>CM067172.1:131942838-132081750 GCA_034093135.1 Erigeron breviscapus
TAATGTCTATGGGTTATAGATTAGATTGTAATTTGAAAAGATATATGGTTAAACATAACAAAGTATAAATGGGTTATAGATTAGATTGTAATTTGAAAAGATATATGGTTAAACATAACAAAGTATAAATGGGTTATAGATTAGATTGTAATTTGAAAAGATATATGGTTAAACATAACAAAGTATAAATGGGTTATAGATTAGATTGTAATTTGAAAAGATATATGGTTAAACATAACAAAGTATAAATGGGTTATAGATTAGATTGTAATTTGAAAAGATATATGGTTAAACATAACAAAGTATAAATGGGTTATAGATTAGATTGTAATTTGAAAAGATATATGGTTAAACATAACAAAGTATAAATGGGTTATAGATTAGATTGTAATTTGAAAAGATATATGGTTAAACATAACAAAGTATAAATGGGTTATAGATTAGATTGTAATTTGAAAAGATATATGGTTAAACATAACAAAGTATAAATGGGTTATAGATTAGATTGTAATTTGAAAAGATATATGGTTAAACATAACAAAGTATAAATGGGTTATAGATTAGATTGTAATTTGAAAAGATATATGGTTAAACATAACAAAGTATAAATGGGTTATAGATTAGATTGTAATTTGAAAAGATATATGGTTAAACATAACAAAGTATAAATGGGTTATAGATTAGATTGTAATTTGAAAAGATATATGGTTAAACATAACAAAGTATAAATGGGTTATAGATTAGATTGTAATTTGAAAAGATATATGGTTAAACATAACAAAGTATAAATGGGTTATAGATTAGATTGTAATTTGAAAAGATATATGGTTAAACATAACAAAGTATAAATGGGTTATAGATTAGATTGTAATTTGAAAAGATATATGGTTAAACATAACAAAGTATAAATGGGTTATAGATTAGATTGTAATTTGAAAAGATATATGGTTAAACATAACAAAGTATAAATGGGTTATAGATTAGATTGTAATTTGAAAAGATATATGGTTAAACATAACAAAGTATAAATGGGTTATAGATTAGATTGTAATTTGAAAAGATATATGGTTAAACATAACAAAGTATAAATGGGTTATAGATTAGATTGTAATTTGAAAAGATATATGGTTAAACATAACATTTATTATTTTCATTTTTCGTGTTTATTTTAATATGAATTATTTTTACTTCTATATAAAACAAACTAGCATTCCTTTTTTTCGAACTTTCAGCCTTTAAAATACCTAATCTACCCTTTTTCTATATTCACTAATTTAAATATCTTCATCTAATATATCCATAATATATTAATGAAATTATTTACAACATATATTACTCAACCCTTAAAAAAACTAATTATCCTTATTTATATCAATCACTTTTACATTAATAACCGCACCGCCACCGCCACCGCCGCCGCCACCCGTCAACTCCATCGCCACCACCTCTCATTACCTCTCGCTGCATTGCACGATTACCCGTCTAGTTTTTCTATCGACAAAATCATGAATTACCCATTCTTAGAATACAAATAATATGTTAATGTTACCCGGTTCTTGATTCACGTTCAAACAAAATGAACGCGCGTCACATTTACAAATAACATTTTGTTAATAGCACATTTCTAAGGTTTTGATTTTTAGGACAACAAATGTAAAAAATGTTTAAAAATAAATAATAGCGTGTTTACTATATATTTAAACCAACAACAAATAGATACAGGACATAAAGATTTATAGTCATAGCGTGTCATTTGAAAGATTTTTATATTAACGGCTTAAAAGGAGATAATGGTATAAGCCTATAAGGTATAATATGTTGTAAAAGGACCATAAAAATGAAGAAAATAACCGGCAGCCCAAAAGGTTCGTAATGCAATTTGTGGCTTAAAAGGAGATAATGCTATAAGCCTATAAGGTATAGTTTGGTACTTTGCACGTTTTACAACCATTAGACCAACTTCAAGTTGTTAGGCTAAAAGGAGTGAGGCATATTTAAGGGTGAGGGATATCTGCCATGTGGCGCTATGTAAGCAAGAGGATTTTGGTGGGAAAATGGGGGAGTGAGGCATATTTAAGGGTGAGGGACTTTGGACATGTGGCATCCATGTTTCTCCCACCAATTTTTTTTTTTTACTTTTTACTTCTTTCTTTTACCTTTTTTACTCCAAAACTAATATATATATATTTACTTCTTTTTTTATTTTTTATAAAACTAATATATATATATTACATAAAACACATCCATAATTAAAACATCCCACATAATTTATAAATAAAGTCCATTACATAATTTAAACAAACCAAATTAAACATAAGTCCAACACACAAATACTTAAACAACTTAAACAAACCGAATTAAACATAATAAAGTCCAACACATAAATAAACTAGGTATCACGATACTTCTCCCTAACTTCTTCTTTCGCCTTCTCCATGATTGATCTATCGGGTTCACCAAGATAACTGTAGTCGGTGCTCAACACTTTCAACTCCGCTAGCTTGATTTGGGTATTCTTTGATTCAAGCTTCTTTTCTCCAATCTTCATCTTTTGCTTGCCCATGTTGATCCGCTCCCTACTCGCCTCAAACAACCCATCCAACTTCATCAAGAGATTCTCAAATGTCTCCGAGTACCTAGCCACCCCTTTTCCCTTGCCGGACGAACTCGACGACCCTCCATGAGCGGCTTTCTTAGCCGCGTCTCTCCCGGACGGGCGCTCCGGGAACGCCGACTCATCCTCAGTAATGTCATTTAGATCAAAGTTGACTCGTGCATCCGAACCTTTTTATACGAAACAACAAACATAAAACAAAAAACATAAAAAAAGGACCGAAATTATAATTTTTTGTTTAAGAAAAAATTCGAATTATGTAACACCCGACGTTTAAAAATATGGGTTTTCAAAAATGTTTCACCTAACGGTGTTAAATTGCGGAAGTAAAGACCGTAAAAGTCAAAACCGATAAAAACATTTCGGTTTCTGCGTTTAGTTGGTGTTACATGCCATATCAAACATTAGTTCAAATGAAAACCCAACGGTTGCCCAACATTAAACAACCGTTCACACATTATTACATAAATTCGACATCAGAATGAAATGTATTCAAAAGTCTCCATAATAAGCAACTATGGGTAGCTAAGGCTCCTTCATTGCATCTCCCCAAGCTCATAAGTCCTGCGTCACTAGTCCATCAAGCTAAACCTGAGGGAACAACCACATTAAAGAAACAAGTGTTAGCTATAAGAATAGCTAAGTAAGATCACACTTAATTTAAAAGCAATTTGTCCAATTAAAACCTTTCTTCATTATTAGACAAACTCATTAGGCACAACACACAACACACATAACTACATAACAACTTCATATCAATTAGGATAATCATCCTAAATGTGCCTATCCTGCATTAGTTCACACATTGTCACACATATCTTCGTTTACTGCATATAAGTGTGCCCTGCATCACACCCGACTAGATGATCAACCAAAAGACTAATCATCGTACGTCGTTTAGGAATGGCAAGCCAATCCAAGAGTAATCCGTATGTGGAGGTTGGTCAAACCCCTCGTATTACTCGCCCTGCATTATAAAGACCATGTTGCAAGGAGCCACCCAAGCAACAACTACGTCAACGTACTCGTCCGGCTAAGACTTGTACGGGTTAAGCTTAACACTTCCCTGCATTATATTTACGAGCTCGATCCCACACATAATGGTTTAGGAACACACATAACCTAAACATAATCACACATTTCCTTCATTTAGTTTGGGCCCTTAAACGTGCAAGTGACATGGCAACCTACCAAGTCTAGTGAGCTAGGTGTACAAGCCATGTAGTATGCATACAACAACTTCATTTCTGCATTTCACACATAATAAGACACTTCATAAATCTACATAAACTGCGTAACAATACCCTACATTGAACCATACTTCATTTCACTACATTAAGGTCTACATTTCAGGTCTCATGGTCAACTACATATCCCATAATACCTCCCGTGTAACCCGAGATACCCACATATGTCATAAGTTACCGTTAAGGAAGTTATAAGTATGAAACCTTCGCTTGTTGAACCCTCAGCGTGACAAAAGTAGTGTATCTTACCTCGATACGGTTTAACAACAAGCTACAAGCACAAGACAACGATGACTAGGTGTCTCCGATAACCTAGAACAAGTATAAGATCGAAAGATAAGCTAAACGACACTTTTAGCAAAATCTGGGCAGGTGGTGCGCCGCACCTTCCATGTGGTGCGTCGCACCAATCCTCCAGGGAAATTCAAATTAACTACGAGTGCGCCGCACCTACCCTTTGGTGCATCGCACAAAACCATCAGAAAAACTTATCAATCAATAGGTGCGCCGCACCTACCCTTTGGTGCGTCGCACCAATCTTCCAGGGAATTTAGATTAAGACCAGGTGCGCCGCACCAGCCCTTGGTGCGTCGCATATCGGGGTTCACCAAAAACAAAACTGGCCAGTGGTGCGTCGCACCACCCTCCAGGTGCGTCGCACTTGGAGTGTCGACCAGAAAACCCAACTTTGTTCTTTGATCAAACGAATTCCATACGAACCCATACCCCAAATCCAACCTGGGTACTTAAAATTAACCCATTTAATTGCATTTCCATCATCTATTCTCAGCCTATACATCCTTTAATCCTTTACTTCATAAATCAATCGTTTAATCACCCGAATAACATCAAATTGATGAACGTTTAATCAAATAACCCAACCCAAACCCTTATGGCCTGGATTAAGACTAATACAAGACTCACACAATCATTTCTCAACTGAGGAATACCTATATTACCTGTATTTGGTGATAAAGATCCAAGATCTAAGCAATACACGATCGATTCGGCTCCAAAACGAATAAGATCTAGGGAGAAATGAGAGAGGGAAGGGAGGGGATCAACTAGGGCTTGCTTTTGAGGAAGAAAATCTGCATAAGGCTCTCAATGACAACCTTTAAACCTCTAAACCCGTTTTTGACTTTGCACACATGTCAAAACTAACCCCTAAGCTTCCTAATCCTTCATTATTGGTCACAAACTACTTTATTGACCATAAACATCATTAATCCTTCATTAAATGTCACTACATAGACATTGACCTTCATATTACACACATTTATACTACATTAACATTTAGGCTTACAAGCCTCACACATAACACACATTAGCTACATATAAACATTTAATCTAAAATAGACTTAACGACACACACAATATTGACTTAACGGCATTAGTCAACTAGTAAAGAAAAGTTTGGGATGTTACAATTACCTCCCCCTTAAGAGGATTCCGTCCCCGGAATCTCTTCATTAAGGAACAACTCGGGATACTTTTCCTTCATTACTGCTTCAGTTTCCCACGTTAAGCTTTCTCCATGATTATGCTTCCACTTTATCAACACAAGGTCAATCACTTTTCGGCGTAACTTCTTTTGCTTTCCTCCAAGTATCGCTACCGGTTCGTCTACTATTCTCTTCATTGGGTCAATACTCACGTCTTTAATAGGAATCACACTTGACTCCTCAGCTAAACATTTCCTCAAGTAGGATACATGGAAAGTGTTGTGAATTCCCTCCAATTCTGGAGGTAATTCCAACTGATATGCCACGTCTTTAATGCGCTTCACAACTTTAAAAGGTCCAATGAAACGTGGACTCAACTTTCTCCTTCTTTCCAAATCGAATAACTCCTTTCCAAGGTGATACTTTCAGCATCACTAAATCACCAACATTAAACTCGATCGGTCTCCTTTTCTTATCTGCATAAGTTTTCTGCCTTTCTCTTGCCACACGCAAAGCTTCTTTAGCTACATTAACCTTTTCAGAGGTAATTTCAATAATTTCGGGACCGGTCAACTGCTTTTCACCGGGCTCCATCCAACAACTTGGAGTCCACAAGAGAATGGTAAAGGGGGCGGGGCTAGGCCGGAGAAAGGCTTGGAAAGTGCGGAAGTGTCGAACTAGGAAAGCGAAACAGAAAAAGGCCTAGAACGGAGTAGAAAGAACTGGAGGCAGAAAGAAAATAAAACAGAGGTTCGTTGAGAATTCTTGAGAACGACGGGGATAAAGAAGAGGAATCCAGTAAAAATGAGTCAGAGTAGAGCGAAGAAGCAGAGAGAGAAAAGCGAGGACAAGAGGGCGTCAGGGGGGAGAAGGAGTCGAGGGGACAAATGTAAAGAGAAAAGATAAGGGTACAGAGCGGGACTTTGAAATCGGAGGATGCAGGACGGTGAGATAGGGTCTGTAGTTCAATGAGAGTAGGATCGCAGGGAAAAAAGGAAAAACAGGCAGGCTAGTGCGGATAACTAAGAACAGAAGTCGGAAGGGAGGGGTCAAATAAAAAGGGTGAATTTTTCTTAGGAGGGGATGACCCGGAGAAGTGTGGAGAACGGTAGTGGAAGTCAAAAGGAGGGATAAGCTAGGGAAGGGGGAAAAGACAAGGGAAGGGCAAAAGAGAAAAAAGGGAAGGGGGGACGAAATAAAAGAGAGGGTAGATAAGAGAGGAAAGATGGAAAGGGCTAGAGGAAACGCCAGGGGAGAATAGGATGAAGAGAGCGCGGGACGGGAAAGGAAGGAGAGGGGGAAAGATACCAGAAGAGGAATAAAAGAAAGAAACAACCCGAAGGAGAAAAACGGGATAAGAATGTGGAGGTGAGGAGGTAAGGCGCGTGCAGGGATGGGGGGAGAGGACCGGGTTAAAAAACTCTTGGAAACAAAGTGTAGATGTATGAACCAAAAAAAGGGAGAGCAAGGGTCGATAAAGAGAGGGAAGGGGCGGTATGGGAGCATTAAGGGGGTAGTGAAATGGGAACGAAACAGGGCAGACGAAACAAAGCGGAGAAAATGGGGGAGGAAGCTGGGGTCTACAACTGAGCAGAAAAGGAAGAGAAAAAAAAGAAGCATAGTATCGAAAGCAAAGGAAGGGGGGACAAGGGAAAAGCCGGGGGCAGATAGAGGGAAGCTATAAGGAGGGACAAAACGGGGAACGTAAAGATGGAGATATAAAGAGTGGAAGGTAGTTAAATTGTAAGGAGCATGAGAAAAGAGAAGTTCGAAGAAGGGAACAAGTATTGAGGAAGAACACAAGGAAAGGGGAAGGGCGGCAAGAAGACGATAACGAAGGAAAGAACAGAATAGAAGAAAAAAGAAAAAAAGATCATAGGAGGGAGAATATGCAATGAAGGAAGAAAGACGAGGGAAGGCGATTGAGACCGTAAGCCGGGGGGAGTAACGACAGCGAAATGAGGAAGCGCGGGGAATGGTAGGAAGTTTAGAGGTAAGGATGTGAAGAGCCCGGGAAGCGACTGAGAGATTTCGGAAGCAAGACAAAAAGGTCCGCATGACCATTTCGGAGAAAGAGGAAGTGCGGGAGGGGCGAGTCGTTAGAAAATGGGTGTATAAGTGGGAGGAGGCGAGAAGGTTGATAAAAACGATATTAAACGTTAAAATCAGAAGGGGGCGGACGAGTAGAAAAGAGACTACGTGGGGGGAGAGTGAGCTCGGAGAAGGGAGGAGCAAAGAAATACTTTAGCTACATGCACCTTTTCAGAGGTAATTTCAGGACCGGTCAACTGCTTTTCACCGGGCTCCATCCAACAACTTGGAGTCCTACACCTTCTTCCATATAACATCTCAAATGGTGGCATTCCAATGCTTGCATGGTGACTGTTGTTATAAGCAAACTCAATCATTCTCAAATGATCATCCCATGCTCCACCGTATTCGAGTACACACGTTCTCAACATATCCTCCAAGGTTTGAATGGTTCTCTCACTTTGCCCATCGGTTTGGGGATGATAGGCGGTACTCAAATTTATCCTACTACCCAATTCCCGTTGAAGACCCTTCCAAAAGTTTGATACAAACCTCGAGTCTCTATCCGAAACAATAGATAAAGGAACTCCATGTTTCGCCACTACTTCATCAATATACATCTTTGCCATTTTCGTTAAAGGCACATCTTGTCGGGTAGCTAGAAAATGAGCACTCTTCGTCAATCTATCTACAATCACCCATATCATATCATTCCCTTTCGGCGTTTTAGGTAACTTCGTTACAAAGTCCATAGTAATATGATCCCATTTCCACTCGGGAATTTCTAATTGATGCAGCAAACCATACGGCTTTTGATGGTCCGTCTTCACTCTCGCACACGTCAAACACTTTGCTACAAAATGAGCTACTTCTCCTTTAATATCCGGCCACCAATAGATCGGCTTTAAATCTGCATACATTTTGGTGACACCGGGATGTACTGAATATCTACTTCTATGGGCTTCCTCCAGGATCAATTCTCGGTTACCACCAAGCAATGGCACCCAAATTCGACCCTTGTATGTTTTGAACCCACGGCTATTAGTCTCCATCACAAGACGTTTCTTCTTCCCAATGCTTTCATTGTCAATGTTATCCTTCATCAATGCCCTCACTTGTGCTTCCTTAATTCGATCAAGTAGCCCCGACTTGGCTTGAACTTGCATGCTCATCAACTTACAAGAAGAACTTTGCACCTTCCTACTTAGTGCATCCGCCACTACATTGGCTTTTCCCGGATGGTATTTGATTTCACAATCATAATCTTTAAGTAATTCCATCCACCTCCTTTGTCTCACGTTCATCTCTTTTTGATTAAAGACGTACTGCAAACTTTTATGATCAGTAAACAAAGTGCATTTTGTTCCATAGAGATAATGTCTCCACAATTTCAATGCAAATACAACTGCGGCCAATTCAAGATCATGGGTAGGGTAATTCTTCTCATGTGGTTTCAACTGGCGGGAAGCATAGGCAATCACCTTGTCCCTCTGCATCAATACACAACCCAAACCCGTGATAGATGCATCACTATACACAACCAAATCATCGGTACCTTCAGGCAAGGCAAGTATAGGAGCTTCACACAACTTCTTTTTCAACATTTGAAATGCATTCTCCTGCTTATCGGTCCACTCAAACTTTACTCCTTTCTTTGTTAGTTCAGTCATGGGCTTGGCTATTCGGGAGAAATTCTGAATGAACCTTCTATAATATCCAGCCAAACCAAGAAAACTTTTAATCTCAGTAGGAGTCTTTGGCTGCTCCCACTTTGAAACAGCTTCAATCTTTGAAGGGTCCACTTTAATACCTTCCGATGAAATAACATGACCAAGAAACTGCACCTCTCGAAGCCAAAACTCACATTTAGAAAACTTGGCATACAACTTCTTCTCCCTCAACACCTCCAAAACTGCTTTCAAGTGCTCACGGTGCTCATCTTCTGACTTAGAATAGATCAAAATATCGTCAATAAACACAATAACAAAATGATCTAGAAAGGGACGGCATACCCGATTCATTAAATCCATAAACGCGGCTGGAGCATTAGTCAACCCAAATGGCATGACCAAGAACTCATAATGACCATATCTAGTCCGGAAAGCTGTCTTTGCTACATCCTCCTTCTTAACCTTCAATTGATGATAACCGGACCGCAAATCTATCTTTGAAAAATATGAAGCACCATGTAGTTGATCAAAGAGATCATCAATTCGCGGGAGAGGATATTTATTCTTAACCGTTCGCTTATTCAACTCACGGTAGTCTATGCACATGCGCATAGTCCCATCCTTCTTTTTAACAAAGAGAACCGGAGCTCCCCAAGGCGAGGAACTAGGTTGAATGAAACCTTTGTCAAGTAACTCCTGAAGTTGGGACATTAACTCTTTCATTTCTGTAGGAGCTAATCGGTATGGTGCTTTAGCAACAGGTGTAGCACCGGGAATAAGATCTATCTGAAAAGTAACTTCACGGTCAGGAGGGATACCGGGAAGATCTTCGGGAAACACATCGGGAAAATCGGATACTACATCAACACTAGCAATAGAAGGCTTCTCCTTTCTCACATCAATAACATAGGCCAAGAAATGACTCTTATTCTTCCTTATACATTTAATAGCCTTCATCATACTAATGATCTTATTCTTCCTTATACATTTAATAGCCTTCATCATACTAATGATCTTTATTCCCCCTCTCTTCTTATCTCCATAAACCGTTACCACATTACCATCGGATGTAGGAAACCGAATAATCTTTTGGGAACACAAAATACTAGCTTCATTTCTAGACAACCAATCCATACCAATCACTACATCAAAACCGGCTAAAGTAGTTGGCAATAGCTGGACCGGAAACAAACGACCTTCAATCTCAATGTCACAATCATCATAACCCACACGTATATCACTAACCGTACCATTAGCAATTTCCACCTCTATCGAGCAATCTAAAGGGGTAGTGACTCTTCCTAGCTTAGGAGCAAATAAAGTAGACACAAACGACCTATTTGCACCCGAATCAAATAAAACAGAAGCAGGTTTCGAATTAACAAGGAAAGTACCACTTACCACCTCGTCGTTGTTCTTAGCATCATCAACAGTCATTTGCAAGGCTCTCACTTTTGTTGCTGAAGTAGCTGCTTTCTTCCCGTCATTCTTCATTTGTGGGCAATCGGCAATAAGATGACCCGTTTCTTGACACTTGTAACAACGAACCTTGTCCCTACATTCTGTTGCAAGATGTCCCGACTTTCCACACTTATGACACCTTCTTGTCTTGTCAGAACATTGGCCTTCATGAACACTCTTGCAAAAAGCACACCAAGACCCATTCTTCTTTTTATCTTTGTCACCACTTGAGCTAGAATTCCCACGAAACTTCTTATTATTGTTGCTGTTGTTATTAGATGACCAATTTGACCTTCTCTTGAACCCTGCTTTCTTGTCATCAGCTTTCTCCACAACTTTCTCACTCTTGAAGTCATCATCCAACCTCTTTGACTCCTTAATAGCCGCCGATAAAGTCACATGTTGTCTACATAATCCACGATAATTAGCGGGAAGACCATCACAATAAGCCTCAATTTGGTCCTCCTGCCTTCGAACCAAGTGTCCAACAAACTTCAACTTCTCCATAAACGAGTGTGCATAATCAGAAATTGCACCGGGTTTAGCAACCAACGATCTAAACTCCTTTTCAATCAACCTTAACTCACGCGTTCCCACATACTCCTCCAGAAATTTCTCCTTAAAAGTTCCCCAAGGCATAACTGCAAGTACCTCAGGAGCCATAGACACTGTAGTAGCCCTCCACCAATTACGGGCATTCTTCTTCAACATCCTACTAGCACACAAAACCTTCATATCATCCGGACAATAACAAGATGCAAAAACTACCTCAATGTCCTCGATCCACTCCATAGCACCCACTGCATTTTGGGTACCATCAAACTCCTTGGCACCACATTTCTGAAAACTTTCATATTTGAAGTTATTAACACGAGGTGCATTAACAACTCCAAGTCCTCCACCATTAACTTCATTAACACCCACGGCTGCCATGGATGGTTCAACACTTTGGGAGGGATTAGAGTAATTCCCTTCCGAACGCTCACCCCTTTGTTCACTCCCAATCCTTTCTGCATTTCTTTCAGCCCTCAATTGAGCTAACTCCTCTTCATTTCTCATTAAGAGAGCTCGAATAGCCCTCAATTCTTCATGTAGTTGGGCTTGATTGGGAACCTGCTCTATTACCGGGTTTGCCCTATCTACTTCAGAGGCGGTTGGTGGATCACCAAGACGGCGATTTTGTGCACGGGGTGGCCTTTGCTCTACTTCATTTCCAGCCCCGTTTCCATTAGGAGGGACACCATCCCCATTTCCTCCAGCTCTCTGATTACTAGCTCTAGTGTTTGCCATTAATTCTACAAAGCAACGACGACGGTTAGCAAGAATTAAAGAGTGACTACATATGTTAAGGCTCTACTACATATAACTACATTATCACACACAATAACAAGCCTTAAATCACACTCTCACTCACTCCCCAACCCGTCCTAGAGCATTCCACTTCATTAGCTAGGCATCCTACTTAAGCCTAACCTACTTCACATCGGTCTAAGTCCAAAATCCTACGGCATAAGTCGAATTTTGGTTCACTTAAACCAATTCTCTGATACCAACTTGTAACACCCGACGTTTAAAAATATGGGTTTTCAAAAATCTTTCACCTAACGGTGTTAAATTGCGGAAGTAAAGACCGTAAAAGTCAAAACCGATAAAAACATTTCGGTTTCTGCGTTTAGTTGGTGTTACATGCCATATCAAACATTAGTTCAAATGAAAACCCAACGGTTGCCCAACATTAAACAACCGTTCACACATTATTACATAAATTCGACATCAGAATGAAATGTAATCAAAAGTCTCCATAATAAGCAACTATGGGTAGCTAAGGCTCCTTCATTGCATCTACCCAAGCTCATAAGTCCTGCGTCACTAGTCCAACAAGCTAAACCTGAGGGAACAACCACATTAAAGAAACAAGTGTTAGCTATAAGAATAGCTAAGTAAGATCACACTTAATTTAAAAGCAATTTGTCCAATTAAAACCTTTCTTCATTATTAGACAAACTCATTAGGCACAACACACAACACACATAACCTAAACATAATCACACATTTCCTTCATTTAGTTTGGGCCCTTAAACGTGCAAGTGACATGGCAACCTACCAAGTCTAGTGAGCTAGGTGTACAAGCCATGTAGTATGCATACAACAACTTCATTTCTGCATTTCACACATAATAAGACACTTCATAAATCTACATAAACTGCGTAACAATACCCTACATTGAACCATACTTCATTTCACTACATTAAGGTCTACATTTCAGGTCTCATGGTCAACTACATATCCCATAATACCTCCCGTGTAACCCGAGATACCCACATATGTCATAAGTTACCGTTAAGGAAGTTATAAGTATGAAACCTTCGCTTGTTGAACCCTCAGCGTGACAAAAGTAGTGTATCTTACCTCGATACGGTTTAACAACAAGCTACAAGCACAAGACAACGATGACTAGGTGTCTCCGATAACCTAGAACAAGTATAAGATCGAAAGATAAGCTAAACGACACTTTTAGCAAAATCTGGGCAGGTGGTGCGCCGCACCTTCCATGTGGTGCGTCGCACCAATCCTCCAGGGAAATTCAAATTAACTACGAGTGCGCCGCACCTACCCTTTGGTGCGTCGCACCAATCCTCCAGGGAAATTCAAATTAACTACGAGTGCGCCGCACCTACCCTTTGGTGCGTCGCACCAATCTTCCAGGGAATTTAGATTAAGACCAGGTGCGCCGCACCAGCCCTTGGTGCGTCGCATATCGGGGTTCACCAAAAACAAAACTGGCCAGTGGTGCGTCGCACCACCCTCCAGGTGCGTCGCACTTGGAGTGTCGACCAGAAAACCCAACTTTGTTCTTTGATCAAACGAATTCCATACGAACCCATACCCCAAATCCAACCTGGGTACTTAAAATTAACCCATTTAATTGCATTTCCATCATCTATTCTCAGCCTATACATCCTTTAATCCTTTACTTCATAAATCAATCGTTTAATCACCCGAATAACATCAAATTGATGAACGTTTAATCAAATAACCCAACCCAAACCCTTATGGCCTGGATTAAGACTAAAAAAGACTCACAAAAAAAAAAAAAAAAAAAAAAAAAAAAAAAAAAAAAAAAAAAAAAAAAAAAAAAAAAAAAAAAAAAAAAAAAAAAAAAAAAAAAAAAAAAAAAAAAAAAAAAAAAAAAAAAAAAAAAAAAAAAAAAAAAAAAAAAAAAAAAAAAAAAAAAAAAAAAAAAAAAAAAAAAAAAAAAAAAAAAAAAAAAAAAAAAAAAAAAAAAAAAAAAAAAAAAAAAAAAAAAAAAAAAAAAAAAAAAAAAAAAAAAAAAAAAAAAAAAAAAAAAAAAAAAAAAAAAAAAAAAAAAAAAAAAAAAAAAAAAAAAAAAAAAAAAAAAAAAAAAAAAAAAAAAAAAAAAAAAAAAAAAAAAAAAAAAAAAAAAAAAAAAAAAAAAAAAAAAAAAAAAAAAAAAAAAAAAAAAAAAAAAAAAAAAAAAAAAAAAAAAAAAAAAAAAAAAAAAAAAAAAAAAAAAAAAAAAAAAAAAAAAAAAAAAAAAAAAAAAAAAAAAAAAAAAAAAAAAAAAAAAAAAAAAAAAAAAAAAAAAAAAAAAAAAAAAAAAAAAAAAAAAAAAAAAAAAAAAAAAAAAAAAAAAAAAAAAAAAAAAAAAAAAAAAAAAAAAAAAAAAAAAAAAAAAAAAAAAAAAAAAAAAAAAAAAAAAAAAAAAAAAAAAAAAAAAAAAAAAAAAAAAAAAAAAAAAAAAAAAAAAAAAAAAAAAAAAAAAAAAAAAAAAAAAAAAAAAAAAAAAAAAAAAAAAAAAAAAAAAAAAAAAAAAAAAAAAAAAAAAAAAAAAAAAAAAAAAAAAAAAAAAAAAAAAAAAAAAAAAAAAAAAAAAAAAAAAAAAAAAAAAAAAAAAAAAAAAAAAAAAAAAAAAAAAAAAAAAAAAAAAAAAAAAAAAAAAAAAAAAAAAAAAAAAAAAAAAAAAAAAAAAAAAAAAAAAAAAAAAAAAAAAAAAAAAAAAAAAAAAAAAAAAAAAAAAAAAAAAAAAAAAAAAAAAAAAAAAAAAAAAAAAAAAAAAAAAAAAAAAAAAAAAAAAAAAAAAAAAAAAAAAAAAAAAAAAAAAAAAAAAAAAAAAAAAAAAAAAAAAAAAAAAAAAAAAAAAAAAAAAAAAAAAAAAAAAAAAAAAAAAAAAAAAAAAAAAAAAAAAAAAAAAAAAAAAAAAAAAAAAAAAAAAAAAAAAAAAAAAAAAAAAAAAAAAAAAAAAAAAAAAAAAAAAAAAAAAAAAAAAAAAAAAAAAAAAAAAAAAAAAAAAAAAAAAAAAAAAAAAAAAAAAAAAAAAAAAAAAAAAAAAAAAAAAAAAAAAAAAAAAAAAAAAAAAAAAAAAAAAAAAAAAAAAAAAAAAAAAAAAAAAAAAAAAAAAAAAAAAAAAAAAAAAAAAAAAAAAAAAAAAAAAAAAAAAAAAAAAAAAAAAAAAAAAAAAAAAAAAAAAAAAAAAAAAAAAAAAAAAAAAAAAAAAAAAAAAAAAAAAAAAAAAAAAAAAAAAAAAAAAAAAAAAAAAAAAAAAAAAAAAAAAAAAAAAAAAAAAAAAAAAAAAAAAAAAAAAAAAAAAAAAAAAAAAAAAAAAAAAAAAAAAAAAAAAAAAAAAAAAAAAAAAAAAAAAAAAAAAAAAAAAAAAAAAAAAAAAAAAAAAAAAAAAAAAAAAAAAAAAAAAAAAAAAAAAAAAAAAAAAAAAAAAAAAAAAAAAAAAAAAAAAAAAAAAAAAAAAAAAAAAAAAAAAAAAAAAAAAAAAAAAAAAAAAAAAAAAAAAAAAAAAAAAAAAAAAAAAAAAAAAAAAAAAAAAAAAAAAAAAAAAAAAAAAAAAAAAAAAAAAAAAAAAAAAAAAAAAAAAAAAAAAAAAAAAAAAAAAAAAAAAAAAAAAAAAAAAAAAAAAAAAAAAAAAAAAAAAAAAAAAAAAAAAAAAAAAAAAAAAAAAAAAAAAAAAAAAAAAAAAAAAAAAAAAAAAAAAAAAAAAAAAAAAAAAAAAAAAAAAAAAAAAAAAAAAAAAAAAAAAAAAAAAAAAAAAAAAAAAAAAAAAAAAAAAAAAAAAAAAAAAAAAAAAAAAAAAAAAATAGTTGACAAAAAATAAGAACAAACATATCGTAGTGTGTCGATTATTATTATTATTATTATTATTATTATTATTATTATTATTATTATTATTATTATTATTATGACGATAGTGTTTAGAGCTGTGCACATATTATTATTATTATTATTATTATTATTATTATTATTATTATTATTATTATTATTATTTTTTATTATTATTATTATTATTATTATTATTATTATTATTATTATTATTATTATTATTATTATTATTATTATTATTATTATTATTATTATTATTATTATTATTATTATTATTATTATTATTATTATTATTATTATTATTATTATTATTATTATTATTATTATTATTATTATTATTATTATTATTATTATTATTATTATTATTATTATTATTATTATTATTATTATTATTATTATTATTATTATTATTATTATTATTATTATTATTATTATTATTATTATTATTATTATTATTATTATTATTATTATTATTATTATTATTATTATTATTATTATTATTATTATTATTATTATTATTATTATTATTATTATTATTATTATTATTATTATTATTATTATTATTATTATTATTATTATTATTATTATTATTATTATTATTATTATTATTATTATTATTATTATTATTATTATTATTATTATTATTATTATTATTATTATTATTATTATTATTATTATTATTATTATTATTATTATTATTATTATTATTATTATTATTATTATTATTATTATTATTATTATTATTATTATTATTATTATTATTATTATTATTATTATTATTATTATTATTATTATTATTATTATTATTATTATTATTATTATTATTATTATTATTATTATTATTATTATTATTATTATTATTATTATTATTATTATTATTATTATTATTATTATTATTATTATTATTATTATTATTATTATTATTATTATTATTATTATTATTATTATTATTATTATTATTATTATTATTATTATTATTATTATTATTATTATTATTATTATTATTATTATTATTATTATTATTATTATTATTATTATTATTATTATTATTATTATTATTATTATTATTATTATTATTATTATTATTATTATTATTATTATTATTATTATTATTATTATTATTATTATTATTATTATTATTATTATTATTATTATTATTATTATTATTATTATTATTATTATTATTATTATTATTATTATTATTATTATTATTATTATTATTATTATTATTATTATTATTATTATTATTATTATTATTATTATTATTATTATTATTATTATTATTATTATTATTATTATTATTATTATTATTATTATTATTATTATTATTATTATTATTATTATTATTATTATTATTATTATTATTATTATTATTATTATTATTATTATTATTATTATTATTATTATTATTATTATTATTATTATTATTATTATTATTATTATTATTATTATTATTATTATTATTATTATTATTATTATTATTATTATTATTATTATTATTATTATTATTATTATTATTATTATTATTATTATTATTATTATTATTATTATTATTATTATTATTATTATTATTATTATTATTATTATTATTATTATTATTATTATTATTATTATTATTATTATTATTATTATTATTATTATTATTATTATTATTATTATTATTATTATTATTATTATTATTATTATTATTATTATTATTATTATTATTATTATTATTATTATTATTATTATTATTATTATTATTATTATTATTATTATTATTATTATTATTATTATTATTATTATTATTATTATTATTATTATTATTATTATTATTATTATTATTATTATTATTATTATTATTATTATTATTATTATTATTATTATTATTATTATTATTATTATTATTATTATTATTATTATTATTATTATTATTATTATTATTATTATTATTATTATTATTATTATTATTATTATTATTATTGCAATTATTATTATTATTATTATTATTATTATTATTATTATTATTATTATTATTATTATTATTATTAATAATTATTATTATTATTAGTTATTATTATTATTATTATTATTATTATTATTATTATTATTATTATTATTAGGAAACATTGTAAAAAATGTAAAGAAAAGAGAAGAAGAAAAGAAAAGAGAAGAAGAAAAGAAAGAAAGAGACAAGAAATCAAAATGTAAAAAGGTAGAGTATGTGTATATATAGATGGTAAAATAAAAATAAAAGGTAAAAAAAGTTTTTTTTTATAAAAATTCTAGCCGTTCAACGGCTCCTTTCCTTGGAAGTGGCAAAAAAGTGGGCGAGGGAAATATTCCGCCTTCTTGTGTTTTGGGGCGCAATCGGCGAGGCGGGCCGGTGTAGAGGGCGAGTTTTTGGGTCAGAAAAGGGGGATTATGCCCCACTCCGGATAACCTTAGAAAAAGTTGTTCACATTATTATTTTATTCTGGTTTTTAACTTAATACTTAAAAGACGGAATTTAAAATTCATGCCGATGCCCAAGACCGTCGGCCACTTGAGCTAGTTCCAAAGTCTGTACATCGGCATCCTGTATGTGTACCAAAGATATGACACCTATCTAAACGATAAACAATAAACTTCACAGGGTCAATCTCATTTTTTGTAGTAACACAACTTTTTGTTAGGATATGAGCATATTATCATATAAACAATCACGAGTACGCAGCGGAAAGAAACGTATATGCAATATAATAATTAACAAAGTAGGGAATTGAAAGTGTACCTTTTAGCTTAAGCTTCCAATAAGATAATAATAATATAATTATTATTAGTTAGGGTTTAAAGTAAAACCCCTCTACGATCGTACACTTGACACCCCTATGATGTATGCTAGTACCCGATCACGAACTCACAACCCTTTGTGTAAAATAAATATTTCCGTCGACCAAAACCCAAACAATTAATGCTAAGTGATAATTAATTGTTCTTGTTCTTAGATGAAACAAATCTAAATATTAGATTTGTTGGCTTTTGGTTTTCGACCGAGAGGAGGATAGAGATGATATTAGAGTTATTTTTTTAGGGTTTTTATAATTCTAATTGTCACACAAAATCTTTAACCCTTAACCCCTATATATAGGGATAATTAATTAGGGTTTTAAACTTGGTGAACAAGTTTAGTCAAGGCCTAAAAAACCCATGGAATTTTCGGCCCACCCTTAGTATAATTAGGAAACTTCTAATTTACACTTTAATCATTCTCTTTTAATTAATAAACATTTATTTAACATTTAACTATCGTTTATTAATCATTTCGTGATCATATTAATTAATATATTACATTAACATATTAATTAATTACATAGAGTATACGTGTCATTTTGTGTGACCCCGTAGGCTTAAATACTTTCCGGACATGCGTTTATTTAACATGATCATATTCCAACAGCTCCCACTTGAGCATGTTATATAAAGGCAATAACATTGGTTAGCGTCTAGCAACACGCCAATGCTCCCGAAAATATTTAAGTATAGTTTCTTAAAGTATTTTGAAATGGTTTCGGAGTTTATTATCCCTTTGTTTCAGATACCTTGTTAATTATGGATATGGATCAATGTCATTCCATAATTTAACGATTCTGTTTCTCATTTCTATAACTAATTAAGATTACCAAATTAATCGAGACCACATCTGGAGTTCATTTGGGTACGGCCGTACAAACATCTTAATTAATCAATGAGGGCGCCAAATGGTATCATTCTTCAGTTGTAAATTGAAGGAACAAATCCTATTTTGACTACACGTGTTAGTCATGTCATTTCACTACATTTCTGAAAATAGCCCTTTATTACTACCTTATTCAGGATAGTTAGGAACTATATCAAGAAAATGCAATCCATACATGCATAACCTGCTTGTATCTCAAGTCTAAGGATAAATAAAGCAACCATTTCACGAATTTCACTTAATGACGCTGATCCATAAAGTGATGATTCGTTAAGTGGGGTAGTCCGATATGCATCTCTATGGATATCATGTGAGTTTGGTAGGACCATCTTCAAATATTCTTAAGAATATTACCAATCACTCAGATTTGTCTTAGTTTAACTATATTCCCATATAGTTAATCGACAATGGACATTTAGAATATTTAAATATTCATGGATTTAAACATGCAAATATAGATACAATTAATATTAAATGAAAACAAACATACCACGTAGTTTAATTCATTTGTAAAATAATAATTGTTTTAACATCCTTTATCCAAATACCAATCACAGATTTACATGATATAACTAGCTAATTTAAGTCCTATGCCCTCGACATGCTTATTGAGCTTTCCTTTTGACAATGCCTTTGTAAAAGGATTAGCTAAGTTATAATCTGTGTGAACTTTGAGTAACTTGATTTCACATAGTTCGATTTGCTCACGAACATAGTGATATCGTCTAGAATAATGTCTGGCACCTTTCTGAACTCAGGGTTCTTTGGCAATAAAGATTGCACCAGTATTGTCGCAATACATATCTAAAGGTGTGTTATTTGAGGGCATCACGTTAAACCCAGAAATAAACTTTCTAATCCAGACGACTTTCATGGCGGCTTCTTGAGGCGGCAATATACTCAGACTCTGTTACATACATAGCAACTGTGGTTTGCTTCTTGCTCTTACAATCCACTATGCCTTCATTTAAAACGAAGACGTATCCCGACTGAGATTTTGTATCATCTTTATCAGTCTGAAATCCAGCATTACAGTATCCAGTCACTTTGAGCTCTGTATCGGGATTTCCTCCATACACCAGAAATAAATCTTTAGTAGCACGCATGTACTTAAGAATATTCTTCACAACAGTCCAGTGATCCTCACCCGGATTCTGTTGATATCGGCTAACGATATTTTGCGTGAACGCAATGTCAGGTCTAGTGCATCTTACCGCATACATAATAGATCCCACAACCAAAGCATAAGGAACTCTTTGCATACGCTCCACCTCATTAGGTGTAGAGGCACCATTTTTGCTAGATAAGTTAAGTCCTTCTTGCATAGGTACGAAACCACGCTTAGAATTCTCCATCTTGAATCTGTAACATCCTAGAAATTTTTAGACCAATGAAAATTAACCTTATTAATAGTTTTGACATTAAAATGATTTCCTAGTATTTTATTTTAGGATAAGGGGTTAATTTAGTTGGAACCGTAGCGGATAGCGGGTATTATACCCACTAATTTTGGGTGGGGTCGTGGCACACCGGAGAGTGTCAGCCATACTCCTCTTCTCTTATTCATCATTCCACTACAACTACTTCTTGTTAAAAAACCCTTTTCATCTCAAATCTTTAACAATCTAAATTCTTCAATCAATCCAAGAACTATTATAATAATAATCACTCCAATATATAAAAATTGAAAGTTAGGGTTTGTGTATGGTGGTGGTAGTGGTGGCCGAATTTAAGAAAGAAAAAGGGGAAAGAAGAATTTGTGAATCAAAGTCATAAATTAGTTCCTTGATTCTTGAGATTAGAAGGTGGATTAAATCCGAAAATTTTAAAGAGAATTAAGAAGAAAGGTTAATTGGCTTGCATGAATTAGAAATCACCATCCATAATTGTTAATTGAGGTATTGTTCTTAATTCTTGTTATATTTTATTAGGGTTCATATTATATGGAATTTGGGGATTTTATTAAAAAGGGATTATATTGATTTAACTAAAATTAGGGTTCATTGTATTAATGGGAATTGGGGGTTTTTCTTAAAAGGGGTTATTTGTTTAAAATCAAGTTAGGGTTCATGTAATTTAATCAAATTTAGGGTTTTAGTTGGGTTGCATGATAGATTTTGTTGAATGATAGTGAGAATTAGTTGGACAGATTCTGCCCCTGGTCTTGAAACGAGTGTAGCACCCCTAAAACAGAATTTTCACTTGTTGAGTCCTAAAAAGAAAATGTAGGTTATGGTGTTAGCTCAAATTTTCCACTGGAATGGGTTAAAAAGACGAAGTAGAACTCTAGATATAATTTTTGAATTCAGGGTCGTCATGCTGATCTTTCAGCAAAACTGATTCTACGTCTGTTATTAAAACGAGTAAAACACATTCTTACGAGTTAATTCATGTCTTGGTCACTGAACATAAAATGTACCTAAATGTGTTAAATTGAAGTGGCAACTGGAATGAGGTCAAAATATGTTGTAGAACTCAAGTTACGATTATTTGAAGTCGGTAAGGTCAAATCTGTTTTGTGCGTAAGAACAGCAACTGTTTGTGTTTTTAAAACGACCAGAAGTCACCTTTGAAGGACAATTCACATATTGGTCACTAAAGATAAAAGGTAGGTATATGTGTCATGTAAATTTGGCCACCGGAATCATGTTAAAAGAGTAAGTAGAACTTGAGTTATGCTTGTTTGAAGTCTGCTAGGTCAAATATGAAAACGATGATTTTGATACGAAAGTAACTTTTGGCCAATTGAAAATGATATAAGAGATACATGCTATGTGAACCAACCCAAGATTAATATAAGATTGTAAATGATGGGTTGGGTGTTGAAATGCTAGTGATTATGGCTAGACGGCCTAGTATGTGATTGATGATCCTATATGCGTTTGTGAATTGTTGCTAGGTGAAAAGCAATATGATTGTTAGATGGTCATCATGGATTTGGTTGTCGCGAAGGAGGTGAGTACTCTTGCATACGATTATATATACGTTGGGTCAATTGACCACATTATGTTGAAGCTTGTTTATCCATGTGTGGTAATTGATTTGGCGTAGGCCCATATGGGGCATAGTGTTTATGAGGCCTAAGAACCTCCGGGACCTAAGAATCCCGATAGTTGATTTGAGATGAGGCCTAAGAACCTCCGGGGCCTAAGAATCCCGATAGTTGTTATTGTTATGATTGTTTAGCTTGTATGGATCCATGCATGAGTTGTTAGCGCAAAGGTGAGTATGCAAGTGATGGTATGACGATACCATTGGCTACATGTGATAGTCCTTTGTGTGTTTTGCCCTCCTTCGTGTGTATAAGCGTATGCAAGATTATTCACTAAGCTTTGCTTACTTTTTAGTTGTTTACCCTTTTTATAGGTTGTCCCGGATGCGGAAGAAAGTTAAGAATGTAAAGATTGAAGTTAAAGATGCTTTATGGATATGGGTTGCTTTAGCTAAATGCGGATAATGGTATTGGTAATAGGACCCATAGTGACCCCTTTGAACTATCGGCTCATCGTACACTTGTTATGTCATTTTGGGTAAAGTAATTATGATGTCTAGTGTTAGATTTGAGTTATGGGTTTATGGGTCGCCTTGTAGTTGTGATGTATGGATTTTGTTTAAATGTGTTTTGGAGAAACTCATAATCCGTAACAGGTTGGGATAACGATTTTACGAACGGGTCATGCCGAAATTTCTAATTTTGTATGTCGTCATTTGTAAGATGTCAACTCGGGTAAATGACCCATTTGGTTGTAAAATGAATGCTTGGTCAACGGATGCTTTTGTTATGCTTATTTCCGAATCAAAAACTTGTTTGAACGTAGAAATGTTGTATTATGAAGTTTGGTTTTGAGTTGGATAAGTGATTTAAGTGTCAAGATATAGTTTTCGAAATCTGAGTTGGGCTCCCACTGCGGCGCAGTGGAGCTTGTGTACTCCCACTGCGGCGCAGTGGATTATCTCTGGTAAAAAGTGTTTTTGTCTCGGCTGTGACTGCGGCGCAGTGGGGTGGTACTCCCACTGCGGCGCAGTGTTAGAAAAAAAAAATCCTTATTTTCCTAAATCGAGTTTGGGTTCTTTGAATCGCTTCAAGATCTTATCAATATAAGCACTTTGACTTAATCCAATCAACCGTTTACTTCTATCTCTATAGATCTTGATTCCAAGAATGAATGTTGCTTCACCCAAGTCTTTCATAGCAAAACACTTTCCAAGATGGGATTTTACATCTTGCAATATTGGAATGTGATTTCCTATTATCAATATGTCGTCAACATACAAGACAAGGAAAGTAACATTACTCCCACTAGCTTTGCGATATACACATGGCTCATCAGGATTTTGAGCAAAACCAAACTTTTTGATTTCCTCATCAAACCTTTTATTCCAACTTCTTGATGTTTGCTTTAGTCCATAAATGGACCTTTGAAGCTTGCACACTTTGTTGGGATATTTTGAATCGACAAAACCTTCTGGTTGAACCATATAAACTTCCTCGTCTAGATAACCATTCAAGAAAGCGGTTTTGACATCCATTTGCCATATCTCATAGTCATAGTACGCTGTTATGGCTAAGATGATCCTAATAGCTCTAATGTCCGCTAAGCGAGAGAAGGTTTCCTCATAGTCAACTCCGTAAAGCTGAGTATAGCCTTTCGCCACAAGACGAGCTTTATAGGTGTGTACATTTCCATCCATGTCGGTCTTCTTCTTGAAGATCCATTTACACCCAACGGTTCTACCATTAGGTGGAAGATCAACCAAGCTCCAGACTTGATTATCTTTCATGGATTTCATTTCCACATTCGCAGCTTCAAGCCATTTGTCAGATTCTGGATCTGATAATGCAGCTTTGAAATTAGGAGGTTCATTTAAGTCTCCTAATACGTGTTCTTCAGATTCAATATTAAGATTCAATCTTTAACGAGCACGTATTGTCCTTGAGGACCTACGAATTGAAATCACATTATCTTCAACTTGAGGTTCATCACTTTGAACATCCCCCCCCCAGTTGATGATCGCTAGTATTTTCAGAAGGTGACACATCTTCTTCTTGAGTCTCATCAAGCTCGACAATCCTCCCACTGTTTTCTTGAGTGATGAGATTCTTTTCAAAGAACTCAGCATATCGAGCAACTTTAACAGTGTTGTCGGTAGGAAAGTAGAAGTAGTAACCCATCGTTTCCTTTGGGTATCCTACAAAGATGCACTTAACAGATCTAGGTTGAAGTTTGTCAGGCGTATCTCGTTTCACAAGTGCCTCACATCCCCAGACCCTTAAGTAAGACAAATTAGGAATACTTCCATGCCACAATTCATGCGGTGTCTTGTCAACCTTCTTGGTTGGAACCATATTGAGAATACGTACAGCAGTCTCTAGAGCATAATCCCAAAATGAAAATGGGAGAGTCGTAAGGTTCATCATTGATCTCACCATGTCTAGCAAGGTTCGATTTCTCCTCTCAGATACACCATTATGCTGTGGAGTATATGGAGGAGTAAGCTGTTGAATAATTCCACAAGCTTTTAGATAATCCTTAAACTCTTGGCTTAAGTATTCTCCACCTCGATCCGAATGAAGAATCTTGATGGTTTTACCGAGTTGATTTTCTACTTCATTTTTAAACTCTTTGAATGTTTCGAAGACTTCATGTTTATGTTTAAGCAAGTAAACATAACCATAACGACTGAAATCATCCGTAAAAGTGATGAAGTAGTTAGCACCTTTCCTTGACACATGTCTAAATGGGCCACATACATCGGTATGTACAAGTCCAAGTAGCTCTTTAGCCCTCTCCGGTTTATGCGGAAAAGGTTTTCTTGTCATCTTGCCGGAAACACAAGACACGCATTTGTCAAACGATTCATCATTTGATTGTAAGATCCCTTCACGTTGAAGTCTTTCAATGCGTTTCTTGCCTACATGAGCAAGACGACAATGCCAAAGATAAGTAGAGTCCAAGTTGGGCTTGACTCTTTTGCTATTGAATTATCATTTGAATCAAACAACACATATAATTCAATTGTGAAGATACTTGAAGAACTGGTTAAACCAACTTGCTTCTTCTTCTTGTTCAACTCAGCTAGATACTTAGGACAATTCCTCTTCCAGTGTCCCACTTCAGCACAGTGATGACAAGCCTGGTCTTTAGCCGGATGCTCCTTTTTCGCCGGAGGGGTCTTTTTAGGTTTCGAGACTGAAGCACTTTGCTTTCCCTTACTATCGTTCTTGCCCTTAGCTTTCGGTTGTTTTCCTTTCTGAACCCTTCCCCCCTTGATCATAAGAACTTGGGGTGTCTTAGAATTCTTGGAAAGGTTTTTCTCATACTCAAATGGCATGAAATTTAGCTATGATTTTGCTCATGCTGTGCATATTGTAATTGCGCATACAACTCTCAAAATCCCTTGAAAGGGACTTAAGAATCATGTCAATAGCAATAGGCAGAGGATATACATAGTTTAGCCTTTCCAAGTGCTCAAAGTAACTCTTCATCTTGAGTACATGAGCGCTCACCGGTTTCCCATACTCGTGTTTCAAATCATGGAGTGATTCAATTAGCTCAAGTAATTCAACTCCAGTTTGTTTTTTGTACATAGACTTGAGTTCTCTGATCATATCATACGAATTTTACAATTCGAATTGCTTTTTGAAACTCGGGAGTCATGCTACCTAGCATCAAACAAGCAACCTCATTATGTCTATCGTACTGAGTATTGTATGCTTCCAACTGCACAACAGTGGCACTCGCATCAGGGATAGCGGGCATCTGAGTTTCAAGGACATCGGTTTTCTTTTCAACTCTTAGAACGATTCTCAATTGACAAAACAGTCATTGAAATTGGTTTCAGAAAGTTTTTCTCTTTCTAGCATCGACCTGAAAGCCGATTGGTGTATGTTTTGTGAAGGATTTGTTGCCATTTACGAAACAGATTCAAGTTCAATTATCGGTATTTTCGATAATGAATCCTTAAGAAATATAATCACCCAATGTTAAATTATTTAACGATTAATTTCATTAAGGCTAGGATCCAATTGACATACCATCATTTCATCAGTTGATCTGCTAGAAATAACGTACTCAAAAGGTAAGTGACGAGCAATAATTGCATTACAAGTGCAATTCCTAGATTTATGGGACTTACAACAACACTTTAAAGGGGTGTTAAGTGTTTTGTAAACATGTTTTGTCCCATCTTATGCCACGGGTCAAGGTCTCACCGCTTAACTCGCTTTAAGTCGCCCAATTAAGAACATGTAAATAGTCTACCACCGTCTCACGATGAGTAGTAATTTACCTTGGAGTTACAATTCACCTACGTCTCACGTAGAGCAAAAAGCACTTGCAAGTGTTCTTAGCAAAGTGGGTGGCAAAGACTTAACTTTAATTGGGTAATGCAATTGATGTGAATCAAAAGTTTATGTATGAAGACTCATGCACATCTTCATAACATAATGTTTAATAAAATCATTTTTATTGTCTTAACAACACAAAAGAGCTCGGTAGCTCCATTTGAACACACAAAGAAGCGCATGAGCAAAGGTTTGCGATATACGCAATTAAAAACCCGCTCCTTTAGGAGGCTAGCGCACTCCGACTTATACCTCTCTAATGGGTGAGCCGGTGTATCTTTTGATTGTAAGACACCAATTTTATTAAAACAAATCATATTTCGATAATTCTTAGTCAAGTTTATTCTTTTCAATAAAACAATTTTGCATCACCATTTATATAACAATAAAAGCAAAATAATAAACTCACTAACTATTAATAAATTAATCATGCAACGAGTTATGGTAGACCACCTAAAACATGGTCACTATGGTTAATGTATATGTCTAAGTCGGCTCCCCCTTCATAGAAGAGGACCACATACATCAAGTTGCCTTGATTGCGTAAGCCTTTAAACAAACTATTAGCAAGTAAATACATGTAAACATGCTGACTGGAAAATTCCAGTAGCTTCACGACCAGTTTAGACCTATTTTCAGTCCGAATCAAGATTCGACCAGAACTACAAAGTTGTAGCCCTATGAGTCGTGCATCTACAGTCCAAAGGGCAACTCCTAACTCATTACGGTTGATTTTATATGAATTTTTTAGTGAACTGATGTCAAGCAGAAAAAATCACACGAAAAATTCACATAGTCACACAATTATCAAATAATTAACCCTAATTATTGGACCATTAGCTAAGCAATTTATATCTAAATATCTAAGTAATAATCATAAAGAATTTTACATGAATTCCTTATGATTTTACTTCTATTTAACAATATTAAATAAAAGATACAATAAACATGCAATTTATATCAAATAAACATGTCAATTCACACAATCAAAACTTGCATAGAGGGTTTTAATTAACCATTAACATTAAATAGGTTGAATTAATAATAAAAACAAACAAGGATTAAGGTACCACAGAGTGTAACCAACTATGGATGAATGGTTATGTTGTGTAGTGACCTACTCAATAGTGTTAATGGATGTAAGAACCTTGTATTTTGTTATGTGATGTAACGGGTGACTGGCTAAACAGGTAACCGGTAACCACTCCATTTTCATTTGAAAATTCACTTACATGGCATGCTGACTGGGATATATATTCATTCATTTAGTTATATATCTCATTTATTTAACATATATATCATCTTTCAATTCAAGCTAGCAGTTCCGATCAAAAATCTTTGTAAAAAATTAAATCTGAATATCAAATTCATTTACGCCTCACATGGTTGACCATTTTAAAAAATTTCAATTGTAACCTGTTATTTGTTTTGATATTTATTAATCATTCATTTATATAGCACTCAATTTTAGCCTTTCATTCATTTAATTATATATTTCCGATCAATTATGTATTTCTGATATTAGACATAGCAGCAGCAGATTTCGGCAACACCAGCAGATTCCGACAGCATCGGTTTCCGGCAAGAGAAGTAATCTGATATCAAGATCTACAAATCTTGGGGATTTCAACATCATCTACCCAATGATTTCAACATCATCATCAAGAATTGCTACACCAATTGTCCAACGGTCTCTGTATACTGGTAGGTGTGTCCGGTGGTGGCTGGAAAGTGATTGTGAAGCCATATCATCTCTAGATCTAACCTCTATATCTATATCCAGATCGATCTATATTGTTTTTGCGGTGGTCGTGATGGGTGGCACTACCGAAGGCATCAAAGGTGTGGTGGTGGTGATATCATCTCTAGATCTAATCTCTATATCTATTTTGTTCTGAATTACTAGACTTATGACGGATATAGGGCGGTGGTGGGATCTGATGGCAGGATTCGAGAGTGAGTGTGAAAGGTGCGGTGGTGGTGGTGATAGATTTGTTGTGGATGATGACATATGGGCAGTAGATCCGGTGGTGAGGATGGTTTTCCAGTGTGAGGTAGCTTTTGCGGCTAACCGTTGTTCGAGGTTTTACTGTCGTTTAAGACCCAAAGAACTTGGTTTGCGTTATCATCCGTTATTTTTAGTTCCAGATTGACTTTATGGACAAATGGGGTGGCTGATGGACTGATGGGTGATTACGAATTGGTTATTGGTGGATTCATGTGGTTTTGCAGGATTATTACTACACTTTTTATTTAATATTGGATTTTATTTTAATAGTAAATTTTTAATGAATAATAATTTCACATATATAATAAATATTTAATGACTCATCATAGTCCACCTAGGCAATAAGTGTCGACTTGGCAAGTGACATGGCGTGACATAGCAATAACCTGTTACAACTAGACAGTAAGCCGGTAGCATACATCGATTGAACAAAATACAGAGGTCCTTGCATCGATTGAACATTATTGAAGGTCACGACACAACATAACTATTTGGTCATAGTTGGTTATACTCTGGTGCCTTAATCCCAAAACAAAACCCTAATTTATTTTTATTAAAATCGAAATTAATTAAAAATAAATAAAGAAAACGATTTTTAATATTTAATTATTAATTAAATCGAACCAACCCTAAACCCCCTTCAAGTTTTGAACTTTGTAACTAATATATCACATATTAGGCTCGTGATACCACTGTTAGGATATAAGCATATTATCATATAAACAATCACGAGTACGCAGCGGAAAGAAACGTATATGCAATATAATAATTAACAAAGTAGGGAATTGAAAGTGTACCTTTTAGCTTAAGCTTCCAATAAGATAATAATAATATAATTATTATTAGTTAGGGTTTAAAGTAAAACTCCTCTACGATCGCACACTTGACACCCCTATGATGTATGCTAGTACCCGATCACGAACTCACAACCCTTTGTGTAAAATAAATATTTCCGTCGACCAAAACCCAAACAATTAATGCTAAGTGATAATTAATTGTTCTTGTTCTTAGAATGAAACAAATCTAAATATTAGATTTGTTGGTTTTGGTTTTCGACCGAGAGGAGGATAGAGATGATATTAGAGTTATTTTTTTAGGGTTTTTATAATTCTAATTGTCACACAAAATCTTAACCCTTAACCCCTATATATAGGGATAATAAGTTAGGGTTTTAAACTTGGTGAACAAGTTTAGTCAAGGCCTAAAAAACCCATGGAATTTTCGGCCCACCCTATTAGAGTATAATTAGGAAACTTTCCAATTTACACTTTAATCCTTCTCTTTTAATTAATAAACATTTATTTAACATTTAACTATCGTTTATTAATCATTTCGTGATCATATTAATTAATATATTAATTAATTACATAGAGTATACGTGTCATTTTGTGTGACCCCGTAGGCTTAAATACTTTCCGGACATGCGTTTATTTAACGTGATCATATTCCAACACTTTTTATATAAGAAAAATAATAATTCTATATCTAGTTACAAATTATAAAACCTGAGGCAGCTGAAACTTGTGATTTCACCTGGTGTCCCTTGTCCCTTACCCATTCTGCAATAAATGGGACCTTCATATAGCGTTTATCCTTTCCAAGTTCTCTTGCAGCTTGCCTTGTGTAAATGTATCCAATTGTATGTAGCATAGCCTCTCCAAAACCTGACCCTTACTGAAAAATTAAACACATGACACATCATAGGATATGCTAGAGCTGGCAAGTTTCTATTGTTGCTCAGTCTATAAACTTAGCTGTTTGAACTTCAACAAATGGTGGAAGGCAGTTTTTCAGATCTGATATGAGCTTGATTTTTGTATTCCTTTACAACAAAAGAACAACTAATAACTGATGTAGCATAGGTAATTAACAAGATATGGTAATTTGACTCATGTACATATTCATGGTCAATTCGGGTTAATGTTTTATCTCTAATTTAGATACTATAACTAACAGGGAAATAGTTCACATGGTTAGAACTTTCAAACATGTCAAAAGTCGCTTAAGGTGTGCTGTCAATAGATACAATCTGCTAAATTTTTTTTATAGAAAAATCAAAAGTATTGTTAAAATTAAATACTAGTTACTTATAGTAACTTTGAAAAAACATTTTTCTAACAACTTTTGACCCATTAACCAAAGAATCTGATCCACCCAATTTGCCACCTCTTGTAACTGTTTTCTTTTAAGAATAGGAGCAAGAATGCATACCTCATCCTCTCCTTGATTTTCATTTTGCAAATTTCAGGACACTGTCCCTCCTCTTCAAATCCAGACTACTATATGGAAGACATAAAATCATCCAATACATTCCTCGAATACGTCTTCCAAAAAGCACACTGAAACATTTGCAGGATTAATTATGAGTCAAACTGTAACAAATTATGGAAAACCAACTAAAACGTAATATCTTATTAATATAAAAGACAATGAAAAGAGGCCTAGCTTAAGATGTATAAAGATTCAAAATACAAACATACAAAACAATCATCAGCGCAAAAAGATACGAGCCTGGTTTGGTGGACTGCAAACTTAATTTAGTCCAAATTGATAAGTAATTGATGTGTTAACTAAAAATATAGGTTATCATCCGGCTAGCCTTGGAGCGTAAAATCAGTCAAACAAGGAAAAACATAGAAAGTATCAGTAGTCATCAGATCCAGGGACCAATAAGGAACTTTTTGCACGATGTTCTCAATCTGCAAATGAAGGGTCATAGAGATTAATGAAACGGTAATGGTGATTCAACGAGTCCATTTATTTTTGGAAAAAAATTAGTAGTTTTGATTAATGTAGAGAAACAACACTTTGAAAAAAGTAGCATTGTACATCATGTGCTCAATCTGAAAATGTCTTACTGATATGCTAACATTTTCAACTTACAGCAAACATAAAGCTGAGAGAAACACTGGAAATTGAATGAAGATCCCCTTCAATGGAGTAAAGTAGGGGTTAACTTATTTCATTCAATAAGTACCATGGAAAATTACTTACTCTTTGAATAACTCCACCGATTGTTCTTGACCTTCAAACTTACTAATGCTCATAAGGGTATTTAGATAGTAACAAGAAGTTAAAAAATCAAATGAAAAGAATTCAGTAAACAAAAAATGTGCGGACACGAATGAGTAAGTTCACGGCCTTCCCGGGGTTTTTATTTACATGAACTATATATTTATCATTAGCAAAAGTTATATATGGCAAGCATCAAAGGTAATTGAATCAAAGTTATAAGCCCTTCCCAGCAACCCAAATTCAGTTCAATCAATAAAAAATTTCTCTGAAACATTTTATCAAACACCAGTCATGCACTTCAATAAAATTCGTACGTGTAGCATATGAAAGTGTAATGTTCCGTCCTAATCTTCTATCTCCATAGGAAAAATAAAAAATAAAAAGAATTTTTTTTCCGAACATTCAGTCGGGATCGACATCAGGGAAACCTCACCGTATAATGGTGAAGCCTTGCACGTACCCTAGACAACGAGATGTTGACTATATGCCGTTACAAGTATTCGGAGGAAAAACCCTAAGACTTGCTATCCCAAATAATCGAACTCAAAACCTTGGGCGTGACATCATTGGCTAAATTAAAAGATTTACAATTAGAGAAGAGCGAATAAAGTTTTTATCTTTTAAAATATCAAAATACAATAGTAATATTAATAATTGATACATTAAATTCATTCAATAAGGTAAGTAACTGACTATAATTTAATTAAGGAGATTTCACAATTAATTTTCAAGATATGACAAACCATATATGATATGACTAGACGGATGCCCGCGAGATGCGGCGGCGATGCCGGTAGCGACGACGGTGTGGCGACGGCGGCAGTGGCGGTGGCGATGTGCAGCGGTGGTGGTGATGTGGTAGTGAATGTAAATTAATTGATGTAAGAGGGGTTAATATGGTTATTTAAGGGTTAGAGATCTATGTTGTAAGTTATTTCATTAAGGGTACTATTGGTATATAGGTGAAAATGTTTAAATTAGTGAATAAAGAAGAGAGGTAATATGGTCATTTCAAAGTCTTAATTACTTAAAAAGGGAAGACAGTTGTTCATAAAATAACTTTCTGTTAGTTGTCTTCTATTAGCTTACCAATCTCCTCATGATAAATTGTATTTTACATTTGTTAGATTTATTGTTAACATAGGTATGTCATGAGCTTTACAAAACTCGATTAGAAATAATAAATAGTAGAACGGTGTTCATAAAATAACTTTCTGTTAAATAATTATCAATCGCACTTACCGAAATCCAAAAATAAATCACATCAAAATTTTCTGGCTCGTATAAAAATAACTTAACTGTTGCAACTTACAAATACTCACAAATCGATCAATCAATGACATTACTAAAGAGTAAAGACATACAAAACTTAAAAAATGAACATCAAATGGGGTCTAAGATACCAAATACTATAGCCTAACCAAGAAGACACATGTTAACCAAAAGACACATCAATCTCAACTGCAAAAACAGAAAGTCTCCAAGTTGTAACCTTTTCTGGAGAAAAAAAAGTCAATAACTCACTTTTGTGAAGATCTTCTGGTTCCAGTTGGCCAAGGGAAAGCAGGGGAGGCAAAAGAACATCCAAGAAGCCATCAGTGGTGTATCAAAAAGTAATTAATCTTGCTATATTTTACGCTAACAATAGTCCCATGTTCCGTTTAAATTTTAAATAACTTATTTTAAAATTCACAATCAATTTGTTTTTTTAATGAACTCTAGTATTTGATATCAAAGCAAATGGGATATCAAGCATTCTTCAAAAAAATGTGAAATCTCTCATAACATGTCGATGTATACCTTAGGCAGCTTAATGCCCAGTTGCCCACCATTAGAAAAAGCTCAGTAAAAATGAAAAAAGAAAATGATAACCTCAAGCAGACACAAACTTCATATAACTTGTTTTCAATATCAATTTCTTATTAATATATTCCTGCTCCACAATCTCGTACCCTTTAAAGTTTCTGGAGAATCCTCCCTTTCTAATAGCATAAGCGAGACGATAATAACTTAATAAGTATCTAATCCAATTTATATGAGACAAATTTACAATATAAGCAAGCATAGTTTTTAAGGTAAATTACACTTTTCGTCCCTGAAGTTGGCAGCTTTTGCACTTTTCGTCCCTAACGTTTTTTTATTACAATTTTAACCTTAAACTTGGCAGATTTTTGCAATCGACGTCCCTTGGCCTCACGGTGTTAAAAAAAGGCCGTTAACGTCCACACGTGCAAAACACGTGAGGGCATTAATGTCTTTTCACATTTACACTTGAGGGACTAAAAGTGAAAAACTATCATGTTTAGGGACGAAAATTGCAATTTACTTTATTTATTAGTTTTAATCAAATTTCGATGCCAAGCAACAACTGTATGAACATGAACAATCAATAATATCGACTTCTTTATAACAAAATTATAACTGAAAGATGAAGGAGATATTACCGAAAATGATGAACTATAAGAAAGTTGAATGAATAATAAAATTGCTTTATATTCAATCAATTAAGCTTAAAAACTTCAAACCGAACCTCAATGGAGAATCACACTTCAAAATTGATAAAAATCTAATTAAAAAGAAATTCAATTACCAGATGATACGGATACGGAGATCAGCAGCAGATTGCGACGTGCAATGACCTATTCATCTTCGATTGAGAAGGATTCATCGGCGGAGCGAAGGCGATTATGTTGGAATCAGCAGCAGATATGCGATGAGATATTCATCAGCGATTGTAACCGCTTCATCGGCGGGGACGAAGTCATCGGCCGGAAAAACCAAATTGCAGAACACGGCGGCCGGAATCTGCAAAAACCTCGCCGGAAAAGTTTAAAAATGCGATTACTTTGTTGTTCCTTCGAGTTAAGACTTGAAACCAACACCAAAACACTCAGAAAACAACTCCGCACAAACCCTAGCCAACAAACTTTCGATTACGAGATTGCCGGAAAATTCAAAGTGTCACCGGAAAACGTAACCGTCACCAAACTCAACTAATCGGAAAACTGAAAGAACGAAGATGATCAGAATTTGATCGCGATTAAAACCTTATGATTTTCCAGGTCGAATTGAGGATCAGGATTTACCCTACATATTGTAACATCATCATTTATGTATATAGATATAGATAATTTATGTATTTGAGTTTTTGCAATTTTCGTCCCTAAACATGACAGTTTTTCACTTTTAGTCCCTCAAGTGTAAATGTGAAAAGACATTAATGCCCTCACGTGTTTTGCACGTGTGGACGTTAACGGCCTTTTTTTAACACCGTGAGGCCAAGGGACGTCGATTGCAAAAATCTGTCAAGTTTAAGGTTAAAATTGTAATAAAAAAACGTTAGGGACGAAAAGTGCAAAAGCTGCCAACTTCAGGGACGAAAAGTGTAATTTACCCTAGTTTTTATCCCACACATTTACATTCATTACATTGCATGATTATTGCATTTTGTTGGATCATAATCTGTGATAATTTTCATTTATGGACCTTGACAGGATGCACCTTCCATTGAAGTCCCAAACTTTGACCCTTGCTCCAACACAGTATTTTAAGTCCAAGTATAGAAAAACATATGGTATAATAAACCAATAAGCATACACCAAAAGAAAAAAGCACTAATGACTTACATGTTGCACATAAGTAGGATAAAGTAGTTTCTTGAAATTTCCATTGCATAATACAAACAAATAAAATAATGACGTATTTCACCAGAGTGAGTGTTTATCTCTTTAGAAATAATAAGCTAAGGTCTGCACCATAAACAACGAAATAGATTGCAGGAGGTTCTTTTTTTTGAACGGCGAATTTCAACTTTGGGGGTCTAGACTATGTTGTCTTAACCGGGCCCACGCTAGAGCACCCCATACACCAGACCTCAACCCAATGGGAGGAAAACCCCCTATTAATCCGCCCGAAGGCACGACAATTAATAGAGGTAAACCCTGCCCCCTCAGACCTGGACCTGGGTATACCCAGACCAAGCCCTCATAGAGGACCTCCAATATATATCACATTTGCTGCCGTGGGGATTTGAACTTGGGACAAAGATGTCACCAGCACAGCACCAACCACTGGACCAACATGTGATATGCAGGAGGTTCTTACCGACAACATTTGTGATCACGCTCACACTTTTCTGAAAAGCAATGGCTTTCAACTGCTCCTATTGCTTTGACACCCATTATCGTGTCTTGCCTTTCTTTGTTAGTTTTTGATTTTCTCGTGGTTGTGTCTATCTAAATAACTCACCTACAGAAAAGACTTTACAAAAGAAAAGCTCGAATTATAGATATATTTTTTGCTTTCAAACATTGTTAAACCATCAAGAGGAATGGAGGATCATAATGCATCGGCATTATACCTCTAAATATCTGAAATCAAAGGGAGATTAATAACATGGAATGAGTGCTGGACTATATCAACAAACAGATAGACAAAACATCAATTATCTGCGAAGATGAACCAAGACTTATAACCCTTAAATTTTCCAGGGAGCAAGTTGTTTGATTGAGTCATAGCTAGCAACAGCAACAATGGTAGAGAAGCATTTGAGTCCATCCAGAGCTTATATGGAATCACTCCCTTCATAGTAGCGCCGTACATACTATACAGATAATTTTCAAGTTTAGAAGAACAATTAGCCCTGGTACATACATATCATGTTGTTCCTAAGGTCGTTTCACCAAAAGTGAAACCTGACTCGTTTAGACCCCGAGTCTTACAGGTTAAAATGGAACAAATAGTTTTAGTTTTACCTAATATCTTGCGGGCGCAACAATGGCATATTGGAACATCAATCTGCCCCATTTCTCATTTTTATCATGAACAGATGGTTCATTCTCGATGCACATTTCCAATGAAGCCTCTAAAAAGGTATTAAAGCGGAAATTAAGAAACGTATAACCAATACGCAGTAGAAGAAGTTCTTTTTCCATATCTGCATAAATTCTCAAAATCAAGTTAGCAAGATAAATCCCAATGATATCCCCGGTTTATAGAAATGTCAAGAGCAATAAGTGAATTGCAGGTTTCAGAGGCCATTGATTTTGGGTCCTCGACACACCGTCCATTTACAATCCAGAATAAGTTGTTTCTGAGTTTTCAAGTTTCAAGCTTTATATGGGACCGACTTTACCAAAAAGACCCACTTAGGACAAAAAAAATATATGTGTGGGTTGGAGCCCCGCCGTTAGTAGGGATGAAGTCATCAAAAGACACAAATCACGACCATGTGAAAAACAAAAAAAAATCATATATACTAAAGAAATTCTAAAGAAACACAATATGTCCTTGACACATATTTTTATCAGAATACTCAATAGAATGTGTAAGTAAATACCAAGTAATTAAACGCAACAATTCATTCTATAGAATGTTGTTACAAAGTAATTTATCAAACTATCAATTCAAAGAAAAGTTTTCTCCATCTACCTAAAAAACATTCGTAACTCATGATACAGTTACAGATAACAATTGATGGTTCATATATCGGCTTTAAGTAACTCACACTATTGTCGCTTAATGCACTTGCAATAAACCTCAACCAAGGATGCTAAAAGTCTAATAGTTTAGAACAAAATAACGAAACCATTTCGTATATATGTAACCATTCCCATACGCATAGATGTAATAACCGCATTATCAAGTGGTGTTTCTTAAATGTTAGCATACAACCAGCACTGGTACCCAAACTAAAAATGAATATACTAAATAAAAAACTAAAACAAAATCGAAAGAGTATATACTGATTATACAATATCATATAATCACCTTCCATTGGTTGGAATAAGACCTCAGGCCAAAAAAAAGGATTGTACATTATTTGCGATTTCAAGCTCTTATTCATAGTCAAGACCAACGTATCCAAGCTTCTCCTTCATATCTAAATAAGCTAAAAAGTTAATAAAATCATTAAATCACAATCTAATCAAACAAAACATCTTTAAAATATCGAAAGTATGATTGATTCAACATATTCAGATATAAACCACTAAAAAGTAAACAAATATTATCAGTTAGATAGCGTCAAATATGTATTAGGTTTCCGATGTGATTAAACCCCCAAATCTGGAAACATAGAAAAGATTAACAACAAATATCAATTCACGAACATACCGAATTATCTATTGATGAAAACCCCAAATCTGAAAAAAAAAATAGATGCTATGAAGAAAGAAATTAGGGAATCTGAAAATAGAAAGAAAAATCAATCTAAGAAGGTGTGCGAGGCCGGAGAAGGTGGCGCAGATGATGTGTGTTTGTGTGTGTGATCGCGGTGGTGGTGATTGACAGCGAGAATGGATAGGGGGAGGGGTTGGCAGTGAGAAAGGGCGGGTTTTTGGTGTGTGTAGAAGGTTAGATTGGTAAATCAGTAAAAGATTGTAAGACTACATCAGTAAAGTTATGGGCAAATTGGACATTTTAAGTTCTTAAACTCTTAAAAAAAATATCCCAGTTTATAATAATTCATGTGATTTAAGGAGTTAATGAAGGTAATTTAGTAAATAAAAAATATATGCTATAAATGTTTTAAGAGATTAAGAGATTCCAAAAATAGAATACCTAGTTTGCTTTATAAGTAGTTATAGATTATAGATATAGATATGATATAATAATGATCATGACAATAATTTTATTGGTAAAACCGAAGTCAGTGGAGGCGGCGGGTTCTTACTGCGATTTCTCGTTGTTTATGCCATGTATAATACCATTCGTGGATCCGGAAGTGGTACCGCCTGACGAATGTTGTCATAACTTACAGGCGTATCGTAAATGTGTATGTGTTTGGTGGGAATATATGCTTTACTTTCTACAAGCTGGCTCTGCTCATGTTGGAGCTACGTGTAAAGTTAGCTTCTTATTTTGTCGTTAGAAATATAAATACTGTATGTTAACTTTTTTATGATGGATTTAATCTTTTTTGTTCCAAAATATAAGAAAAAAGTAAGGCATATATAGTCGTTTTAAACATAACATGATCCTGGAGTTGCAAAAAAACCATTACAGTTGTGATAACATGTAAAAATTTACCTGCGTTAGGTAGCAACCGTTATATGGATATACTTTAGTTATCATCTGAGTTTGATATACTTTAGTTATCATCCATGAGTTTTTTATAAAAAAAGTTATATCGAAATGGAGGACTAGCTTAACGTTTTTTGGGGATCCTAACTTCCAAGCGTAATCAATTTTGGAGGTCTTTTTTTAAGTATTAAACAGTAACCCTCTTTCTTTATCGGTCTTGGAACCCGCAAAAATAAAATAAAAAACTAGTTAAAAATAAAAAAAAAAAAAAAAGTATTAACAAAAACCCTCCAGCTCTATCGGACTTGGACAAGCAAAAATAAAGGAAAAAACTAGTTAAAAATATTTTTCTTAATCTAATTTTGTATGTGTGAAATTTTTTTATATAAAGTATATTTTCACAACTAAATCTCCAATTCTTCATGCTTGATTTAATGGGCAAATCACAAAAGTCATTTATCAGTCAGATGATTCATTTTAGAATGAAAAAAATAGACATATCCAAGTGCTTAAAATAAGACTGTGAAAGTTTCATTATTCATTTAAATACTATTAGCATGGTAATCTTATGTTGCGCTGGATACTATTATCATCAACTAGAAAAATGAGAACACATAATTTCACTTGCATATTAGCCATCCTTAAATTTGCATCTTGACATCTCAAAAGTCAAAACGTACAGCTTCTTACTTGGCTGCACATCTGCTTGAAACTCATTCCCGTGTACTCTCATTCTGAATCTTTCTCGCCAAATGTATCTTTACCAATCACGTTATAACAATATTAGGAATTTTATGGATACATTATATTTTAGAAAGAGTTAATTTCATTACATGCCCTTGGGGTATGTCATATTATCAAGTTTCACCCCTTTACCTTTTTTTTTATCATTACATCCCCTTATGGTGACTTTTTGCTTCATTACATACCCCTCAACCTGACGGACGTTAGTGTAGCTCCATCAAGGCCCTCATGTGCATTGCATGTGAGGGTATATTAGTCTTTTTACACCTCTAAACATCATCTTCTTCCCGTTGCTTTTCGTTTTTAGATCTACCATCCATTCCATATTTCTATACATCTATTTCTATATCTGTATCTATATCTATATCTATATCATCAAATAAAAACAAAACCACAAAAATAAAACACATCAAACTAGTATTTCACCAGAGAACGATCCACCCATTTCCTTTTTTCTTACTTTCTGAATTTCAATTTTGCCTAGTATTTCAACATCAACAAACAATCAACTTACAGTTGGAGTGAAACCCAACAACTACACCGCATCATTAAAACGCGATTGGGGTGGTTTACGACGGTCGCTGGCGGCGGTTGAAGACCTAACTGTATGTGAAGAGTTATATGGGTCCAGATTAAATTGTAGGTTGTGCTTTGAAGCTTGTATATATGTTGTTCAAAAATGTTCAAATGGAAGAAATGCTTAGAATGAATGTAGGGAAACTTGGAATGATATCACCGGCGGCGGTAATAGATCTTTGAAGAAGAAACCCAACACTTTAGTGAAGCGATGGGTATGTTCTATTTGGTGTATTGATTATGTTGTTATTATTGATAAACATTTTTGATGTGGATTTTTTGATGATGACGATAGTTTCACCAATGCAACTCTCAGAAAACCAAATCTAAATCTCAATTTGATTGTATAACTAGCTAATCAACCCGGATAACTATCCGGATATGAGTAGTAAAATATAAAAATAAAATAAATTTGATTACATTTAATCCAATTACAACTTTTATGCCTCACATCTTTATAATCGAAGTAATTTATCGCGTCAATAATAATCGCTCCAGTAAGATTATGCAACATGTTAAACGTGTAAGTGCGCTTATTTAGCCAACCACAACATTTATTCAAATCAATTATAATGAAGAATCAATAGTTTTATGCGCGACTTGAAGATATCATCAAAACAATAAAAAGTTTAACAATAGCCAAACAATCTAACCAAGTACTAATATAAAGTTAAAACATATACAAAATCTCAATCAAACATGAAAACATGAAACATGGCTGTTGTGGTCATGAAAAGTATATAAAACTTCTCTAGCTTTGGGATTTTCATTTTATAAACATCTAGATCATCACCTTCAGCCGCTTTCTTTGAACCTACACTTGAGGCACTCGAGTCGGTACTTACCAAGTCTTTGTATTCCGGATGGAAATATTTGATCTCGTTTTAAGGCCTCCAAAAATTTGATCTCACTTAAGGCATCCAAAAACCTTAAGCCGGCAATGCGTAGCATGAACAAAAAAAGGAAGTCACCAGGAAAATCCATTTGTTGATGTCCATATAAGCCTGCAGAATAGAGATGGACATTAGAAAAGTATTTGCACATCTTTTGCCAACAATATTTGCATGTTAAGCTTTAGATGCTACTACATATTTACATGATTTTGAAACATGGTTAATGATTGGACTGCATAGACCATACGAAACACTACAATAAGTTTCTGTTTTAGGATGTGTTTTATGCACATTCCATGTCGCAACGATTGTCATCCTTTATGTTTTAGGTTGTTTGAAAATAAATGTCAACTTAAACTAACATATTAACTGTAGTTCCTAAATGTCAATGAAATAAGCAAGAGTAAAGTTTGTCATTAAGCTATTTGAGATCATTTGATAATTATGCATTCCAACAACTGCACATATATCTGTTGGGTGATTTATGTTGGAACAATGGAAGTATGTTTCAGCATTACTTTTTCGAAAAAGACAAGGGGGCGTATGTAAGTACCTTTAGCCTATGATCACCACAACACTGGCAGTTCATGTGGCAAGGGATGTGCTAATTGTCATCATAAAGTCTCAACACCTCTATTCTTGCAATGGTCGGAAGCTGTGAATTGGCATCCACCTGTTTACCAGGTCAACGACCCATGGATAATGTACTATCCCAAAAAGGACCTATACTTTTGAGCTATTCAAACTTCTTAAGCAAAGAGCAAACCTGATAGTTATATAAATAGGCAAAATCAATAAACAACTTTCAATTAGCTAAAATTCAGTAAGGAGCAGTGATTGCACATCAAAATGCTATGCTAAGTCAAAATATTACACAGAATAATAGTGGATATTTGATGTTTTAAATATGATTTGAAAAATATATGTACATCATAAATCATTTATGTGATGTATTATCAAGTCCATAATATGTACGCGTAAAAAAACTAAAAAGAGGTGATTATCTAACAAATCCAACCAGCACCAAACCCATTATGTTAAAGGAAAACAAAGCAACATAGTTGCCTGCTAAAACTTTGGTGCAACCAATTAAATATTTTCACCAATGACTTTTTCTAATATATCAAGTTCCTCATTGGTCCAATGAGGATTGAAAATAATGAAAGCCGATATTTTAGATTGAAAACAATGAAAGTCACCCATTCATTTTAATGAGCAAAATGATACAAATTATTCAAACAATATTAGTCTTTATACACAGCATAGCTACATACTCATAGCTAAAATCAATTTCATTTTTATACACGATATATTTAAAAATAAGTATTAAAACCTATATGAAGAAAAAGCAACCAAAAGTTTTAAATCCACCCATATATGAAAATAATGAAACCCCTTTGTTAGTAATATGATACCAAATCCAAAGGAAGGTTTTGTGATAACAGCCCCCCAAAAAAAAATCCAGTATTCTATTTAAAAACTCCCTTCAGTATTAAAACCTATATGAAGAAAAAGCAACCAAAAGTTTTAAATCCACCCGGATTGAAAATAATGAAAGCCGATATTTTAGATTGAAAACAATGAAAGTCACCCATTCATTTTAATGAGCAAAATGATACAAATTATTCAAACAATATTAGTCTTTATACACAGCATAGCTACATACTCATAGCTAAAATCAATTTCATTTTTATACACGATATATTTAAAAATAAGTATTAAAACCTATATGAAGAAAAAGCAACCAAAAGTTTTAAATCCACCCATATATGAAAATAATGAAAGCCGATATTTTAGATTGAAAACAATGAAAGTCACCCATTCATTTTAATGAGCAAAATGATACAAATTATTCAAACAATATTAGTCTTTATACACAGCATAGCTACATACTCATAGCTAAAATCAATTTCATTTTTATACACGATATATTTAAAAATAAGTATTAAAACCTATATGAAGAAAAAGCAACCAAAAGTTTTAAATCCACCCATATTGAAAATAATGAAAGCCGATATTTTAGATTGAAAACAATGAAAGTCACCCATTCATTTTAATGAGCAAAATGATACAAATTATTCAAACAATATTAGTCTTTATACACAGCATAGCTACATACTCATAGCTAAAATCAATTTCATTTTTATACACGATATATTTAAAAATAAGTATTAAAACCTATATGAAGAAAAAGCAACCAAAAGTTTTAAATCCACCCATATATGAAAATAATGAAACCCCTTTGTTAGTAATATGATACCAAATCCAAAGGAAGGTTTTGTGATAACAGCCCCCCAAAAAAAAATCCAGTATTCTATTTAAAAACTCCCTTCACTTGTCGATGCTTATCACGAAGAGATCAACCCCCCCTAATATTGAATTCTGAAATCCCAAAATTTGTAGGCAATCAGTTCACAAGAAAAAAATAAATAATTGTTTTCCCTAAAAAAACCTTAACTGCAAAATAAGAAGAAAAAAAAACTAAATTTAAATGAAAATATATCTGACATGGATTGAACACTAAATCTATTCTTCAATCTATCCTTACATGGAGATGAAAAAGGTTGGGAAATTTTTTTTTCTCTTCATAAGATCTGAATTTAATCCCTGGTGTTGTGACTGTGTACTTGTATTGGTGTATGTTCAAAAGAATAAGGAAGTAAGAAAAAAGGAAGTAAATACGGTTTAGTAAAAAAAATGGGGTACATTTTGGAAAGCATTTGTTACAATATTTTGATAGGGGTTATGAGAAGCACAGACTTTTTTAAAGAAGTTTTTGTTTGGGATCCTCTTTTATCAGTAAGAAAGATTGGATGACTGGATCTACACAAATATATAATAAGAATAATAAGAATAAATATAATAATATCCTTATATCTAGAGTTAATTACAGAAATAGTCCCTGTCGTGGTACTTTACTTGCAAGTTTCATCCCTAACTTTCAAAAATTACAGTTTTAGTCCAACTTTTTTTGCTCCGTCAACAGTTTTGGTCCTGACCATAAACGTCCGTTTATTACGAGGTCACGTGTCTGACACGTGATGGGTAATCTCGTAATTTCCACCCCTTTAACACTCCAACACACAATTTAATCCCTATTTTCACTATCTCTTTACTTTCTCTCTCCTTCTTGAACTCATATGTATATCTATATCTAAATCTATATGAATAGATACATATACATCTGAATAAATTTCCAGATCTTATCAAAACAAAAAGTTAAAAAGTCTAAAAAAAAACAAAATAATAAACAAATGAGTTAATTACAAAAATCGTCATTGTCGTCGACCCCTACTTGCAGCATTCATCCCTAAGTTTCATAAATTACAGTTTTAGTCTAAATAAGTTTGTTCCGTCAACAGTTTTGGTCCAAGTTCCAAACGGACGTTTAATTATCCATCACGTGACCTGCACATGATGGACATTTTAGTCTTTTTCACCACAAGGACTACAAGTGTAATTAACTTTTCTAAGAATAACAATTAATATAGCTGGTGCTAGGGTTTTAATTTTTTTTCCCATATACATATACACATTTATCAACAGATCTAAACCCAAACTAATGCTTACAAATCAAATCCACCAACATCAAACAATTTCACAACATGACAAAAATCAGAAAAAGAAAAGAGAAAAAGACAAAGAGGAAAAAGAAGGTAGGTACGGTTTCTAGTTTTGGTGATGAAATTTTGAAAACTACAAAACAAAAGAAAGTTTATCAATATCTATCTCACATATTAGAAGTATGAATTTGGATCCGGGTCTTATATGGTTTTCAAATCTAGAATATTTTTGTTAAATCTAGAATTCATGGTGGGTTTTATAATATATGTTTTCAAACTCGATTTTTTTTTCTTTTTTTTGAAATACATTCAAACTTGATTTGTGGTGATGGTAGATGAGAAGATGAACATGAATGGTTGAACCTACTACCATGGATCGGCTATCTCCGGCTACCACCATCATAGATCCGTCATGTTTCTTTTTTCTTTTTTTTTCTTTTCATGAATTCCTATCACTTCAAACTTGATATTGTTAATTCTGCTGTGAATGATGATGGATTGATGGGGATATGCTGCATTCGGTTTTTGATATATTTAATTTTTATATAGATATAGTATAATTGGGAAATAAACCAGCTTGTTAGTTGGACTTTTCATATACAGCTACATCTCAAAGTGTGATTGACTGATTGGTTTTAAGATCTGGAAATATTTTGAAGGAGATAGAAGATTTTATTTAGACATATATGATAGATATATTTATTAGTCAAAGTTAATTACACTTTTAGTCCTTGTGGTTAAAAAGACTAAAATACCCATCATGTGCAGGGCACGTGATGGGTAATCAAACGTCCGTTTGGAACTTGGACCAAAACTGTTGACGGGACAAACTTATTTGGACTAAAACTGTAATTTATGAAACTTAGGGATGAAAGCTGCAAGTGGGAGTCGACGATAGGGACTATTTCTGTAATAACTCTAAACAAATCTAGGATTCCATAGTCAAATCCATATATTCATCGATGTAAGTTTAGGAGAATATCATATATTTTGGTGGTTTCCATTAGTCCTATCTTTACCACCGATGCACATCCATCTACAACATTCTTTGCAAAAAACCCACCATTCTTTGCAAACTCTCTCTCTCTCTCTCTCTCACTCTATATATATATATATATATATATATATATATATATATATAATATGTATGTATGTATATTCACCAGATCTGAAAATATAATATATGTATATGAGTTTCTTTCATCACTATCATCAACACAACTGTTCATCACCACCATCAAGACAACTAGTCGGGATTATGGTTGCCGGAGATGGAATAAGGTCGGAAGTAAGGTTGTCGATTTAAAGAAATCCATGCCCGAACTTTCACTACCGTTGGTGATGCTGGAGATATGAATGACTTGTGTGTCTTCTATCGTCGGAAATCTGTTCCGTCGCCGGAGATCTCTATTCCGCCACTGACCACCCAATTAGATCAATGCTAGCTCTTAAGATCGATCGATGGATGTTTGTGTTATATATGTAATCTGTGTGTATATGTAGCAGATTTGCATTATTTTGGGAACTTAATGGATAATTGTTATGAGATGTTGTCATATATTTAGCACAGGGAGTCAGATTTATGGGCTCTTAGGAATAAAATGGTTTTGGTTAATTATATTAGGTGGTTCATGGTTGTATGTTGGTTTGATTTAAAATAGGGTTTTAAGTTTATTTGGAAATCGAATAAATGATGATGATGATGATGATGATGATGATATGGGAAAAGAGGTTGAATGGTATTAGCTGAATGATAACTTTTGGTCTTGTGTTAATGAAAAGACAAATATACCCATCACGTGTATGGCACATGACTAGATTTTAAACGGACGTTATGGGTCAGGACCAAAAGTGTTGACGGAGCAAAAAAATTTGGACCAAAACTGTAATTTTTGAAAGTTAGGGACGAAAACTGCAAGTGGCAATCCACAACAGGGACGATTTCTGTAATTAACTCTTATATCTATATCAATAATAACAACGATCATAAATAGATGTATAGAAAGTCTTCGAGTAGGTATGGATACAAAGACATTAAGTAGGGGGCAACTTTATTTTTTCCAGATTGAAAAAGATATTGCCTTTTGGGTTCTTGTTTAGTTTTAATATAGTTGATGTATTATATTTTTATTTGATGATACAAATATAGATACAGATATAGAAATAGATGTATAGAAAGTCTTCGAGTAGGTATGGATACAAAGACATTAAGTAGGGGGCAACTTTATTTTTTCCAGATTGAAAAAGATATTGCCTTTTGGGTTCTTGTTTAGTTTTAATATAGTTGATGTATTATATTTTTATTTGATGATACAAATATAGATACAGATATAGAAATAGATGTATAGAGATATAGAATGGATGGTAGATCTAAAAACGAAAAGCAAGAGGAAGAAGATGATGTTTAGAGGTGTAAAAAGACTAATATACCCTCACATGCAATGCACATGAGGGCCTTGACGGAGCTACACTAACGTCCGTCAGGTTGAGGGGTATGTAATGAAGCAAAAAGTCACCATAAGGGGATGTAATGATAAAAAAAAAGGTAAATGGGTGAAACTTGATAATATGACATACCCCAAGGGCATATAATGAAATTAACTCTTTTAGAAATTATAAGAAGAAAACTAAAAATATTTTTATCTTTAAACCGTATTATATAAAACAAACCTCCCCCACCATTCAACTTTCTATCTTTAAAATACCGAAAATATTTCATTTTTTAAAAGCTTTCTTTTATAATTAACCCATATACATAAAATACCCCTAATAAAATAATTAACAAAATTTATATCTCAAACTCCTAAAGTAACTATACTATTTACATCAATCACCTTTACATCAATAACTACGTCGCCAGTACCGCCATCACCACCAGTCGTCGCCACCACCACGTGTCGCCGCCACTGTATCGCGTGGAGATTTGTCTAGTTTAAAATAAACTTAAATAATGAAATTTTGAGAATGGTAACTATCATGATTTCTAAAAAGAAAAAAAAAGTTGTGCTTGGAAGGGATAATGATACTTTTGAGAAAAAATTCTTAAAATTTCGGTAAGGATTAAAAAGAGAAGAGTAATGATTAATTTTTTTAATTCATATGTTTAATTCATATGTTTAAAATCCTACTTATAAATAAAGTAATGCAAGTGTATATATAGGATTTTAGGAAAACTAGCCGTTAAAGGACCAAAAGTGTAATTTTTTTGAACTTGTTTTGGTCAAAAAGGCCGTTAGACGGACCTGTATTTTGTCTTGAAACACCCTTCAAGTAGTAACGTTTTAGTTAAAACGGATCACTTTATGTACACAAGTTAGTGGGTGACAGACTGACACCCACAAAGTTGCATTTGTCATGCACGTTTTATTAGGATGTAAATACTATTATGTGATTTTATTATCATGCGTTTAAGGTGATACGGAGCATTGTATATGCAGTAAACTCCATCTTTTGTAAAACGGGGTTTATATCATGACTATAAATACTTACCTTCTAATCCGAAAATTTACATGGCCAAAATTTGTATCCACCCAAAATGGCAAAAAAAAAAAGTTGTCTTCATATCTCCCATCCATATTATGAAGCATTCGACAAGTAACGTTGTATTCGGACAGCGTGACTCAACATCATTTGTATACCCTAATATTCTGCCCGAAATCGGAGACAGGGAATGCACAAGCTCCAATATATCGGTAACGAAGCCGATAACGAAGATGGTCGTAGCTTACTACTAATAAACATACGCAAGTAATACTGTTGTCTTTGTATCAAAGAAGGCGTGCATACACCGAGATATAACATACCTCTTCTTGATGTCGGGCTTAAGCACATGTCTTATTTCCATTATATTTATAATGGTTTTTATGTTTACACACTTTGTTATCGACCACCGTTACATGATATATTTAAATGTGTCAATGAAATGTATAGTTATATGTGTTTGTCCGTTTGCTTTCATGGTGTATTATCGTATGAAAGGTCTTTTTGATATACTTCCCGTATTTCTTAGTAGTCACAGTACACATTATTTGTCATATATCATATACGGACGAAAATTGTAACGTAAAAAAATTGTTTATATCAAAAACTTTTCTCTTTGTAACGTAAATGACATTATTAATCATGTAATGTGTTTTTAATTATGTAATCCGTTTTTCATTATGTAATGTGATTTGTTGTTAACATACATTAATTTATTTAATTTTCTGTAAAACTAAACTAGAATACTTGTTAAAATTTATGTTTCGTTTTGTTTAAAATAGTGCCTCTTACTGTTTTATATAAAACGTCAACTATTACCAATACTTTCACCTAGACAGAGTGTCTATAAATAGATGATCATTTTTGTTACCTTTACCATGTAAAATACTTCTACACTTAAAATGAAGCAGAATTTCACTAAACACATACATCACACAATAGTTAAGGTTCTACACTCGAATGGGGGAAGGATTTTCTAAATATCAGATAGGGTGACTCAACATCAACACAAGATTACAAAAAAGGAAAAATAATTCCCAAATTGTGGATTTCGATTTCCTATATTATTTTATTTGTATACGTTGATCGATTTATACTATGTAGGATTTGCATAGTATAGTTGTTTTACTTTTTCCAATGGTTGATCGATCAAATAATTATTTTGTATTTGTATTCGTGATGTATAGCTATTTAAAAAAATTGGAAATCTGATATTTGATATGAATGAAATTGTATATGAATGTAGCTCAAATCGCATAGACAACAATCCATACGACCATACTCTACATTTTACCTAAAATGTGGTGTTTGTTGTGGATGTTTTTCATCTGGCACGAAATATGTTGTGAAATTCAATGTGCTACAATGTTTTCTAGGTGTCGCAGGGGAATCTAAGACCATATGTAGATAAAAAAAATGGGACGTTTTATATAAAATGTAGAGTTTAAGATAATGTTAGACGTTTGATACAAAACGCTGACTTACCAGCACATGCTGATGGACATGGTGACTATAAAAAGACGAGTATGATGGTTTACTTTGCCATGGAAAACTCTTTCTTCCACAAAAAATGGCTGGGAAAATCCATACACATAATCATCTCAATAGTTACAATTATACAGTCACCTCGATTAGGTGCAAAGTTTTATACAATCAGATAGAGTGACTCAACATCAAGGGGAGATTACAATTGGGGAAACTCGGACCCCAAGTTGTGGATTTCAATTTCCTCCGTCCACTTTTTAGTATAAGTTGGTTGATTCATATTATACACTGCATTCTCATGGTTTAATCCATTCACCCTATAGACTTGCAGATATTGTCGAGTCTGTAATTGGTGCAGTTTATGTCGATACCACCTTATCTAAGGAGAACGATACATGGGAGGTAAATCAGAAATCTGCAGTTCAACGTACCTGATGGAATGGTGGAGAGCAAACATACGGTTCTTCTATTTATGTCCGAAGACTAAAGATAGGTTAGAGGAATGAAGGAACGCGTATAAGTGGGTTGATTAAAACGTGCTCGATTCAATTTCCTTGTTTTTGTTTATTGCAATCTATAATATCTATACGAAAAAATGCATTTTATTTACAAACGTTAATCTATTACATTCTTTCAAAAATGAATTATCTTTATAGTACCTCACATATACAGGACAATATGTATGTAAATTGTTGCCAATATATGTATGTAAATTGTTGCCAACAACATAAATATTTGACAACCACATACTGCGTTTTAGTTAAAACGGATCTAAGCATTCGCGCTATATTAAAATGTATATTTTGTTCTTCAACAATCAAATATAATTGTATTAGTTTATTGTAATCTATATTATTTGTACCAACAATTGAATTTCTTTGTATATGGTTAATCTACTACATCTTTTTTTAAACGGAAAAAAAACGCACCGTTTTATATAAAACGGTGTTTGTTGTTGAGGAATAATCTGAAAGTGGCCGACAAGATGCAGATGTTGAGATAGCACCACGACAAATAACTATGTAAATATTTGAAAACCATGTTCCCCGTTTTACATAAAACGGTTATACGCATTATCCCTATAAATAGATAGTTTATTTACTTGACGACCAATCACACAAATGTACATTACCATATTCATCTGCATTATCCCCACAAAGTGAATTTTTCCCTTATATCTCACAAAGTCGTGGTGCCATTTTGAAGATATAGATGGTACTAATAAAAGAACTTCCATAATACATTCAGACAGCGTGACTCAACATCATTCTCTTCAAAAGTGCATTTGCCAGCCGGATGCCTACATCCGGTAGAGGCAGAAAACTAGGAAGAGGCCCCTAAATTGGGTCAAGTTCCAAACTTTGAAGAGAGTACCCGGCCAAACTTTCATGGAAAGCCACATGAACGTGCCATATCCACTTGTTTGGCCGGGAAAAACTCCCTTTGGAAGTTCAAGGGAGGACCGGGAGGCTATCCTTTAATTAATGAAAAATTTATTTGTGTAATTTGATGTACAAAATTCTATTTCTATACCAACTTTAATTTCAGATTGTATTCATGTGTTTATTCAATATAGTATTAAACTTTACACGTTTTATACAAAACGGGCCGTTCAGATAGTTTATTGGATAAAATGTGTCAGTTCAAAGGTTGATTATATCTGAAATTTTGTGGTATATGTTCAACGTTTTACATAAAACGTAGCATGTGTGGTCCTTTAAAAAAAACTGTCCAAAAGGTCAGAGTGTAGAGGGTGCTGTTATCTAGGTAGTGGAGAGAATCTTGTGACTTTTAATTGGACAATGAAACCTACGTCTTGTGTGAAACGCAAAGTTGGGTGACGAAGAAGTTGAAAGTGGCCGACAACATACAACTTTTAAGAGAGAATAACGACAATACCTATGTAAATTATTGGCAACAACTTATATATTTGACATCCAAACACTAAGTTTTACATAAAACGGGTCATGTATCCTCCCTATAAGTAGATTTGTTATTCTGTAGTCCAACATTCACACAAAGTCAAAAACTCACACAAAAAGCTTACGACACACACTGTCTATGAAAGAGGTTGTATCCCCCTTTGTGAAATTTTTCCATTCTATTTCACAAGTCGTGTTACCATTTATAAGGTATACATGGTAGTAATAAAAGAACTTTATTCCAAAACACATTCAGACAGCGTGACACAACATCATTCCCGTTTAACAAAATGGATAGTGAGCCTCTTGTGTTTCACCAAAAAGGCGGTTCGAAATGCGCAACATTTGGTTTAAATTCAAACACCGTCTTGAAACACCGTATTGATCATTCACAAACATTTTAGTGAACCTCTTATGTTTCACGAATATATTGCGGTTCCACGCTATACGAAAACGTCCCATTTTATATCATACGGAGCAATTAATAACAAATATTATAACAACTGTGTGGTGGGTGCACAGTGCACTTATCTAGATGGTGCAGAGAATCTTTAAATATTAGTCAGACTAAAACGCTACATATTGTGTAAAACGGTAAGTATACATGACGAAAGACTTGAAAGTGGCTGCGAATGCATTCTCCCTATAAATAGATTGTTTATGTTGCTGTCCAACAATCACAAAAATGCACATTAACACACCCACAAACTATGAAGGTGGTGTCATTTTGAAGGGAAGGATGGAGTAATAATAGAACTTCATTTCAAAACACATTCAGACAGCGTGACTCAACATCATTCTTATTTTCAATAGTGTCAGGTCGGCCTTTTGTGTTTTAACGATGTCCTGGTTCGAACTACAAAAAGTTGTCTTCTAACGGGAACAAAGGAGGATTCCCAGACAGCTGGTTTTGTTGGGGTCTGTGAGAGTTACCTTTCTAGTACGTGCATAAGCAACGGTGGTCTTATGCGGTGGCTTTGATTTGTGTAATTTAATCTACAAAGTATAATTTTTGTATCAAATGTAGTTTGTAATTGTATTCACGTGTTTATTAATAATATAGTACTTAATTCTGCCCGTCTTATACAAAACGGAACCATTTGTACTAGGATATTCCACGTAAACGTCCAATTTTACTTCATACGGAGAATGAACTTTTAATAACTCTACTGCCTAGAACAGTCTAGTGGGTGCTCTTATCTAGGTGGTGCAGAGAATCTTTTAAGATTACTCAGACTAAAACGCTACGTCTTATATAAAACGCCAAGTATATGTGACGAAAAAGTTGAAAGTGGCCGACAACATACAGCTTTTCAGAGAGCATCACGACCATACCTATGTAAATTTTTTACAACCAAACACCCCGTTTTACATAAAACGGGTCATGTATCCTCCCTATAAGTAGATTTGTTATTCTGTAGTCCAACATTCACACAAAGTCAAAAACTCACACAAAAAGCTTACGACACACACTGTCTATGAAAGAGGTTGTATCCCCCTTTGTGAATTTTTCCATTCTATTTCACAAGTCGTGTTACCATTTATAAGGTATACATGGTAGTAATAAAAGAACTTTATTCCAAAACACATTCAGACAGCGTGACTCAACATCATTCTTATTTTCAATAGTGTCAGGTCGGCCTTTTGTGTTTTAACGATGTCCTGGTTCGAACTACAAAAAGTTGTCTTCTAACGGGAACAAAGGAGGATTCCCAGACAGCTGGTTTTGTTGGGGTCTGTGAGAGTTACCTTTCTAGTACGTGCATAAGCAACGGTGGTCTTATGCGGTGGCTTTGATTTGTGTAATTTAATCTACAAAGTATAATTTTTGTATCAAATGTAGTTTGTAATTGTATTCACGTGTTTATTAATAATTTAGTACTCAATTTTGCCCGTCTTATACAAAACGGAAACATTTGTACTAGGATATTCCACGTAAACGTCCAATTTTACTTAATACGGAGAATGAACTTTTAATAACTCTACTGCCTAGAACAGTCTAGTGGGTGCTCTTATCTAGGTGGTGCAGAGAATCTTTTAAGATTACTCAGACTAAAACGCTACGTCTTATATAAAACGCCAAGTATATGTGACGAAAAAGTTGAAAGTGGCCGACAACATACAGCTTTTCAGAGAGCATCACGACCATACCTATGTAAATTTTTTACAACCAAACACCCCGTTTTACATAAAACGGACGCATGCATTCTCCCTATAAAAAAGAATTCTAATCTGTTTGATGTAATGTCACAAATGCACATTAACACACATGCTATCTATGAAGGTAGTTGTATCCTCACAAATGTATTTTTTTCCATTCTAGCTCACAAAGTCATGTGCTTTGATGAAGGTATAGATGGTAATAAAAGAACTTCGATAATACATTCAGACAGCGTGACTCAACATCATTCCCGTCTATAAAATTGCCATGTCAGCTGTGTTTCAAATAAATTGTGGTTCGAACTACAAAAAGTTGTCTTTTAACGGAAACAAAGAAGGATTCCCAGACAGCTGGTTTTGTTGGGGTCTCTGAGAGTTACCTTTCTACCACGTGCATAAGCAACGGTGGTCTTATGAGGTCGCTTTGATTTGTGTAATTTAATCTACAAAATATATTTTTTGTACCAAATGTAGTTTGTAATTGTATTCACGTGTTTATTAATAATTTAGTACTCAATTTTGCCCGTCTTATACAAAACGGAAACATTTGTACTAGGATATTCCACGTAAACGTCCAATTTTACTTAATACGGAGAATGAACTTTTAATAACTCTACTGGCTAGAACAGTCTAGTGGGTGCTCTTATCTAGGTGGTGCAGAGAATCTTTTAAGATTACTCAGAACTAAACCGCTGCGTTTTATATAAAACGCCAAGTATATGTGACGAAAAAGTAGAAAGTGGCCGACAACATACAGCTTTTCAGAGAGCATCACGACCATACCTATGTAAATTTTTTACAACCAAACACCCCGTTTTACATAAAACGGACGCATGCATTCTCCCTATAAAAAAGAATTCTAATCTGTTTGATGTAATGTCACAAATGCACATTAACACACATGCTATCTATGAAGGTAGTTGTATCCTCACAAATGTATTTTTTTCCATTCTAGCTCACAAAGTCATGTGCTTTGATGAAGGTATAGATGGTAATAAAAGAACTTCGATAATACATTCAGACAGCGTGACTCTACATCATTCCCATTTAAAGTAGATTTGTCAGCGGGTTCCGCACATCCGCCAGAGGCAGAAGGCAACGAAGAGGCGGTTCGAAAGTACGCAACTTCAGCCTTCTAGCGGAACATCTGCCCAAACAATCATGCAAAGGCACCTCCCGGTTCAAAAGAGGACCACAAGACTATACTTTTACGCCATAGGAGATTAATTTGTGTAATTCAATTTACAATACAAAATCTAATTTTTGGAACAACTTTGTAATTGTATTCATGTTAATTTAGTTTTGCACGTTTAATACAAAACAGTACTCTTTAAACGCACTAAATGAGTAAATGGGGCATTCACATTGTTTCAGCCACAAAATGTGTCACTTCAAATGTTGAAACTATCTGAAAATTTGTCGTATTTCTAGGATGTTTAAGATAAAACGTAGCGTTATTGGCGCAATAAAGCACTTGTAAGACAAGTGACAACCCATACAGTGAAAGTGTAACACCCAACTTTATAAAATATGGACTTCAAAATTTTTTATTTTTTTTATAAACAAACTTTAAATGCGGAAAAGTCCCTTTTAAAACATCATCATTTCCTAACGGAAATGTTAATCAAGAGTTTTGGTGTTACTTATAGCATCACAATGACAATCTAAGACATTCAAGCACACTAATCAACCATCATAATTAGTATCTAATTCAATGAGGCAAGCTAAGGCAAATGACTTCCTCGTTCTATCTCTACCCAGGCCTCACTCTAAAAGCCATCAACGAACGACCTGAGGAAACACAACATTTTCAACAAAACAAGTGTCAGCTTAAAAAGCTGAGTAAGATAACCACAGGTTATATAAAATAGTTGCCAATTAAACGATTTTATAAAACATCATACGCATGTCAAGCATATAACAATCATGAATCATCACATATCAAACATATAACACAATAGGAAGATTACATTACTACATGTGCCTAGCAACCTCAATCACCTCATCAACCAACAAGATCAATGTCAACAACAATCACAGTCAACAACTCAGGTTATGCCATTTTCAACTATATATAAGTGACTTATGTCACATAAGTAAACAAATCCTGCATAGGCGGTCATTCAACCTTTCAAAGAACCTTGCACCCGACATGATGGGTTGTCCTTTCAGGGTCCATCGGCGTTGTTAAGGATAGGCATAACCAAATCCAGGAGCAAACCGTTTAACAACTGGTGGTGATCGGTCCAAATCACCCGGTATACTCAAGCAACTTGACCATGTCGTCAGAGGCATCATGTTTACCCCGTCCGACCAACTCTAGTACACTAGTCCCACCGTGGAATAGTATGGGTTAAGCTTAACACTTTCAACTGTATGTTTATACTCGAGTTTTAACAACCATTTCAACAATATGTTGTATCAACCATATCAATCACCTCATTTTAGGGCCCCTATCGTGCAACTGTGAATCATGGCAATCCTACATGAGTCTAGTGTACTACATGTATAGGCCAATCCAACATCAAGCATGAAATCACAGTCTCAATTAATCATGCAAATCATAACAACTTATCAACTGTTAGACTACCAGATCGATTATTTCATTCAATCCACATAATAGCATGCTTAACATAAGCAACTAAAGATAACTAAAACATGGCATGTATAAACACCAACCGTCAGCCCTCCCAAATTTCCCTTAAGCATGCATATCTAAACAACATATCAACTGTGATTATATCACAATCTCAAGCAATCATGCAATTCAAAATGACATATCAACTGTGAAATTACCAAATCAATTATATCATTCATCCCAAATAATAGCATGCATAACATTATTAACAAAAGCATCGCATGCATTAATGTCAACCATAAGCCCTCCCATAAATCCCCTTAACTTAACAAGCGTATGAAAGGCTTTAACAATTGTTAAATATAAAATTAATTTCTCGTTGTGTCCCTTGTTTCAAAAGGTAGTTATCTTACCTTGCAAGATGCACAACAACTCACCAATGATATTACGGAACAAGTTACAAGATCCCAACAACAAGTATAGACAATATCTGCTAAGTTCAATACCAACGTTCCAGGTTACCCAAAAATCATAATTACAATTTCACAAATGTTAAACACAAGAGTACACAAGTGTTCGATTATTGCAAAACTAACATGATCAATGGCCTGAAATGTTACCCATAATCATAGTTACAATTTCACAAATGTTAAACACAAGAATACACCAGTGTTTGATTATTGCAAAAAAGTATAAATTTCACAAATGTTAAACACAAGAATACACCAGTGTTTGATTATTGCAAAAAGTATAAATTTCACAAATGTTAAACACAAGAATACACAAGTGTTAGATTATTGCAAAACTAACATGATTAAGTGGTTGAACACAAATACTTATCTTTTCTTGTTTATAAATACTGAATACTTGAAGAATATTATGTGTGTGTGTGTTTACTTTGATCCTAAAACAAAAGGAATGAATGAAAAGATCATTTGGTATTTATAGGCCATAGTAAGGTCGAACTTGACCTTGGTCGAACTCGACCCAGCTGGTCAAACTTGACAACTTGGAACATATCTTTCTATTGGAAAATAGACTCTTTTATGAAGACGTGGCGATTTGAATCGTCAAAAACGGAGTTACGGTTCAAAAGTTATGGCCAAAACAAGTTAGCAGCGTTTTTCTGCAGTCTTCTTGTTTAATTAACTACATAAACAAGTTTTCCTTGAAATGACAAAATCTAAGCAAAACTAAGTGATATTCACTTGATTTACTCCAATGTCATTTCCATGTTTTTCAATTTGATATTCATTAATTTGAATATATAAACATTTACGTCACTTTCATGTAATATATAAACATTTACGTCACTTTCATGTAATATATAAACATTTACGTCACTTTCATAAATACGGTTACTATTCATGAATACGATTACTATTCACATATACGGTACTATTCACAAATACGGTACTATTCACAAATACGGTTACTATTCACATATTTTAACGAAAATCATTTACATTAAATTTGCAAGTCAAAGCTATTCAAATTTCATAAATGTTACACATTAAGTACACATATATAAATCATCTAAAGACTTGACGGAAGCAAAATGTTGACTTAACAACTCAAGTCAACCGTTAAACGAAAAGTTTAGGATGTTACAGAAAGTCATACGCCAAAGTACATAGAATATACAATAGTTATTATTGCCAGTTTCCTAAGTTTTTCATCAAACGGAACGCCTTTTTTTAATAAAAATAGTGGTAGGACAGTGTATTGGATAGATTTTGTCAGATAGTATATATTAACCATTTGCTCACATAGCACGTTTTGTATAATATGGTGCGTTTCATATCGCAAAAGTGACTTTATAAATTGTTACCTTACACTTGCAATATGTGATACCCCAAAAATGGAACAATATGGCTCTTAATATATCCCTCCTGCCACACAATTCTAACACCAAACGTGCGACGGATATTTCTCACATTGCTTTAGCATGCGTGGTCCTCTAAAGAAAGTTTCCGAAAAGTCACAGATGCGTGATACATAAAACGGTGCATCATTATTTATATTGAAAAAAAATAGCAAATACTTATAAAATGTACGGCAAACTCTGCCTATCTATTTTTCACCCACTGCCATTACGGAACAAAACGCCCAGTCTTATATAATACTCACCGTTTTGTTCAAAAAAAGCTATTCATTTTACGTAACTTACGATTGTTAACTACACTTTTCATTTATCTGTGTATCCGAAACAGTAAATTAATGAAAAAGCCAAAAAAATTAGTTCATCTTTATATATATAAGAATCATACAACACCAAATTTAATTGTTTAAACATCGTTAATAACAAATATAAAACTCCTGGTAGATCAATTTTCACCATTTTAGCATCAAATGCATACAGGAGTTAAATATGTAAAAATCAAGCATGGTCTACGACAACGTGGTCTTTCATATACGAGCCGTGGTGTTCACTCAGTAGAAATTACACCATGCTGATGAAATATCGACCGTTGGTGGCGACAATGTTGCGTCTAAAACTGATGTTGAGTCATGCTATCTGATTATATGGTAGTTTCATCTATTGTATTGCAGGTGCAATAACTTCCGCTTGGTATCATGTTACAAAGGGAAAACAACCTAAATGATGAGTATGAGTTATCTCTAAAAGAAAAATCTGAAACGAACTCTATATATACAAAAATTTTCAGTGCCCGTTTTATATAAAACGGTTAGTTTTGATGGACACTTGTTGTGTGACAACTTTTAGTCATGTCATAGAGGCAGAGCTGACCATTACTGTCCAAAATATAGACTGTTTTTACCCAGTCACCAAGGTACTTAAAATGGAGCGTTTTATATAAAACATTTTAGTATATTTATAGGTTCCGTTTGTATGTTTTTATGTTTTTGTCCGTCGACGTTTAACAATCTTTTTGGATACCCAATGAACTTTCAACAACTAACACTACTGAAAAAGCTCTCCGGTTTATACAAACTTACCGATATATCTAAGTTTCAACTTTGGCTTTTACTTTCAACTTTGGCTATATAGAAGAAACAGTAAATACAACCGCAGCTCAATCAACGGATTATATAAGGAGTATATTATATAAGACTAAATTAAATACAAAAAACATCGTTTATAACAAAGATGAACCGTTACAAGGCATAATCCATATAAGAAAAAAAGAGACGTAACATCGTCACGAAATCAGAGTAACCGATGCACACCAAAATCCCTATACACAAAACGTCCCTAAAATATAAATAAAAAAGTTGATGCGACCAACATAAATGAAAAGCCAACTTGCCCGCTGGTACAAATGCACCGCCAAACATGTGGTCTTCATTCAGGGCTGTACAGGAACATCAATGCTTTTTACTTAGTAGAGGCGCCACGTGGATTCGCTATCGACCCCTGTTGGCCATAGACCCGCGTTTTCAAATGATGTTGAGTCACGTTATCTGATTCATGTATTGGAATGATAGGACAATCCAGAGGCGGAGGGAGAGGGGGGACTAGGGGGTGTTTGGTCCCCCCCAACAATCATGTTTTTCACCGGAAGTTAGAGGTAATGGCGGAGAAAATGAGGGGTTGGCAACTGCCAAGACACCCCCAATTTGAAACCAAATTATTTGCAGAGTAAAAGTTTTTCGTTTGTTGTTGACCATCTTTAAGGCAACACTTATTCCCGGCGTTTAACTCCAAATATCTTCGTAAGTCATGTCTAACTCCATGTAGACTCCTAGCCCAGAATTCTCCTCTTCCATCTCAAGCTCATCAACCCTAACGCCCAGGTCAAGTTCGAACTGGATGATTTCCTGACAGCGACCCCAGTTGTTGGGTCTCATATTATTTATCTGCCTCAACATGTCTAGATCGGTTGATGCCAACAAAACATTAGCCCGATACCATCTCTTTCTATCATTGTAACATCCCAAACTTTTTAATTAACGGTTGACTTGAGTCGTTAAGTCAACGTAAAGTGTTCGTTAAGTTTAGGGTGGATTAACGCTTATATGTAGTTAAAGTGTTTTATGTGTGAGACTTGAATGTCTTATTAATTTATGTAGAAATATGTTTAAAGAAGAAGTTATGTGCCTTTTAGAGGTGTTCAAAGTGTTAATCAAGTTGTATATAGTCCATAGAGGTGTTTTGGGTTAATAATATGACTTTACGAAGTTTAGGGACCAGTTTTGACATGGTGTGAAAGTCAAAAACGGGATTAGGGTCAATGGGGGAGTCATTAGTTTATAAAATCAGATCTAATAACTTTTCTTCCAAGCCCTAGCCACCCCTTTGATCCCCTATCAAATTCCTAAGCCGAAAATCCTTCAAAACGTGTGATTCAAGTGAAGTTTGATCAAGATCTCTCATCCTTGCTTTCATCTACAGGTAATATAGACGATTCCCTTTGATTTGTGATCATAAGAGTCGATCATATGGATCTTACTTCTGGTCTCTAGGGTTGAGATTGATTTGATTATGTTTCATTGTCGATTATTGGGGTTTTCGGGTAATTTAATGTATTGTAATTGTATCATCTTGTTCCTGGAACAAGTGATCATGTGAAATCATTATATGAGTCATATTTTGGGTGCATATGAGGTTCATAGGTCGTGGTGGTTGCTATGGTCATCTGATGGTCGAAAATTGCTTGCAAAACTAAGGGTTTACTAGATCTGAAAAATTAGTAATATTGCAAAAATCATATCTCTTTCAATTAGAAGAGTTATAAGATCAATCTTATATTTTTAAAAAGGTATATGTGTCCTCTTTATTCTATATGAACAATGTTTCTTTTGATTTTGCCCAGATATGGGTGAAAAATGTCAATTTCCAGAAGTAGTCGGATTTAAGACGAATTCTGTAGGTCTGTTTTGCAGACGCCATAACTAATTCATTAGAGATCTTCAAGAGTCAAACTTTATATTTCTGGAAAGGTCTTTGAATTCCCTACATTCCATAAGAACTAAGTTTTGACTCATTTGGTCGTCTTGAGGTCGAAAAGTCGCCTGCAAGTGAAGGGCGCGAGTCAGTCTTTAGACCAACACTCCATATGCGGCGCATATAACCTATGTGCGGCAGCATATCGGGGCCTGGGAGGTTTCTGGGTGATTTTTGAAGCAAATATGCGACGCATATTCAAAGCATGCGCCACATAAAGGGTCTGTGAGCCCGTTTGAGGTCTGAAACAAGCGTTTAAGGGTCCTATAAGTGTACCTAAGTTAATGTATGGTCTTATAATCTTATTAGGTTGGGTTTATACAGGTTTAATGACTATGAACTCGAGATAGGTTGTCGGGATCACAAACAAGATACATTAACGTTGCTTATTGATCGTCACGAGGTAAGATACACTACTTTGACACGCTGAGGGTTCAACGAAAAGATGGTTTTAAATAATAACTTCCCAACTTATATCTTGAATTGCTTGTGGGTATTCGGGGTTACACGGGAGGTGATATGGGTTATGTAGTTGACCATTGAGACCTGAAATGCAGTCCCAAATGAAATATAATGTAGTGTATGTTATGATATGAAGTATAATGTAGTGTATGTTATGATATGAAGTATAATGTAGTGTTATGTTATGAAGTGATATGCAGTAGCTTGTGATGCTTTGAGATGTAAGTATATGTTGTTGATTGTTGATATGTGCATGATTGTATGGCTTGCTCATCTAGTTCACTAGACTTGTTAAGTTGCCATGACACGTGCATGTTTAAGGGCCCAAAACGTAAAAGCAGTAAACGTAGTAAATGTTTAGGTAATGCAGTCACCTAAACTAAATAATGCAGGATCAAGCTCGTTAAACTTTGATGCAGGAAAGTGTTAAGCTTAACCCGTACTTGCCCTAGCCAGGCTAAGTGCGTTGACGTAGGTTGCTTGGGTGGCTCCTTGCAACATGGTCATTGAGATGCAGTTGAGTAATACGAGGGGTCTGACCCGCCCTCATTTGTCTTGTGCATACGGATTACTCAGGGATTGGCTTGCCATTCCTTAATGACGTTTGATGTTCAACTGAATGGTTGTCATCTAGTCGGGTGTAACTTATGTTACACATTGACGCAGTTAAAATGTAGTAAAGCAGTTAAAACGTAGTAATGCAGTTAAAATGTAGTTACGCAGTTAAAAGTAGTAATGCAGTTATGTGGTTATATGTGTGTAATGCAGAATGAAGGATAGGCACATTTAGGGTGTTTCATCCTATTATGTAGTTTTGATGATGTGATATGCTTGATGTGTATTGTGCCTTAATGACGTTGATTAAATCCACAATGTTTGAAATGGATAACTTGAGTGTTATCTTACTTAGCTAATTCGTTAGATAACACTTGTCTTTTGAAATGTGTTGCTCCATCAGGTTTAGTGTAGCTGAGGTAGTTGATGAAGAAGAGCGAGGAATGGGTAGATAGCTTGCTGATGACCTTAGCTACCCATAGTTGTTGCACATTTTTAGACTCTTGCTTATGTTTTGGCATTTATGTAGTTTGCATGTTATGTAGTCGGTTGTTTTGTGTTGGGCAGCCGACGAGTTTCTATTTAAACTTGTTTTGACGATATGACCGAGTAACACCAATGATTAAAGAAACTAAACAGATTTTAATTGGTTTGGACTTTCAAAGTTTACTTCCGCTTTGTTATAACGCCGTTAGGCGGAAATTTTTTGAAACCCGTATTTTTAAATGAAGGGTGTTACAATCATTCCCCCACAACACTTGTATATGCAACTTTCTTGTGTGTTTTTCCACCCGAAAGGTCCACCAAACAATCTCCTTCGCCAAATCATCCATGTGGATAATTCAGGGGTCAGATCTTCGTCTGAGCACCCTCATCAGTTATTTGGATTTGTTACATAGGTTTGGCTTCGAATCCCCTTGCTTGTAAACTTCCCTTAAAAAATCTTCGTCAAGCATCATCACCCTCTTGACTTTCTCGATTAACATCATTATTCTGTCATTTCTCTTGAAGATGAAACGATCATGCATGCACTCATGGTCCCATTTATCTAGGCGATTCATGATTTGGTGAGTTTGTATGTGGAATTTGTTGAAACAACACTAAGAAGATTTCCCTCGATCGAATGAAAAACACAAAAAACATAACTTTCTTATATAATAATGGGAGTGTAAGTGTATAATACCGAACGGTTGCCATCCCAAGACAACCAAACGATTCATATTTAGGGTTTCCACACGGTTTCTACACAGTCCCGTCGTTTCATGTTTAGGGTTTCCAAGATTTTTATATAAATATGAAATTATATGCAATTTAAGGTTTCCAAGAATTTTAAGAACAGCCCTTCGACTCTAACTAATTGACCATTCCCCCCTCGAAAAAGAACCCAACTTTAACAACGGATGACCCATAGTATAATTCTATTTTACGCCCAGATGTTTAGACACTCCGTATTTCATAAAACGCTCTGTTTTATCTACAAAACGGAACATGCATATACTCATTTGACGTAAAATTGCCAGTTTTTGAATTTAACCAAAAACTTAACGTTTTATGTAAAACGGTACACAAAACGGGGGCTGTCATTCCCCTGACATGTGTGTCAGACCACGTGTAATTCCCCTCTGCAAATTTACTATCTACACACCGGTCATACGCGGCGTTTCATGTAAAACGTGGTAACCAACGGAGCGTTTTACATAAAACGGCCCGTTTTGGTAGTGTTTATATGAATAGTTGACGGTGTATCCCTAGTATCACCCTAAATAAAATGGTGACACATAGAAAGAGTTTAAATGTAATTTATTTGTTACATCCATATGGTTTTAGAAAGATAGGGTATATATAAAAAAATAGAGTAAATTACAAATTTGGTCCCTGTCGTGGGTCAAAAATTACCGTTTTCGTCCCTACCTTTCATATATTACCGTTTTGGTCCAAAAAACTTTGGTCCGTCAACGCTTTTGGTCAATTCTCTAAACGGACGTTAAACACCCATCACGTGATCTGCACGTGATGGGTATTTTAGTCTTTTCATTAGCACAGGGACCAAAAGTGTAATTTGTGAAGATGGACCAAAATTGTGCAGATCACGTGCTAATGTAAAAACAAAACCCAATTGTATTCTTGTCAGCTCCAACCAAATTATAACACAAAACCCCAACACTTCTTCCATTCTAATAAATACTCATCAATAATCAATTTCACCAATATTCCCTACAAATGTAAAAACGGAAGTAAAAGAGGGAAACAAGAAAAGGGGTTTTTCCGGCGACGGCTTAAAGCAACGCGATTTCCGGTGGCCCTCTTTCACGTTTTTCCAGTATGGCGACTGGTGGGTTAGTCTATTTCCCGGCGAACCAGAAAAAAAAAAAGAGAAAAAGAAAAGGGTTTTTTTTCCGGTGGCTCTCTTTCACGAGATCTAGGGATAAATTGGAAAGGAGGAGAACAAGATCTAGGGATGACTGTGTATATTCCGGCGAGAGCATGAAAGGGCCGACGACGGTGGGTTTTCCGACGGCAACGGATTTTTCTTACATCTTTATGAAAAAATTGATTACATCTTTATTAAGAAATTGAGGATGATGATGTTATGCTACTTTACAACACCATTGACCCACTACGTACGATCTGCTGCTGCTTTTCCAGATTTCTTTTTTATTATTATTATTTTGAGATTTTTTTAATAATGATAGATATAAAATATGGATGCGTGAAATTTAGATGAAAAAAGAATACAGGGAGGAAATGTAATGGAAAGTTGCATACTTGCATTCTGTTAGGAAGAGAGGATGCAAGTGTGTAAGAGATGGAGGCTCAATAATACTCGTAATGAATTTGATTTGTAAGAGATAAGAGAAAGTTATAAAGATGAAAAAATGAAATGAATTTAGGTGGAAAGGTGGGTATTCTGGTGAGAGGTAGGGGGAGGATTGATTTATTTACAATTTTGGTCCATCTTCACAAATTACACTTTTGGTCCTTGTGCTAATGAAAAGACTAAAATACCCATCACGTGCAGATCACGTGATGGGTGTTTAACGTCCGTTTAGAGAATTGGACCAAAAGCGTTGACGGACTAAAGTTTTTTGGACCAAAACGGTAATATATGAAAGGTAGGGACGAAAACGGTAATTTTTGACCCACGACAGGGACCAAATTTGTAATTTACTCAAAATATTTGGTAAGTGGATTAATATTTTTTCAAGAGAGAATTAAAGAGGCGTTATAAAAAAGATGAGGGACCATACCAATCAACTTCGTAAACACGTTTATACTCGATTCTATTTCACATCAAATTTGGGTTGTCTTCACATCGTTTTGGGTTTTTTCTGTTCTTTGTTAACTCTGAGAAATGGCGAGCGACCGGAAGTCGAAAAAGAAGCGATCTTCATCCTCATCCTCATCCTCCGAAGGTTCGTTTCCTTACACATATTATTTAATCATAGATATATACATTTACATATATTTGATTTTTACTATTTTGCAGATGAAGAAAATAAGAAGAAAAGGCATAAAAGCTCAGACCCAAAAACTGACAAGAAAGATAAACACTCAACCCACAAATCTCATAAATCTCATAAAGGTATAATTTTTTTTAATCTTTTTACTAGAACTTAGCAAACCCAGCTTTTAGTTTTTCGTAATTTCCAGTTAGGTTTTTTTTTTCTATATCAATTTTCGTTTTCATATAAGCTTTACGAGAGAAAGGTACCCGCGCGTTGCGGCGGTGATGGAGGTGGCGGTGGGGTGGTGATTTAATGGCGGCGGCGGTAGCGGCGGTGGTGGCGGCGGAGATTGGTGGTGGTGGGTGGCGCCGGTGAGTAGTGGAAGTTATTGATGTAATGTGGCTATGATGTATGGTATATCATGCATTAGAATGTGTACATTGTTGAAACTTAAAATCAATATTGAAATTTTAAGTTCAATGTTGAAAATAAAAAGTAGATTTGCTTTATAATATAGTATAGATAATAGATATAGATATAGATATGTGATTACTTATAAATTTTAGAGAGATGAGTGTGATTGGCATTTGATTTTTCTTAGTTATAAATTAGTTACTTTAGGGTTCAAATTCTTGTAGCTTAACGGCAGGGGATATGCAACATAAAAGCAGCGGTTACGTGCTCAAATCTCGTCCCCGTGTCCTTTTAAGCATAGTTTAATGCCATTTAGGGTTGGTCAGTTTAGGGTTAAAAAACGTAAAATGGCGACATAATTTATTTATTTTTGAACGGCAAATCTACTCTATTCCTACACTACGCCAAATAATCCTAATTCCTAAATACACTAGCCTCTACCTAGTGGGCTAGCCCCACATTGGCAATGTCAACGTACTTTCATGAATGAATATGGATGCACCGTTTTTTTATTGCATGTGATTCTCATTAAAATTTCAAATGTTGATCCAATAAGCCACATACTCTTTTCTATCCCATAAGATACACATAAACTTTCAAGTAGTGTTTCAGTATAGTACTCTGGTAATTCAAAAAAATGATGATTATAATAGAAGTCTATACCGACATCTGAAAGCTTGATGTGTATCTTGTGGAATAAAAAGGTAAGTGGGCAGTAGGCGTATTGAAATATTATCTTGAAAGTTTGATGTGTATAAGATAAATTCTTTATAGTCATGGTTTTAGATTTGTATGTAAATTATCTACTTTAATTAGTTTATTAGTAATCTGATACTAGCATTTTTGTATCATACTATCATGCACTTGTAAACAGTTATAAGGATAAGCATTTGTACTGACTAGCAAGTGAAAAGGAACCTTGAGAAGGTGGATCGGTGAACAGCTAGCATTAATAGCAAAATTAGGCATATTCTTCATTTTACGGACTAGAAGAGGGGGCTGTAGGCTAATGGAAGGATTAGGGAAGTCAAGTGTAGTTTTTGGCTTATGTGTCTTGCGATTTAAGAAATGTTGAAGATCACTGTAAATGCTGGTGATGCTTAGACTATATACCATTAGTTGTTGGGAGTCTTAACTTGCTTAGGCTAGCTAATGTCTATTGTTTACTATTACTCTTCTGAGTATTTTAGGGCTCGACGGCTCGCTTATGTTAGATCAAGAATTAAATGATGAAAACTTCTAGAATAATAATATTACTTGAATCCTTTGTATCTGTTCAAACTGTTGGATTAATCTTGATGGGTTTGGGTCAGTTCGGGTGAGTATGGGTCAAGAACTGGTTGCCGGTCAGATGTATAGATCATGGAGCAGCAGTTAGACGGGTTGTTATGAAGATTGAGTCTTGTGTTGACCGAGTATTGTGGAAGTGGAGTTGGTAGCTAAAGAAAAGGAAAAGTGGAATGTTGGGTTAGTTTGTTGCTTCAAATCAGGAGGAACGTGGACTTAGTTTTAGTGTATGTGTGTTTTTCTTTAAGTTATAAATAGGTTTAGTCTATTGTGTTATATGTACCCCATTTTGAGTCTACAGAAGATAGAGTTTCAGTGAGTTTGTCTCCTCTTAGTTTCTGCATATTCTCGAGAGTTGAGTGTGTGAAGTCTGGGTCTGTTTCATCAGTTGGTATCAGAGCAAGGTTAAAGAAGGTGTGGGCGGTTTGAGAGTCGGCGTCGGAAGGGGGAAGCAGAACACGTATGACCAGGGTTGGCGGAAAGAAAGAAAATAGATAGCAGCCCTTGGCTGCGGGGCTGAAAGAAAGAAGATTTAGAGAAAGGTGATCTATCAGATTAGTTAGAATGAAAAGAAGACTGAAAGCAAGAAAGCTGGTCGAAAGAAACCAGCAAGAAAGGAAGAAGATGGTGGCATCCGGAAAGAAAGAAAAGAGACGCTGCGAGTATGAAGAAAGAAGAAAAGAGGCCGGCGTCGCTTAGCAAGAAAGAAAACCTTGCAAGTAAGAAAAGAAGATCGACGCAGACTGAAAGAAAGAAGAGACCAGTGGCATTGAGAGAAAGTAAGAAAGTAGCATGAACCGGGTCTTGTGTGACTCATAGCTTGTACCAAGACCGGACTATATGGTTCAGATAGTAAGTTAGCAAGTGTAGCAAGAAGAAACCGATTTCCGTTTAGCATGAAACCCATGAACGAATCGAGTAGCTAGAAGTAAGAACCAAGATCAATATTTAGAGGGTGAATGTTGGATTAATATTGATGGTTTTGGGTCAGTGAGTACTGCCGTACTGGTCAAGAACTGGTTGCAGATCAGAGTATGGATCATGGAGCAGCAGTTAGACGGGTTGTTATGAAGATTGAGTCTTGTGTTGACCGAGTATTGTGGAAGTGGAGTTGGTAGCTAAAGAAAAGGAAAAGTGGAATGTTGGGTTAGTTTGTTGCTTCAAATCAGGAGGAACGTGGACTTAGTTTTAGTGTATGTGTGTTTTTCTTTAAGTTATAAATAGGTTTAGTCTATTGTGTTATATGTACCCCATTTTGAGTCTACAGAAGATAGAGTTTCAGTGAGTTTGTCTCCTCTTAGTTTCTGCATATTCTCGAGAGTTAAGTGTGTGAAGTCTGGGCCTGTTTTAACACAAACTCCACTACCAATAATTACAACCTGATTAGAATTTCTCAATTTTGCTAACCGAATGATATTAATTCAGAAGGGATGCCGGAAGAGAAGCACAAACGCAAGCATAAACTCCATAAGCATGACTGTCGCGAGGTGAGTCTTGTTTTATACTTTTATGCATGTACTTAAAATGCCGGTTTCATCATGTAAAATTGGATTTAACATGACAGCACTTTTAATACTAGGAATCTGTAATCAGATTTAACACATGAATTGGAACTGTAAATACATGTTGGTGATAGAGGTGGCAAACTGGGTGGGTCTTGGCAGTATGTAAAATTGGATTTAACATGACAGCACTTTTAATACTAGGAATCTGTAATCAGATTTAACACATGAATTGGAACTGTAAATACATGTTGGTGATAGAGGTGGCAAACTGGGTGGGTCTTGGCAGTGGGTCAAAACAAATAAATCTTTGTATGGTAAATGACAAGATTTGTTGACCTGAAACCTGTTGTCTAATCCTTGAATTAGCTGTTTAATAATGTGTGTTATATATGGTTTACGATAAGTGTAACATCAATGATATGCAATTACACTTTGGAGTACTTTCAACACATTTGAACTGTAATCTTTTGAGATTTTTTTTTTGTTATCCTAGTTAGAAATAGAACTGTTATCTTTGGGTTGATATTGTTTTCTCTATCCATTTGGGAAAAAGATGTCAAATTTGTTGACAGTCCATCGCTTCATCTTTTCAGATAGCGAATTTCAAGGAGCTGTCAGATGCTGATTATTTCTCTAAGAACAATGAATTTTCCACTTGGCTGAAAGACGAGAGAGACACTTTCTTCTCAGATCTTTCTTCAGAGTCTGCACGTAAACTATTTGCGAAGTTTATCAAAAGTTGGAACAACAAAAAGCTTGATTCTAAATACTATGATGGCATTGTGGTAGGGAAACGATCATCCCATAACTGGAAAATCAAAGTGGATGCAAAAGGCGATCCAATGCCATCATTGAGTTTGGACATTGAGTTACCTTATGTGGAAAGAAAATAAGAAATAAATTAGTATATCAGAAATACTTGATATTTGGAAAAGACATGACTAAAAGTTAAATGTATTAGTTTTGGATTTCTAGACCTTAATAAAAGCATATGTTAAAAACACAAATTGAATTAAAAACATGATATCTACCAATAAACTAAAACAGGATTGACATGTTATTGAAACGACACGTGGCGTAATCCTTGATCGACACGTGTCCTTTTAATTTATTTATTTTATTAAATTAGCTTTTTTAATTGTATATAGATTCAATTTTCTTATTAGACTTGGAATTAAACTCTAACTCTTGGATTATAGATACAAAACACAATATAACCTTATTTGATTGATCGTTTTCTCATTATTAAAATTGTTTTTTTTTTCCTCTCAATTCTTCAACTCCTATTACTTATATTACTAATAATAATAAGTTATTAACATGAAGACTTCAAAAATTTGAGTTTACGATTCGAAATCACAAATTTATTTGTCGTCATCCACTATGCTTACAAGTTCCGATTTTGATGTGATTGTAAAAATTTAAGGTAAATCCAAAACTCTAACTAAACATATATTATATTTATCATTACTGTTTATTATAATTTAGATTCGATCATCGGTTTACTTTAACCACAATTTATTTCATACTCATGAATCATGTATTGACATATTCGAATTTCTTTATGATACAATCTATATAACTACCGTACATCGTATGTGTATTAGGACTAGTATATATATAAACTTTCAAAATTAATATTTATAATGTAGTGAAGTTTACAATGATTACTCTAAGCTGTAAAAGTTAAGTGTTAAACATAACATCATGTTTTTTTAAGCTTACTATTTAATAATTTTATTTTTATTTACGTTATGTAAGTTGACGATGTACCCCTCCGAATCACTATACGAAGGACACCTAATACGAAGCACCTTCACGAAGGGCATAAGCACGAAGGTGCTTAACTCGGATAAATAATTAAAGGATTAACACGAATCCTTTCTAAAAGACAAAGAAGATATTCATCAAAGATAAATATAATACTTACCTAATTCAATCTCTCTAAAGGATAAACTCCCGAAGGAAACAAGATCGGATAAAGATGGTAAGTAGAGTTTGACACAAAGAAGGAATAGGGAAAACCCTAACCTTCTCCCCCAAGTAACCTCCTCCTATAAAAGGAGGAGGATTTCCTCATATTCGAGATACAATATCAACAATATACCCACGATCACCGATCGAAAACCCTAAACAAAAACCCCAAGTCGGATATAATTCGACCATTACCTCAATCCACCTTCGTTGGCGTAAAGGAACACCGTTCCTACCTTCGGGGAATCGCCAACAAATCCTAAAAACCCTTTAGGGTTTTACTATCAGGGTACGCTAATACAACCAGACGATTTTCGCTAATTTTCTTAAACAAAGGACTTGAATCTTCCTCAGATGGGATAGGATCAACACACTTTTTCACATCCTCTATTCTCCCCCTATCTACTAAGGTACCAAACACATGGGGGATCAATGTGCTGCTCATAAAAACAAAGCGATCCTTCCAATCCCTAATAGTTACCCCTCCCCTCTCAAAGCAACCAGCATTGTTTGGTCTGTTCTGGATAGTAACCCAATCACCGGTATCACAGATATTCGCAAACCTCCTGAACAAATCAACACTTGGTTCACCCCCATATGCACGACACATGATCTCGAAGGCCATGATCCTCCCATGACCTTGAGGATGCCATCGAGACAAATGATTTCCATAATGGCTAAGCACGCTAAGGAAGAAAGGGGAAAAGGGATACCTAACATTGCCAAGCACGAAGGAATCTAGGTATATACCAACATAACCATCAGGAGGAGACACTATACTTTGTTTTTTCTCAGGCAATCGAAAAGCCCTAATTTTACCCGGGAAGTATTTATCTACGAATCCCCTAAGTTGATCAGCGGTGTTGGAAGAAAACGTCGATTTAATACCAATTTTTGCCATTGCAATACTAAAGAAAGAGGAAGAACAAGAAAAGTACCTGGAATAATAGTTGAATCACTCGAATGAAGAGGAAGAGAGAAAGATGAACAGTGGAGGGAAAAAAGAAAATTTAAGGGGAAGAAAGGAGTATTTATGGGATAGGTAGGGCACGACTTTCGAAACAAGCTACGAACCGCCCACTTGTTGCAATTAAGCACGCCGGCCACCTGCCTAATTAATTCTTCCACTTTCACCCCTTGTAGAATAGTCACCGCCCTTCACCCCTTGGTAATTAATAAAAATTGCACAAAAAGTCCTTCGAAGAAACTGCCCAGCAAAACAAATTAAAAAGAAGGACGTATTTCGAAGATAACTCTTTCAGCTCTCAACAAAATTATTCGATCCCACAAGGACAGGATCGAGAAGTGAATTAAAGTCTAAAATCATATCCTTAGCAGTCTATAATATTAGACTGGGGGGCTTGACGATGTACCCCTCCGAATCACTATACGAAGGACACCTAATACGAAGCACCTTCACGAAGGGCATAAGCACGAAGGTGCTTAACTCGGATAAATAATTAAAGGATTAACACGAATCCTTTCTAAAAGACAAAGAAGATATTCATCAAAGATAAATATAATACTTACCTAATTCGATCTCTCTAAAGGATAAACTCCCGAAGGAAACAAGATCGGATAAAGATGGTTTAATGGTAGATTAATGATAAGGATAAGAATTTATGGTTGATTAATGGTAGTTATATATTATGGATAAGATATGATGGTTGATTAATGGTAGATTAATGATATTATGGATAAGAATTTATGGTTGATTAATGGTAGTTATATATTATGGATAAGATATGATGGTTGATTAATGGTAGATTAATGATATTATGGATAAGAATTTATGGTTGATTAATGGTAGATTAATGATATGAGAGATAAGAATTTATGGTTGATTAATGGTAGATTAAATAAGTGATAAATCTCACACTAATGGTTTGTTAGTTATATATTATGGATAAGATATGATGGTTGATTAATGGTAGATTAATGATATTATGGATAAGAATTTATGGTTGATTAATGGTAGATTAATGATATAGGATAAGATATGATGGTTATTAATGGTAGATTAATATAAGTGATAAATCTCACACTAATGGTTTGTTAGTTATATATTATGGATAAGATATGATGGTTGATTAATGGTAGATTAATGATATTATGGATAAGAATTTATGGTTGATTAATGGTAGATTAATGATATGAGAGGATTTATGGTTGATTAATGGTAGATTAAATAAGTGATAAATCTCACACTAATGGTTTGTTAGTTATATATTATGGATAAGATATGATGGTTGATTAATGGTAGATTAATGATATTATGGATAAGAATTTATGGTTGATTAATGGTAGATTAATGATATGAGAGATAAGAATTTATGGTTGATTAATGGTAGATTAATGATATTATGGATAAGATTATATGGTTGATTAATGGTAGATTAATGATATTATGGATAAGAATTTATGGTTGATTAATGGTAGATTAATGATATTGGAGAATTTATGGTTGATTAATGGTAGATTAAATAAGTGATAAATCTCACACTAATGGTTTGTTAGTTATATATTATGGATAAGATATGATGGTTGATTAATGGTAGATTAATGATATTATGGATAAGAATTTATGGTTGATTAATGGTAGTTATATATTATGGATAAGATATGATGGTTGATTAATGGTAGATTAATGATATTATGGATAAGAATTTATGGTTGATTAATGGTAGTTATATATTATGGATAAGATATGATGGTTGATTAATGGTAGATTAATGATATTATGGATAAGAATTTATGGTTGATTAATGGTAGATTAATGATATGAGAGATAAGAATTTATGGTTGATTAATGGTAGATTAATGATATTATGGATAAGAATTTATGGTTGATTAATGGTAGATTAATGATAAGTGATAAATCTCACACTAATGGTTTGTTAGTTATATATTATGGATAAGATATGATGGTTGATTAATGGTAGATTAATGATATTATGGATAAGAATTTATGGTTGATTAATGGTAGATTAATGATATGAGAGATAAGAATTTATGGTTGATTAATGGTAGATTAATGATATTATGGATAAGAATTTATGGTTGATTAATGGTAGATTAATGATATTATGGATAAGAATTTATGGTTGATTAATGGTAGATTAATGATATTATGGATAAGAATTTATGGTTGATTAATGGTAGATTAATGATATTATGGATAAGAATTTATGGTTGATTAATGGTAGATTAATGATATTATGGATAAGAATTTATGGTTGATTAATGGTAGATTAATGATATTATGGATAAGAATTTATGGTTGATTAATGGTAGATTAATGATATTATGGATAAGAATTTATGGTTGATTAATGGTAGATTAAATAAGTGATAAATCTCACACTAATGGTTTGGTTAGTTAATATATAGGATAAGATCTCATGATGGTTTGTTAGTTATATATTATGGATAAGATATGATGGTTGATTAATGGTAGATTAATGATATTATGGATAAGAATTTATGGTTGATTAATGGTAGATTAATGATATAGTGATAAATCTCACACTAATGGTTTGTTAGTTATATATTATGGATAAGATATGATGGTTGATTAATGGTAGATTAATGATATTATGGATAAGAATTTATGGTTGATTAATGGTAGATTAATGATATGAGAGATAAGAATTTATGGTTGATTAATGGTAGATTAATGATATTATGGATAAGAATTTATGGTTGATTAATGGTAGATTAATATATTATGGATAAGATATGATGGTTGATTAATGGTAGATTAATGATATTATGGATAAGAATTTATGGTTGATTAATGGTAGATTAATGATATGAGAGGTTATGGTTGATTAATGGTAGATTAAATAAGTGATAAATCTCACACTAATGGTTTGGTTAGTTAATATATAGGATAAGATCTCATGATGGTTATTGTAGTTATATATTATGGATAAGATATGATGGTTGATTAATGGTAGATTAATGATATTATGGATAAGAATTTATGGTTGATTAATGGTAGTTATATATTATGGATAAGATATGATGGTTGATTAATGGTAGATTAATGATATTATGGATAAGAATTTATGGTTGATTAATGGTAGTTATATATTATGGATAAGATATGATGGTTGATTAATGGTAGATTAATGATATTATGGATAAGAATTTATGGTTGATTAATGGTAGATTAATGATATGAGAGGCATTGTAAGTGTTCTTACATTCAATCCGTGTAATGGATATATCATATCTTTGCTCCATATAAAACAAATTACCTCTTTTTTTCTTTACACTGCATTCTCGAGTTTTTATTAAAAGAAAAGAAAGGAGAAGATTGGATAGGGGAAGAAAGGATAGAAGATTACATTTATAAAAGACATTCTCGAGTTTGAAAGGAAACTAAAAGAAAAATAAGCTAAACAATCAGAACCACCACCTGCAACCACCCTTTCCACCTGCAACCACCCTTCCACCTGCAATCACCACCTGCAACCACCCCTTCCACGCAACCACCACCTGAAACCCGCCTTCCACCACCTGCAACCACCCCTTCCACGCAACCACCACCTGAAACCCGCCTTCCACCACCTGCAACCACCCCTTCCACGAGTTTCCATCCAAATCAGGCCAAAATGGCCAGAAAATTTTGGGGGAAAAAACCCTGATTTTTCCTTTCCTGCACTTTCTTTTCTTTTGGAAAAAAAACTCAAGAATGCAAAAAGGTAAAAATTCTCATCTTTTCCTTTCTTTTCCTTTAAAAAAAAAACTCAAGAATGAAGCATTAAGCAATTCAGACTTTAAATTTATCATATTATTCTTCTTTTCTATTTACTAATTTAAACATCTTCATTTAATTACCTATAATTGAATACCCTTAAGGAAATAAATTTCAACATAGATCCTCCAACCCTTAAATATAACCATACTAACCCCTTCTATATCAATAAATTTTACATTCACCGCCACTCGCATCGTTGTTACCACTGTCGCTGTCGCCACACCGTCATCGTTACCACCATCGTCACGGAATCGTGCGGGCATAGTAGTATATATCTGTGTAATCTAATATTATAATAATCTCTTAAATGCATATCTAAATGAAAATATTTGATTATTTTTAATATAAACTTTTTCTTGTACGATTTTCATTTTTAAGGATTTTTTAAACATTGACCTTAAGCAATATGTTGTTCATAGAAAAGCGATAATTAATTATTTTTAAAAAGCCATAATTAATTATTTTTAAAAGCAACATTTACTAGCACACAAGTATTGTTTATTGTTGCTCATAGAAATCAACTTCTCAATTTCAAAACCTTTCTTACATTTTACCTCCAATTTAACGACGTGCCTTCTGTAGCGATTAAATTGATGGGTTTTCCCTCCCCTGTGGTCCCTGACTTCGTGGATCGGTCGCTAGTGACTGTCTGCCCGTATGGATGTAACGGCTAGCCGTCCCGTGACACGAACGTTCAAAAAAAAAAAAAACCTTTCTTACCCGGAAAATGATTAATCAACCTAACAAATTAACCTAATAATCAACCTAAAGTTTTTACTACATGACAAATGTAACTCATTTATTTTTTTCTTCCAATTTTTTTCTTTGATTATATAGTGTCATCATCATGTATTTAGATTATTATTAGATTGATTTGTTTGGTTGATCAATCATTTTCAAATATTTCAATTTACTTGTCATTTTTAAAACTTGATTTTAAGTCTATGAGCGGGTGGTTTAAAAGGAAAGTGGGATGTTTTGTTTCTCTAAAAGTTTTGGATTCTAATTTAGAAATTGTTTTTTATGGCCTTTAAGACATTCGATGAAAATTGGAACGTTCTAATCCATATATTAACGTTTAGTTACTGATTTGATTTAAACTCACTACAAACCAACAACTACATTTGCCAGTGAAAAAGAGAAAAAAAAATGACTTTAAACTCAGTCTTTTGACTTTTTTTGAAAAAATTATCTTTTAATAAAGATAACAAATAACTTTATTAAATAAAATATACATTAGATATCAAGCATGACGTGAGCGGATCATCATGCTTAAGAAGTAAGTTAATGACATTAAATTTAGCATTCAAGTTGTTGCGACAACTTTCTCATTTCTGACTAAAGTTGTTAAGTACAAGGTTTTCGTTTGTTCATTTTTTATAAACAATTGTAATCCACATAAAACTCTATTTTTGTGAAGGGGAAATGATTAATCCTCCTAACCAAATAGCCTAATAATCCTCTTAATTATGAGATGATGACATGTGGAAAAATCAGGGGGCAAGATTAGGAAAGAGAATTAGTAGATACCACATGTCACCTTCTTAATGTTTTAGAAGGATTATTAGGCTATTTGGTTAGGAGGATTTATCATTTTCCTTTTGTGAAAGATAAAGTTTTGATCAACTAGATTATATGTAATATATGGGCTAATTATATTAGATAAATAATCACGTGCCAATATCAAATGGTTAAAAGACATCCTCATTCAAGAGATCTTGTGTTCTATCTTTGAAGAGGACATAGGAAGTCTTTTTATGAGAGCTTGACTTGGGTATACACAGGTTCAAGTCTGAGGGGGCAGGGTTTAACCCTATCAATCGTCGTGCCTTCGGGCGGATTAGTAGGGGCGGGTATTTGAAATATGCATTTCTACTTCGAAGGATCTCTCTAGCGCGGACCCGGTTAAGACAACGTATGCTAGACCTCCCGTTGTCGAATCGCGACACGAAGTTTCTAGCGAAATTCACCTTTAAAAAAAAAGGTGCCGATATCAAATTAGCCCATTTGGTAGAGGCTTATGCCTCTTAAAGAGTAGACTAAATTTCAAGCCTTGACATAAGAATATTTGAGGTAATATAAGTCTAGAAATAAATTGGTGGATGACATATTTAGCTTTTAATAATAATAATAATAATAATAATAATGATAATAATAATAGTAATAATTTGGATAATTAATTGATTATTTTTGAAATAAGTGTTTATTATTACTTTGAAAGATTTTTTGGTTAAGTAGTAGAGACTTTTTAGTTTTTAGTTAGGAGAAAAAATTCATTTTGATAATTTAATTGATGAATAGGTTATATATCTATAATATATTATAAAAAGAATAACTTTTTTATTTTTAAAAATGTTGAAAGTTACCATGCATATGATAGAAATACCCTTCTTATTTTCTAAATCACCATATTCTTTATTCACTAATTTAATTATCTCTACTAATATACCTAAAGTATTCTTAATGAAATAAATTACACCACCAGTCATTTAACTCTTAAAATAACTGCACTAATCATTATATCAATTACATTAAGGGCAGGGGGGGGGCGGAGTGGAGGGCGGGTTGGCGAATTTATGGAGTCATACCGCCGGTACCACCGGGTAGGCTCGGCGGTTTGGTGGCAAGGCTTTATACCCGCTGCGGGGCATAAATGGAAAGAGAGTGTGAGAAGTGGCCGTTTGGAGGGGGACCCACATCTCAAATGTATAGTTTTTCATTTTTTTAAAAAAGAAAAAAAAATTAAATCTGTGCAATATATATATATATTCTGTGTGTGTGTATATGTTGAAGAATGAAGAACATGGAACCGCCACTCTTTTCTTGTTGTTTATTAGTATTTGTTATGTTCAAAACAAACCTATAGTATTAGTTGTTTACCGGTTTTGATAGTTGTTTTTAGATTAAGTATTAACTAGGATATAAGGCCCCGCACGTTGCTGCGGGTTGTTACATATATTAATAAAAATTACTAATCTTTAACCCACCAAATTGTACATCCAAACAGAGATCAACTTCCTTACCTAAAACAGTGAAAATAAGCCAACTGATCGAGTATTATTGCGGGATTGGTTTTGTGGAAAGCAGGACTCAGATGTTGCTTTAAAACAGGCTACTAATCGTTATGCATAGAAAGTGGTTTCTCTGTTTCAATGGAGGCTTACTATATTACAAAAGACATTTAAAAGATGGTCATTAAAGCTCCAATTTGTCGATGGTTAGACGTGGCATTTTTCTTGAGTTTTTCTTGAGTCCTGGTTTATTTCCGCATAATAACATCGACGTCAAACATAGTGTTCAGTTGATACATATGCCTGCCTGATGTAAAGAACATTCCTTCAATGATATTGTATAATGCGAGGTGTAGAAATACAGCAGTATCAATTAATTTTTCCACATACTATAGTTATAACCCAGAAAATTAATAAGATTACTCATACAATTCATTTGTCATGATATATTTGTTACATCGACATCAGTTTATTAATACATACAAAAAGATAACTTTCCTATCGACGACTGTTCTGCATGCATTACATGTGCCGTCAAAAAAAAAAAAAAAGATTTACCATCATCGCCATTATTTAACTAATACATACAAAAGATTACTTCCCTGTAGACAACTGTTCTGCAAGCACTACATGTACTGTCAAAAAAAAGGTTTACCTTCATCGCTATTACAAAAGCACGTTGTTATAAGCGGTTTTTATCTACAAAATAGCATGGTAAACCTTGCAAAAGAGACATTTGTTTTAATTTACGCTTTTTTCAGTTTTCGTTGTTCTGTTGTGCCTGCAAATATTAATTGCAATTAGTAACTTATTAGATGCATGTTGCATAGATCGATCTATATTACTTCAAAGCATCATTAGTAGTCACTTTTAAGAGAATTAAAGGTTTTATTGATGCGTTACTTGTTGACATGTGCAGAAGTTTGCGGGAGTTCTGGATTGATGATTGTTGTTGTCAAGTATGTTGATTCCAGTTGTAATAGTCCTGTTGAAATTCGAAATATATAAAACGGGTCAGTATCATTCACAAAAAGTTGACCTTTTTGTGACTATAATCATTAGCATAAACTTAATTACTTATATACTTACTTAGATGATAAATTACAAATTCATGGCATATAGTAAATCTAAAAATATAAGTGGATATCATCTACACATTAGGAATGCGCTGTATACTACATTTTTAAATTTCATGTGATATTTAAGGTCTGATTTTAGTACATACCGTTATGCTCGCATACTGTTGCTGAGGTTATAGCGACTACATCTCCCGGCACGACTTCGTCTCCTATTAAATGTCGCATTTCTGGCCAAAGAGTAATTTCCATATTCCACCTCTTCTCCTCTGCAAGGACAAATTATATGTTGGCATATTATTAGTAGAGGTTTGAATTTGTTACTCCATCTTTCACTCTAACCTTTCGATTTTTTTTTTGAAACGGTCGTATTTTAAGGGTGTTTTGTCAAACAAGTTTTAAAAAAAATAAAAAATTGACCCGGTATTTCAAATACCGGGTTCAAGTTTTAACCTCGAAACCGGTATTTGAAATACCGGGTTCAAAAAAATAATATTGAAACCGGTATTTCAATTACCGGTTTCAGACATTTGCAGGTGATTTGACTAGGGCAGGTACGAGAGTTGACTTGCTACAGTGGCCCCTTTTACGTATTTCGAAACCGGTATTTGAAATACCGGTTTCGAATCCACTATATATATAATTCGTGTTTTGCTTTCATTTGTAACAAATTATCTTACTAAAAAAATCAACCATCAGTATATATTTTTAAAAACAAAGGTTATGGCTTCTTCATCGTCATCTGACCCATCATCACCTCCTACGGTAACATTTCATGCATTGAAAGCGCAATGTAAAGAGGATATAGACGACGGTTATGAACTATACCACAAAATTAATGATTGTAAGCTTCTTATGGAACAAAGGAAGCGCGAACATAAGAAGAAAATAAAAGAAATAAGGAAAATTGGCAGCGGAATCATCCCAAGTGAAGAAATGCATAGCGAATATCTTGAGTCTACATTACCAAGCATCGACAAAATAACTTCTGAACTTGAGAAAACTGCTAAAGTTGATTGACAGAAAGATCGACTATGCGACAGCTTATAAATTGCTAGCTGAAGACGGTTTCCGTTAGAAAATTTATTTATGTAGTATTTTGAATATGTATTATTTTTATCTAAGTTTTATATCGTTATTTTGAATATGTATTATTTTAATGTAAGTTTATATTTGACTATGATGTTTTTTATAAAATATCGATTAAATAACATAATAAAAAAAGATAATATTTATCTTATTAAATAACAAATATTTATTAATAAAAACATTAAAAAAAACATAATACAATCTATCTTTGACCCCCCGTTCCACATCCTGGTCGATCACGGCGAACTCTGCGACTTCTTCGCGGCGGCACATATTGTTGTGGTTCTTCTTCTTCTTCTTCTTCTTCTTCTTGTTCTTCTTCTTGTTCTTCTTCTTGTTCTTCTTCTTGTTCTTCTTCTTCTTCTTCGTCGTCTTCTCCTTCGTCATTTCCCAGATTTGTAACTGGGTGTTGAGAAGAACTTGGAAAAGGAGAGAAGTTTTGCATCGGATAAGGAGAGATGTTTCGTGCCGGTTGACCACTTCCATAAAAATCAGGTCCAAAAAGATGTGGAGGAACATCGAATAGATGAAGTGGTGCATTCGGGGTATAATAACCCGGGTTTTGGGAGGTACCCGTGAAAAACTGGTGGCTACCCGGGAACATTTGTTGGGGTCCCGAACTTGAGGGTCCAGCATGTGAATTACTCGGTTGGTAACTTTGAAAACTAGAATTTGGTGACGGCCTAAACACGGTTTGGGTATTAAAACTAGAAGGACCAGCACCCCAATTGGAAGGACCAGCACCCGAACCGGAAGGACCAGCACCCCATGAAGTCCCACTTTGATCATTTTGGGAGGGAGGCATTTGAAATTGCTGTGACTCAGGAAACTGGAAATTTTGTGACTGATAATTCATACGTTCTTCCTGTTGACTGAAAGAAAATACCTCCCTCGGTATTGTTCTAAAATCCGCAAACAACTGACTAATCTGCGGATGTGATTCTTGATTTAGACGAGCTCGCTCGTCTACCTGTATCAAACCCTCTTGCTGCGCACATTCAAATATTAGTAACAATTTAATATTTATTAGTAGCAAGTTTTTATTTTAAAAAAATATACTTACAAAAAATTGTTGAGTAGACCCCCATTCAGGGTATTGGCCTGGAGGCTGGGCCTGACCGGGTTTACCGACTATTAAGACGGTACGAGCATGATACCACTGCATATAGCCATCCACAGTGGTGGTCCCTGGCTCTCCTTGGTGGTCGAGCCGCTGGTGTCGGTTCTCCCACTGGTTGATATAGTCGGTATGTTTAACACCCCAATCGACCACAGCCGGTCTCCCCTTCCGTAGTTTTTGAAGGTCAGTAAACTCCTTTGGTTCCAACAAACCAAAATTAGATGGAATGGTTTGTATAGTGCCAAACTGTCTAGCAACTCTATTTGCTACATGTACCTCCACCTCATCCCAAAAGATCAAGGGACCAATATATCTCCATATGTGTTGACCAGACCTACAACTCGGGGGGAGTACGTTGATGAACTCTTCATACGGAGTCCATTTGAACTGTATTATAAAAATTTAAATTATTATAACTTACAAAGTATATAAAATATTAAACACATTAAAATTTTATACCTGCTCATTCCTGAGCGTATTGAAAAAAGACCGGTACGAAACAAGAACGTGTGCCGGTGTCTGAAGATTTGAGTGGTCTCCATTCCACCTGTTTGCTAAACAAGACCGATAAACATACGGTCTCTCTTTGTTCTCTTTGCGTGTCGTGACGTGGGGCAATCCGTGGCATTCTTTCCCACGCCCAATACTGGAGCAACAACAAAGGCCCATCAATGCCCTTTCTTGCAGGCATACTCCGCCTTGGACAAGTTTCTATACAAACAAGCAAGAGCTGCTGAACCCCAACTCTTTCGACATTCTATGCTCAGGTCTCCAAGGTTCCTCAACAAATTCAAACTAACATCATATGTGTTAGCATCAAAAAAAAGCTCCGAACCAAGAAGAGCTAGAATAACCCTTCTAGCCATGAATAGACACAGCTGATCATCTTCCTCGTCGAACTCTACATCAATGTGCCTTGTTAAGGTTTTAAATTTGATCCGACCGTTTTTCAAATTATCAGCATGTAGTTCATCTGTAGGAAAAAAGCCCAGATATTCTAAACACAGGTTGTTCCAGTAATCAACATTTCGGGTTTCTGTAACCCACTCACCAGTCACGGCTGGTCCATCTATGGGTAAACCCCATATCACCTGCACATCTTGCAAGGTGACAGTTGCTTCACCAATAGGAAAGTGAAACGTGTTGGTTTCTGGACGCCATCTCTCCACCAACGCGTTGATCAAAGAATGATCAAGTTGGCAAATCGCCGCCTTGAAGAGTTGGAAAAACCCAGCATTCTTGAGATGCTGAACGACTTTCCTGGGCATACCAGCCTGCATTGCTCTAGTCAGCCCTCCATCACCTTTTCTACATCTTATGTATGTCACATCACGTTCTTGGGAAATATTGTATGAGCGATGCACATCTGGAGCTTGTAACCACAACAACTCTTGGTTTCTTGGTACACATCTAAAATTAACAGATGCCATTTTTTATTTTGAAAACACTACTTTTGTTGATGATAAATAAGGGAGTTTTTTCCTGTTTTGCTTATGAAAATATATGTTTGCGTGAAATGCTATGTCAATGCATGTATCTGTATATATAAGTAATCTGCGTAAATTGAGTTATGTTTGCATGGTGCCAGTTTTGTCTTGACATGCGAAACCGGTTTTTCAAAACCCGGCTTCGAGGTGTATAGTCACATCAAGGGTCAAGTCAAGTGTTGTCTTCTGCAAGTGTCCTGCATGCTACTGTTCACCTGACAAATGTCTGAAACCGGTCATTGAAATACCGGTTTCAATATTGTTTTTTTGAACCCGGTATTTCAAATACCGGTTTTGAGGTTAAAACTTGAACCCGGTATTTGAAATACCGGGTTACCGATTTGTACAATTTTATTTTTTTTAAAACTTGTTTGACAAAACACCCTTAAAATACGACCGTTTCAAAAAAAATTCCCTAACCTTTCGTCTTGTAAGAGGATTTTTCTCAGTGTTATTCCTGTGCTTGTCGTTCTTATTGAGTTCTTCTCAAATCGTCCGATGTAGTCTGTCAACATTACAAGTAGATATAGTATTAGATGTTTGTTTTTTTTATATGTTGGATCATATGTAATGCAAACCTGTAAGTAGTTTTTTGTCGTTAATCCTTCCTTTTAACTTCTCGTAATTGGCAAAGTTAAAGTAAACTCTTGGTATAGTCGACTCTTTAATGGGCTGGAACTTCGCCCTTTGCCCAAGCACAGGTGATGCGTTATGTTCCACTGTAGCCATGTATCTAGGGCTGTCACACATGTATCCGGTCACTCTTTGCCCAAGCACAGGTGATGCGTTATGTTCCACTGTAGCCATGTATCTAGGGCTGTCACACATGTATCCGGTCACTCTTTGCCCAAGCACAGGTGATGCGTTATGTTCCACTGTAGCCATGTATCTAGGGCTGTCACACATGTATCCGGTCACTCTATAGCATGAATGGAGTTGTATAATGGAGTCAAAGTAGTTCTTATCATTCAGGTCGGCCGTTCCCTCTATGGCGTCGCCCTGCAATAGAAGTATTGTCATAATCATATATTATTCCAACTCGTTATTTGATGAGGTAATTATAAAGGAAATACTTAGATAGGTGTCAACAAACTGGTAGCATATCTCCTCTTTTTTGCTTTTGGATACCCATTTCTCAACACTCTTATCTCTATTGGCAATCTTTTTTGTCCTACAATAATATCACGGACTCGCATGCACGCCATGAACTTGCAATAAATTGAGAAAAGTAACAAATTATGCATGACACATAATTGCAATTTATGAAGTGTCTATATACCCATAATAACATATCATATAGCAAATAGAAAATCATAATTTTAACGAAATGCAAAGAGCATCTAATAATAATAGTAAGGAAGACTAAATGCTTGCCATACACATTATAATATACTACAACTATTAACAATATTAAAGAATAGGAAAATGCTAAATGAAGCCTTTAGGACTTCACTTAACGTGCATAAAAAGGTTGTACATTTCCATATTAAAAGCCACCCTGAATTTTATGGTAAGTGTACAACTAATTAATGCACCTTAACGAAAGCCCTTAGGGCTTCGTTTAGCAAAACCCTAAAGAATAAAGGGCTCAATTCATAGATGTGATTTCAAAAAGCAACAAATCGGAAGCAGCTAACAACTTTTTATGTTCACCTGATGATAAATAAATTTGTTTGATAGAAAGCCTGTCAAATCACTATTAACTCTCCAAAAAAAGCTTTATGTCGACTCGGAACAATTCATTCGTGGCCGTAAATTACTTGTTATATATCTAGTTAACTGGACCTTTTCCAATTCCTTGATATAAGTTGTTTATAATCCTCTGTTAATTACCGAATACATATACGGACCCCAAAGTGAATAGCATGATGCATCAAAAAAGAAAAATTACGGGTATAAAGAAATAAGTAAATGAAGAATAAAATTTAAATAAGATAGGGATGAATTTATTGTAAATTAGGATATGAAGACAGAGTGAGTGTGAAACAAATATTTTTTCCTATTGAAGAGATGGAGTCAAAAAGACTGGGAAACACGTGGAGGGACACGTATGTTGTTGTGATAGATTAGGTTAATTAATTAATAGTAAATAATATATCAATGGTACAAACCCAAAAAAGCCAACCAATACCCAACTAAGCCTTTTAAATTCTAAACCTTTACAATTAGGTTGTTATTAGATTTAATGAAATAAGTTTGTTTCTTTTTAGATAATTTGTTTAATTTAATTAATGTAATGGTATGTTGTTAATAAAATTGTTTAGTTTTAATAATAAATAGAAAAAAGAAAAAATAAATAAATTTGAGAGGGTTGAAAATTTATGGAGCGCCAGTAAAAATAGTTGGGAGGGTTGAAATGTTAAATTGAGTTGGAATGATTTTATTGGTTGATTTTGAGAGGGTTGATAAATTCAAACCCTCCCACTCCGCCTCCCCTTACATCAATAGCCTACACTATTCATCGTCACTACCACCAGTCGCCGCCGCCACCCGTCACTACCGTATTGTCGTCACCGCCGCCGCATTGCGCGGGCACCATGCTTGTATATATATATATAATACATTATATATATATATATATATATTATATATAATATATATTAATAGAATGGTTTATTATTTATATTAGAGACATTTTAGTTAGGGAACATTACTTGGTTAAATTGATTAAAAGGAAGGGTATTAAGTCAAATAAAATCAATTAGTTAATTGATTTAATCTCTATTTGAAATAAGTGCTTATTATTAATATTGAAAAGCATATTAATTAAATGGTGACGACTTTTTTTCTTAGAAGAACTTGTTTTGATATATTTTTTTTAACAACGAGTTAGTATTAAACATTCGAGACACTACATTGACATTCAATTGGGCAGTATGCGAAGTTCGAACCATGCATACCTGGGATGAAACTCATGACTCTCGAAAAACCCCTAATAATCCACTTCTACAAATGTAGAAAGTGGATTCGAACCCTGATGAATTTCCCCAAGGCCTAAGATTTTACCAATGAATTCCCACCCATAAGTTATTAATACTTTCTTGAAAAAGAATGGTTTGTTATTTTTCTCATAAAATTTTGAGTTAAAAGGAAAAATTTAAGGATGTTTGGAATTGAATTATGTTTTCAAGTGACTAACATATTATTATGTTTCTAAAATATTTATAATTAAAAAAAATGTTGCTGAAAACTGACTATTTACGTTTTTACAGAGATAAAATGCAGTTTCGGAAAACAGGTCTAAAGATGCTTTCTCAATACGTAAAATCCACTTTAAAACGCACCACCACACTCATAGTTAAATTCGTTGAAAAGAAATGATTAGTTAATTGAATTGATTTTTAAAAAAGGATTAAATTAACATTATATTTTTGTTTTCTTCTAATATTGTTTTTATTTGAACATCTAATTGAATAAATGAACGACATCCAAAGTATTATCTTATCATCAATAGTACCACCAGATTATAATCTAATTAAAATCAAAGCACTAATTCAAAAGGAAAATATATTTATGGGAAAACCTGTTTGTGAATTACATATGATCATTGACGGATCTACCATAGAATTAGTCAATTAGGTACCATATAATTAGGGTGGTCTCCATACCTCTCAATTTTATTTTGTTAGTGAAAGTTTATTAAGGTTATACAATTTAAGTTTAACCAATGTGTTAAAGCACTTGAGTTTTTATGTGCTTTCATTGTTAGTTTTACTATGGCATTCTGCATAGCATAGTCTTATATGCATAGTGTAAAATGAGAAGCTGTGTTCGTGGTACATTGGTATTTGTATCTAAGTTGAATACTGATATATAGTGGTGATCATATTTGATTTATGTCTGATTCGTGTAAACATCTAATTCAACGTATTTAATTGTGTTGTATGTTAAATATTAAATGCTACATTACATTTTTTACGCATTGGGTGTTGTACATCTTTATTGCGAACTTAATGTTACCAATTGAAACATATTAAATTAGTTGTGATCTTAAATGCGAAAATTAAAGTCATTAAATGATATGAGGATCATCAATGAATTTATATTTCATACGCATTGGGTGTTGTACATCTTTATTGCGAACTTAATGTTACCAATTGAAACATATTAAATTAGTTGTGATCTTAAATGCGAAAATTAAAGTCATTAAATGATATGAGGATCATCAATGAATTTATATTTCATACGCATTGGGTGTTGTACATCTTTATTGCGAACTTAATGTTACCAATTGAAACATATTAAATTAGTTGTGATCTTAAATGCGAAAATTAAAGTCATTAAATGATATGAGGATCATCAATGAATTTATATTTCATACGCATTGGGTGTTGTACATCTTTATTGCGAACTTAATGTTACCAATTGAAACATATTAAATTAGTTGTGATCTTAAATGCGAAAATTAAAGTCATTAAATGATATGAGGATCATCAATGAATTTATATTTCATACGCATTGGGTGTTGTACATCTTTATTGCGAACTTAATGTTACCAATTGAAACATATTAAATTAGTTGTGATCTTAAATGCGAAAATTAAAGTCATTAAATGATATGAGGATCATCAATGAATTTATATTTCATACGCATTGGGTGTTGTACATCTTTATTGCGAACTTAATGTTACCAATTGAAACATATTAAATTAGTTGTGATCTTAAATGCGAAAATTAAAGTCATTAAATGATATGAGGATCATCAATGAATTTATATTTCATACGCATTGGGTGTTGTACATCTTTATTGCGAACTTAATGTTACCAATTGAAACATATTAAATTAGTTGTGATCTTAAATGCGAAAATTAAAGTCATTAAATGATATGAGGATCATCAATGAATTTATATTTCATACGCATTGGGTGTTGTACATCTTTATTGCGAACTTAATGTTACCAATTGAAACATATTAAATTAGTTGTGATCTTAAATGCGAAAATTAAAGTCATTAAATGATATGAGGATCATCAATGAATTTATATTTCATACGCATTGGGTGTTGTACATCTTTATTGCGAACTTAATGTTACCAATTGAAACATATTAAATTAGTTGTGATCTTAAATGCGAAAATTAAAGTCATTAAATGATATGAGGATCATCAATGAATTTATATTTCATACGCATTGGGTGTTGTACATCTTTATTGCGAACTTAATGTTACCAATTGAAACATATTAAATTAGTTGTGATCTTAAATGCGAAAATTAAAGTCATTAAATGATATGAGGATCATCAATGAATTTATATTTCATACGCATTGGGTGTTGTACATCTTTATTGCGAACTTAATGTTACCAATTGAAACATATTAAATTAGTTGTGATCTTAAATGCGAAAATTAAAGTCATTAAATGATATGAGGATCATCAATGAATTTATATTTCATACGCATTGGGTGTTGTACATCTTTATTGCGAACTTAATGTTACCAATTGAAACATATTAAATTAGTTGTGATCTTAAATGCGAAAATTAAAGTCATTAAATGATATGAGGATCATCAATGAATTTATATTTCATACGCATTGGGTGTTGTACATCTTTATTGCGAACTTAATGTTACCAATTGAAACATATTAAATTAGTTGTGATCTTAAATGCGAAAATTAAAGTCATTAAATGATATGAGGATCATCAATGAATTTATATTTCATACGCATTGGGTGTTGTACATCTTTATTGCGAACTTAATGTTACCAATTGAAACATATTAAATTAGTTGTGATCTTAAATGCGAAAATTAAAGTCATTAAATGATATGAGGATCATCAATGAATTTATATTTCATACGCATCGGGTGTTGTACATGGGTACCATTATCTCATTCAATTGTTTAAATCAAGTAGATTATTGGCTATCGTATTACGCGACGTTAACGTCTAATAATAACATAGATTTATGATATGTGATATATGTCATAACAACATGGACTAAATAGAGCTGATTATTATAAAATAAGTATTAAAATAAAATAAATAAAATATGATGTTGATCATTATATCATGATAAAAATAAAGTTCGGAGATTTATTAAGCACAAGTATATACACTGATGGGTGGAATTTTTTTTTGTTTAATGATTTTCAGTTAAATAAAAACGATTTTTGTAATATTTGTTTCATTTGAATCAACCTAACTCATTAGCACAAAAAATATCAATCTAATCATAAGATGATAGTTAGGAAAAATCAAATGATATGATTAAGAAAGAAAATGAAATCGACGTCACAATAATCGTCAATATATATATATAAACTGTTGGAATAAACATGATTCGATTCGAGTGATAAAACATCCCAGATCGTCCTGTGGAACCTGTAAGAGCATAAAGCATAATTGCTATTGATTTCGGGTTCCCATAACAAGGTGATTGAGTAATAATGGGATGAGTAATTCGGCTGTAACTTGATGCACGAATTTAGAGAGGAGAGACACACGAAAATTAGGGTATTATATGTGTAGGGATTAGCCTTAACTTAGGGTTAATTACCCTCTATTTATAATGAGAGTAATTACACATTCAACCCATTTGGTGTTTAATGTGTGTACCATTAGTCCTCTTAGTTACAATCACCTAATGGGAAACCCTATAGTATGTCTCTAAGAGTAAATACGCCCATTATATATTTACTAGACATAGGGATTTCAGTTATCGTCAATTATCATATCAGGAATGATATATGATCAGTGACGGTCACACTAACGTGGTTCCAACATTCTCCCACTTGACCAAGCGATCATTTATCTATGAGTATTTAGTAAGTCCGGCCGGGATAATACTCATTTTGTTTTAAACCGAAATCATAGCCAATAAGTACAGTCGTAGAGAAGAACATCAACTCAGGACCCCCACTAGTCAAACTATGACTCAAATTTAAAACTAATAAGCAATGATCAATTGACTAAGACATATTTTGTTATATAATGTCTATACACTATTATGAGCTCAAAGTGTAACTAATAGACAAACAAAATCTGAATAAGGAGGAAAATTTTCATTAAAGTAATAATAATGACCAATAAGTATGTGAGTCCCAAATATAGATGATTAACTAAACCCGACTGGCAAGTACAACTGATCTTGATGGACAAGTTCAGTTTACGATCCAGATATGGATAACAAGAAACAATTGACTTACAGTAAAATGCAAGAACTAAATGGCAGAAACTATATAAAGATATATATAAGTATAATCAAGTATGTAGCATTGAGACACGTTGTTTTCTTTCTAATGTATTTGATTTCTTGATATATAAACAAATACAAGGATTGTTGCGGAACAAAGATAAACACCCAAGTGTAAGTATCTAAACAATCCCGAAAAAACAAGTGATCTAAATAACTTGGAAATACTAGTAAGTTTACTTAGAGTATATCTCACAAGTTGCAATGCTGAAGTTTCAAGCACTTTGCAAGTTGTGAGAAGACTTCACATTTATAGACCAAGTTCATGATGACATGGACAAGATCGTATAAAAGTGGTTGTGAGCATTTAAGGAATTAAACCTAATTCCTTACATGCTTGTACTAGGAAGAGTATATAAATCAGTTGATGTGACTTATAGTACTATGTTCCAAACCTATACATTTACCTTGTACCTTTTATTAATAGATAAATCTATTAACTGGGTAAAGGTATGTAAAGTAAAAAGTCTTCCTCGTAATCAGTGTAAAGTGTTGTAAGTACTTTACACTGAGATGCTTCAGTCTTCGATCTGGTAGAATCACTCTTTGCTCGCTTCTGAGATGATTCTCTTCTTCATACTTCAGTCTTTGACTTCAGAATGAATGCTTCAGATTTATCTTGATCTGAACTGAAGTGAAGCTTCAGTGAAGTAATTCTGATACGGCTCAGAATTCTGTACAAACGTTTTCACTGAACTTCAAGCTATTTCTGAACAAATTATACTTGGTCGATTTCCGACCTAACAAATTCCCCCTATTTGTTCTGAAATAGTGTATGCATCTCAGACTTCTATCTATACATGCTTGTAAGTCTGAAATGCAAGTTTTTGTTTAAGTTGTAAAAAAATTTCTAAGTACATCTTATAGATCATTGATGTCTCAGAATTTTACTTGTGGTTTTTCTAACTTAAACTTACCATCTACTTATTGGTTACAATTTGCAACATATATATACAAACTGAAATGTTTGTTACAAATGTAAATATATTACAAGTATATGATAAACTGAAAAAGGAACTACTTCTTGGCAGGCCTTGAACCAGAAGGTGCTTCAGTAGGTTTCCTTTTCAGTGGAGAATGATCCTTCTTTCCAAACAATCTGCTTTCAATATCTACTTTGGCTTGCATCTTTTGTTGTATTCTGGATAACCATGCACCAATCAAAACAGATTTCGACTTCCCCTTCAGAATCTGGATCATCTCCCTATGCTCTGAAATCCCAAACTCGTGAACTGAAACTTGATTATATTCTTCAGCTGCCCTACCTTCTCTTTTTACAATCAAATCAAACAACTTCAATCCATCAGCCTTTGTAACTTCTATATCAATGATTTTGGCCTGATGCGATCGATGATTCATGTAATGATCATACTGATCCTTCTCATGTTTCTTTCAAGTTCAGCAGCATCATCAGATGGTTTGAGGGAAGTAAAGACAACATCACGAGAATTCTTTCTTGCAGACCTTGTTCCAGTTACTTTGGGCTTTGTGGTTGGTCTGAACAACTCTTTTTCAACCTTCAGAACTTCGGCCAGAATTTCCTTCCTTTTAATTGCCATTTCCTTTTCTCTATTTCTCTTCAAGTCTTCAATAGACAACTTGAAGGTTAGACTCTCTAGCTTTTGTTCCAGAGGTGAGTAATTCATCCCACATTCATATTCGAGCATATCAACAACAGACTTCTGCACTCTTGGATCATTTTTGATTTTCAAATATCTTTCCAGTGACAAACCAAGAGCTGCAGCATCTATATGATCAAGGGTCCCCATCTTCAGATGTTGTTCCCTTTCTCTTTCTTTGTTTTCCCTCCACATAATGAATTGATTTGAGACCAGCTTCTGCAAAGCCTCCAATTTCTTACTATCAGCATCAAGATCGTGCAGGGGATAACCATGCTCATCCACATTCTCACCAACAATAATCCCAGAACCCTTATAACTTTTCTTTGTTGGTTCTTCCTCTAATAGGGCCTTGCCCTTATCTTTCTTACTAGATTCAGATTCAGTTTCCACCTGAACTGAGGCACTACCAGATGGCACCTCAGTTTGCTTCTTGGTTGCTTCAATGATTTCTTGTGTACTTGCAAGCAGACCAATAGGCACAACTTTTCCCCCTTTGGGGACCTCTGAAGGCAACTTAGCGAATTCTTCAATGGCCATTTGCATGCCCTTCAGTGGTTCCCAACTTTGTTGTTGTAAGCATTCAGAAATTCCTCTAGAAAGCTGAGCAAACTGAGATCTTAATCTGAAATTGGAGTTCAGGTTCAGCGACTCTTTATCTATTATCTCTTTCAACTGCTTTCTATCTTCTTCAGTGAATGAGGGAACAGGAGGAGCAACAATATTTTCCTTCTTGAGATGAGTTAGAATTTCTTCTAACTGTTTGGACTGGTTCTGAACTGAGCCTTCAAGTTTGGACACTGAATCTTTTACTTCATTCACAGCCTTGTCCACTTTGTCATTTGTGTCTTTGGTTAGTTCAGCAATCATCACTCTAACCTTCTCACCAACCTTCACATAAACGGATTCTAAAATCTGAGCAACTAGATTCTGAGTTAGCTCAGACTTCAGATTATCCAAAATACCAACACTTATAGAAGCCCCAAGTTCTTTCTCATTTATACTTGGCTTCTTAACCAACTCATGTACTTCTCTTCCAACAGCCATAAAATCTTGCTTCATCAGCTGAACACAAGATGTCAAGTTTGCAACCACCGAAACTTGCACATCTCTTTTTGTTAGTTTGAAGGCTTCTCTGATTGCAGAGCTCACCTTGTTGCAAGTCATCACCAGCTCATTCAGCTTCCCAACTACTAGTCCTTCGTTTCCAGCAACCTTGGTTAACTCAGTTCCAAGAAACATCTGAGCTCCTTTCATTTCAGCCATAGAACTAGTATTGGCAGTTAGAGACTTGGTTAAGTCCTCCACCCTTAGAATAAGGCTTTGGACTTCGGTTTGAGTCTTTTCTAACTGTGCTTCTACATTTAAAGGTGGTGGAGGTTGTGCAGAAGCAGGAGCAACAAATGGTAGATTACCAAGCCCTTTAAGAACATTGTTCAGTTGTAAATCAGTTGGACTCTCAGATTCTGTATCAGAATCCAAGTCCGTCTCTATTGGGGGATCATAATTGATAGGGGGTGGGATTTTGTGAATTTGGGGGTGAAGAAATTGAAGTGATGGATTAAAAGTACCGGCTGTAACATAGGCAGGATTAGTGCCCGGTGGAAAAATTGGATGTTGATGAGATGGACGTGGTGGAACATAAGGATTAATATCTTGTTCTTGTTGGTCTGTTGAATTTGGATTTCTGGGGGAGGAGGAGGGGCGTTTGCGAGGATGGTGGCTGGCTCAGAATCAGATTGATTCGCCTCCAATAATCCCTCGTCAAACTCAAAATCAGCAAGGAAATTGAGATTCCCCTGAGGTAGCTCATCGTCATCCCAGAAAGCATTCACCACTGCATTCGGGTCAGATATGCCCTGGTTTGGGTCACTAGTACCCGCACCAGTTTCTGGTTCAACATCTGCAGAAGCAGGTGCATCGTTACCAGATTTAATGATCGGCTCAACCGTAGTATCATTGCCAGGGACAGTAGATACAGAAGCTGGAACACGAATGATGTTCAACAACTTATCTTTAGGTCGACTAACGGGTCTCACATTCTTTTGTGGCCCACTTAGTGACCTTTCTGAACCAGCTAGTGTGGCTGAAACAGTTTTATTAAATACCTGAAGCATAGCAGTGGATAGTTCAGGCTCATCTTCAGCAGTGGATGCCTTTAAGAAATCTCTGCTGTATTCAGGTACTGAAGCTTCAGGTCCAGCTTGATTATAAGCTTCACCAAGAATATCCATGAAACATAAGCTTAGAAATCTTGGAAAGGCAATATGCAGACTTCTCTTTCCTTTTAGTTTTGTAATCAGCTAAGAAAAGAGAATCTCAGCAAAGTCTGCTTGTATCCCATTCCAAATGTAATACCCCATCTCAACTTGGGGTAATGAAAGTTGGTCCAACCCTCCATGGTTGCCACCAAGACTTTCCACAATCTGGGTCCAGAAGAACCTCCAGCAATTGCCAAATCTAGACATAAATATGTGTCCGGAGGTCTTCAGATTACCATCAGCATCCTCCATATCGCCATGACCGGTGGCGACTAGAACTTCCCTGAAATTGACTCCTTTGAGTCGTTTAGCAAATACCTGGGAAGGTTTGAGGTAGTTCAGATGAAGGGAATTTCTGAACCCCTCAAGAGTGATAACACACTGCTTGGTGCCCTCATTGAGAGTGAAGGAGATGGATTGTTCATCTTTGCTCACCACAGCAGTATACCAGAATTCAAGCAAGTATCGATGATACAATGCCTGAGGATTAGCGGTCAGAGCATAATGGAAAGGGGATTGCTCCCAAAAATTATTAATTCTTCCCATTAGGGTTTTGGATTTCACATTTAATTGAGCCAAGAAATTGCTCATGTTAAATCGGATTTGAGAAGGAGTGAAATTCTTTGGCCATGTGGCAGATGTTTTCACAGCATCCGATGGAGTATATTCAAAATTGATGAGCGATTTGTGTTGTGAAGAAGATGATGATTTAGACATTTTTAAGAATCGAAAGTTGAAAGTGAAAGGAATATGAAGAGTTAAGGAATTTGAGAGTAAATATGAGAGAGATTGATGATTGGGAAGTAAATGAAAAACGAAGTAAATGAAAGAATGAAAAGGAATTTGAATTTAAGATGGAATATAAAGTGATTTTCCAACTAAAAACAATTTAAAAATAATTTTTGAATTTCAAAACCCGAGACACATAAAAATTTTTATATTTAAAATCGATTTTGATTGGGTTTGAGATCCGAAAACAATTTCTGGGGTCAAGTCCGCATTAAATGCAGAGACGTTTGAGTGACCCCACCCTGCAACACTTTTTCAGAAAAAGTACTCATTTCTTTCCCTTTTACGGCGCAACTTGTGTGACACATAAGCATGACCAACGTAAGTTAAAAACATAGTATGCAGTAGGCCACGTGTACACACAATTGACCAAGTATCAAAAATATCTTGAAAAGATTGTTGTCTTTTAGTGATGACAAAATAAATTCTGAGCATGGTCAGTTCCAAAGAGATCTGAACCATCCCAGTTAATAAAATTCAACTGAAATAATTTTGATTTTCTGAAGTGCTTCAGTTAAATACGTTTTTCTGAGTAAAAAGTTCCCCCTCAAAAATGAAGGTTTGTTTTAAAGTTTGAAAAATATTTAACATTCCCCCTGAAGTGATGATCCATGAATTAATAAGTGCCAAGATAGTATCACAAAGGCGTTCGATAGCTAGGCGAGCAAAAATTACATGGATCGCTCAGACTGGTGAACCAGATCAGTGTCACTGAGGCGTTCATAACAAGATTACCAGTCTAAGGATTTAACATACCCAACTCACTGACCAGATGTTTAAAGGTTTTGACATCTAAAGGTTTTGTAAAGACATCAGCGAGTTGCTTATCAGTGGGAATAAAGTGCAATTCAATATCTCCTTTCAGAATATGATCACGAATGAAATGATACCTGAGATCGATGTGCTTGGTTTTCGAGTGCATCACAGGATTGTGAGATATGGCAATGGCACTAGTGTTATCACAAAAGATTGGAGTCTTTGTGTAAGTAACACCATAATCAGTCAGCTGGTTTTTCATCCATAGAATCTGAGCACAACAACTTGCTGCAGAAATATACTCAGCTTCTGCAGTGGATAGTGATACTGCAGTCTGCTTCTTACTGGTCCAGCTTACTAATTTGCCACCAAGGAAATGACACCCACCTTTGGTACTTTTCCTGTCTATCTTACAACCTGCATGATCAGAATCTGAATAACCCATTAGATCTAGACTAGAGCCTTTGGGATACCGAAGACCCAATCTGGGGACACCTTTAAGGTATCTGAAGATCCTTTTAACAACATTTGCATGTGCTTCTCTGGGATCAGACTGAAATCTAGCTCAAAGGCATGTTGCAAACATTATGTCTGGTCTACTTGCAGTTAAATACATCAGTGAGCCAACCATACCATGATATTTTGTATGGTCCACTGGTTTTCCATGTGGATCAGAATCCAAAGTTAATGGAGCAGAAATAGGAGTATCTTTTGATGAGACTGAATCAAATTGATATTTCTTTAATAAATCTCTGACATATTTTCCTGGTTTATGAAAATACCATCTTCAGTTTGTTTTACTTGAAGTCCCAGAAAATATGTCAGTTCGCCCATCATACTCATTTCATACTCAGAAGACATGATTTTAGAAAATTTTCACACATCTTCTCATTTGTAGAACCAAACACAATATCATCAACATAAATTTTTACTAAAAGGATATCACTTTTATCATGTAATATGAACAAAGTATTATCTATTGCACCACGTTTAAAACCATTTTTAAGAAGATGTTTAGTAAGAGTATCATACCAGGCTCTGGGTGCTTGTCTCAGACCATATAAGGCTTTGTTCAGTCTGTACACCCAATGTGGTTTTTCTTCATTGATGAATCCTGGTGGTTGATACACATAAACGACTTCTTCCAGTTCTCCATTCAGGAATGCACTTTTGACATCCATTTGATAGACTTTAAACTGATGATGAGCTGCAAAAGCTAAGAATATTCTGATAGCTTCAAGTCTAGCAACTGGTGCAAAAGTTTCATCAAAATCTATTCCCTCTTCTTGTGCATATCCTTTTGCAACAAGTCTTGCTTTGTTTCTGATGATATGACCATCTTCATCCATCTTGTTTCTGAAGACCCATCTTGTTCCAATTGGTTCCTTCTTCAGGTTACTGGGACAAGGAACGAGTTCCCATACATCGTTTCTTTTAAACTGGTTGAGCTCATCTTGCATGGCTTCAACCCAGCTTGGGTCTTGCATAGCCTCGTCAATCTTCTTGGGTTCAATTAGAGATAAGAAGCTGACGTTTAAGCATTGATCGCTTGTGGCTCTTCTGGTCTGAACCCCTTTACTGGACTCTCCAATAATTTGCTCGATTGGATGTGCTTTTGTCCATTTAGAGTATTGACCAGGATGAACAATGATATCAGTGCAAGAACTTCTCTGAGTAACTTCAGGAGGAGCTTCAGAAAATACATCTTTAGCTTCTTCTTCTTCCTGCAGATCATGACTTGCATCATGAAATTCTTCAGATTGAGGTTGCTCAGTGGAGCCTGATATCAGAGGAGAAGCAACATGTACATCTGATCCAATAGTCAGTTCAGAAGGTAGTTTGAAACTGACTGGAGGATAAAATGGAATGTTGCTAGGCTTGTTTATTACTGGTTCTGAACGGAGATGTTCAGAAGCAGGTTCAGGTGACTGATCAGTTTCAGCAATAGGATCAGAATCACCAAAACTTATTGGACTTTCTGAGGGTGGTACAGGAATGGAATTTTTAAAGATTGCAGAATTGGATTCATCAAAGGTAACATGAATTGACTCATCAACCTTTTCAAGTCTCTTGTTAAAGACTCTAAAGGCCTTGTGATTTGATGAATATCCTAGGAAGTATCCTTCATCAGCTTTTGCATCAAATTTTCCAAGCTGATTTGAATCATTCAGAATGTATACTGGACACCCAAATACATGGAAGTATCCAATATTAGGCTTTCTATTTCTGAGTACTTCATAGGAGGTCTTCTTGTGTCTTTTGACATAAACAGATCTGTTCTGAGTGTAGCAGGCAGTTGCAACAGCTTCAGCCCAGAAATTCTTGGGAAGACCAGATTCATTCAACATACTTCTAGCAGCTTCAATCAGCGTACGATTCTTTCTTTCTACAACACCATTCTGCTCTGGTGTGTGAGCTGAGGAGAAGTTCTGAGATATGCCAGTTTCAGTGCAGAAGGACTCCAGAGTAGCATTTCTGGATTCAGTGCCATTGTCACTTCTGAGTTGACAAACTTTTCGCTTTTGCTTGAGCTCAATTTGTTTGATGAGAGCAATGATTTCAGCAGCAGCTTCACTTTTGGACCTGAGGAAAATCACCCAGCAGTATCTTGAATATTCATCAACGATAACAAGGGTGTACTTCTTTCCTGCTCTGGTCTGAACATTCACTGGTCCAAAAAGGTCCATGTGAAGCATGTGAAGAAGTTCAGTTATACTAAAGCTTTGTTTTGTCTTGAATGAAGCTCTTTTCTGCTTACCCATTTCACAACCTGGACATGGCTTGTCTTTATTGAAAGACATAGAGGGTATCCCATCAACAAGTTGTTTTCTAGACAACTTATTAATATTTTTGAAGTTCAGATGGGATAATCTCTTGTGCCACAACCAGTTTGTGTCTTCATCTGCCTTTGAGTAGAAACATTGTTCAGTGGTAGAAGGATTCATATCAATGACATAAATGTTTCCCTTCCTTGGTGCAATCAGTACCACCTTTCCATCTCTGTTGAATATGGTGCCTTGTGAAATATCAAATAAAACCTTGAAGCCATCATCACACAGTTGACTGACACTGATCAGGTTATATTTCAAACCGTTCACATATGCAACACGTGTGAATTTGACTTGACCATTATTCACCACACCATATCCCTCAGTTTTTCCATTACCATCATTTTCAAAAACTATTGAGGGCCCCTCTTGCACCCTATATTCCTCTAGCAGGGTCTGATAACCAGTCATGGTTCGGCCAGCAGCACTGTCCAGAAACCATATATTCTTCTTTCGGTCTCCCTGCACACAAACAAAGATTAGTTCTTTTTGGGAACCCATCTTTGGATGGGTTCACTAGACTCTCCGTTAGCAGTCTCAGATTTCTTTGGTTCATAAGGAACAGAAGGATCAAAGGGGATTTCAGTCATTATTTCAGATGACACAAAAATAGTTGGTTTGATGGGGTTTTCAACCTTTTTCTTTTCAGATTTCTGCTTGATTTGCTTATAAAAAGGTTTTGTATTTTGTTTAGGTTGAAGAGAAGGAGTTTCAACATTTTTTAAACGTGCATTACAACTCTGCACTTGTCTAGCCAATAGTTGAAATTGACTTTCTAACCTTAACAAAATTGATTCTTCATTAGACACCTGAGCCTTACCTGAATCTGAGGTAGATGGCTCAGTAGGGGAGAAATTTTTCTTCTTCTTTAGGTCTTTAGGAACCTTAGATGAAGTCTGAGGGGATGGCTTTTTGGATTTAGCCTTCCTTTCTGAAACAGTTGTCTGAGCTGTTTCAGATTTACCCTCAGATTGTTCCTGGGCTTTATTAGTTACAGTTTTTTGCTTGCCAACTTTAGGAAAAATGATTTCAGGCTTTATTTCCTTTGGAAGTGCATCTAAATCAGTGATTATGGATGCCAAATGAAGATCACCAGACTCATATGCTGCTCTTTGTGATGCAAAAGTATTTTTAATTGCAGCATCTGGTCTTGGTGCTTTCATCCAAGATTTAATAATTGCTTGTTCTTTTTCAAGGATGATTTTAATTCTTCCTTTTCCAATTCTAAAGTTGCAACCATAGACTGATAACTTTTTAGAGCCAAATGAACATCTTTCAGTTCTTTCAGTCTGGCATGACTGGCGTTTAGTTCAGAAGCATTATTTTCAAACATTTTTAGGCTTTCTGAACGCACTGTCTCAACAAATGAGATGTCAGCCTTTAAAAGAACCAAAAGGTCCAGTTTGTGTTCCTCATTCTTTTCAAAGCCAAAATTACTGACCTTAAAGCGCATACTGAAGTACCCCAAAGGCTCAGGCATGGATCTAATGGGTTATTCAGATTCAGATCATGCAGGTTGTAAGATAGACAGGAAATCCACTACTGGTGGATGTCATTTCCTTGGTGGCAAACTGGTCAGCTTGACCAGTAAAAAGCAAACTTCAGTTTCATTGTCCACTGCTGAAGCTGAATATGTGTCTGCAGCCAGTTGTTGTGCTCAGATACTCTGGATGAAGAACCAGTTGCTTGATTATGGTATTAAGTATTCAAAGACTCCAATCTTTTGTGATAATACCAGTGCCATTGCTATCTCAAACAATCCAGTCATGCATTCCAAAACCAAGCACATTGATCTAAGGTATCACTTCATTCGTGATAATATTGTGAAAGGAAAAATTGAACTCCATTTTATCCCCACTGACAAACAACTCGCTGACATTTTTACTAAACCACTGGATGTCAAAACATTTGAATATCTTGTTGGTGAGTTGGGAATGTTAAACCCTTAAATCTGGAACCTTAGTATTGAACGCCATTGTGTACTACTAAGGATCTTTGATTTAAAGATTCATAAATTTATTTCTGGATCAACATTCAGGGGGAAGACTTTGAAAGATATATTTTTCTTAAAAATGTTTAAAGTTCAAAAGGAATTTATTAATTTATTTTCTTACTGGACAAAATTTTCTCACTGGACAAATTGTCCAGAAAATATTACTGGTGCTTTATAGATGTGTCCCTCTCACTGGTAACTAGATAAGTTGAAGTGCGTGTTTGAGTTGACTTATGTCTCCTTGTAAATATGTCCCTCTCATTTGTCCATATTAGTTGACGTGCATGTTTGAGGTTACCAGTCTTTCAAAATGGTTTTCACTGGTACTTTACTGGAGTGTCCCTCCAGTGTACCATCAGTACATACTTCACTGGTCTAGTCAACCTTCAGATGGACTGAATTATGTCACAATACTTTTTTAAAATACTTGGTCATTGTGTATGCCACGTAAGCAAACTTTTTCAAAGATATTTATCTTATAAATCCTACGTGGCATGTAAATTTTTCAACGCAATGATGGTCTTTTTACCTTGGGAAAACAAAAAATACAAGTTGTTACTATTTTGTGGGCTGTAAACCGTCATGCATTTATGTGTGATGTGATGTAATTAATGCGGATCTCAAAACCCGATCAAAAACTTTGTTTGATAAATTCAAATAAGATGTTTGAGTTCCACATTGTCTCTCCTATAAATACCCACTTTCACTTTCAATTTCATTTACTTCGAACATTTACTCCCAAATCTAAAATTCCTTCATTCAATTCTTAAAATTCTTCATTCATTTTCCAATCATATAATTCTTATATTAACTGCAATTCATTAAATTCTTCATAACCTTAAATTTTCAATTTCATCTTCATCTATCAATCAAAAATGGCACCCAAAAATCTCTTATCTGCTGAATATGCTCCGGTTGATGATGTAGTTAAACCAAAACATATTTCTCTTGAAGCGAAAGCCATACGCATCAATATGAATAACTGGATGGCCAAACTTTCCAGTGTTCATCCTGCTCGTTCTATCATTGGGAGATTGAATACTTTCTTTCTCTCATGCCCTCTGTATGGTGCATTAACCCTAAATCCAGGGAAAATGTACCATGACTACTTATGTGAATTCTGGTACTCCGCTTTCTATAATGAAGAAACTTCATCAATTTCTTACACTCTCAACGGAGGTACCAGATCTTTGAGTTTTTCGGTGAATTTGCTCAGGTCTGTTTTACAGTTGAACTACCATGACCAGAATGAGCTGCCCATCGAACTCCCTACTGGCATAAATTTCAGGGAAGTGTGCAGGTTGATGGGGCACACAGAAATTGTAGATGACCAAGGCCAGTTGTTGAGAAAAGGAACAATTTATATGAGTAGGCTGACAGATTCGTGGAGATTTTTCTTCACTCATTTGGTAGAGTGTCTAGGAGGTAGTTCTGGAGGTCTTGATCAGATAAATCAAACGCAGCTCCAGATTGCCTATTGTTTGTGGTTTGGGATAAGGGTGGACTTTGCTCAGATCCTGTTTAATGATTTGGTGGATAGACTGAAAGCAAAAGGGAGAAAACCACACGTTCCATTTATTCGTTTTCTTTCCCTTATGTTCAGAAGTGGTCTAGGAGACCAATATGATATTGATACTACTCATTTTTCCATGAGTGAGTTTTTAAGGGATCTGAACAACCTACAGTCAAGAGATGGTGAGGTAGATATTCCTCAGTCCATGCTCTCATTTCAAAGGGCAGAAGAGATTGTGGCACCAGGAAGTGTTCAAGTTGTTGAAGAACATTCTGGTGACCAAGATGTCCAGGTTGTAGAGATGGTACAACCTATCAGTCAAGTGGCTCCAGTAGAAAGTATGCAACCGATTGTTGAGCTTTCCAGACGACCAAGATCACATAGGCGTCTGATGAGGGGAGGAGTCCAGGTAAATCCATCAACCCATCCTGGTGATATAATGAATATTGATGGGTCTCCCATTTTTGAAGAGAATATTGAATCTGGTGTACAATTTGAACAGAGAGTGGATACTGAAGTCCAGGCTGTTGTACAAGATGATATTGCTCAAGTTGTTGAGGAGATGGTTCAGACTGAAGAACAAGCATCTGGTGAGCAAGAGGCTCAGATTGACTTGAATGTCCAGGCTGGTGAACAAGTTGGTACAACTACTGGTGATATGTTTTGGGAAGAGGCTGATTCTCCCATTTCTGAAGGGCAGAACCTTGATATTGATATGAATTTTCTGGGTGAAGAGAATGTACAAGTTGAAAGTTCACCAGAAATGCCACTACCCCCACCAGAAACAAACTTACCACCACCACCAGAATCAAACATGCCACCACCTCCACCACCTTCAATTCCACAAACAACTTCATACTTCAATCCACCAACAATCCAATCTCAACCACCAGTCAATCTAACCGAACAAAGTGTGCCAGACTCAAATGTTGAATCTGAAGAGGTCTGGGCACAAGTACCAATAATGGAGAGAATGACCTCTCATCTGGAACAACCCTCTGGTCTCTCCACTTCTTCTTCAACCGAGGTCCAAGGCCTTCTTAGGAAGGTGGCGGACCTGGAGAGATCACTTCAGTCATCTTCCCAGGTTATTTCTGATTTCAAGTCCTTATTGTCAAACAACTTAGCATCAGAAATGAACCTCTTCGCTGGGAATGAAAAGTTAGTGTTCGAGAAGTTAGATGAGCTGGTACTGGCCACCAATCGAAATTCTGAAAACTTTAAAGTGGCAGTCCAGGGTTTGGAGTCCAGACTGGTGAATTCTGTTCAGACTGCAGTGGATAGTCAAATTGTTCAACCACTGGCAGGTCTGAAAGAGGAGGTTGAAAAGCTGGTTACAAGGGTAAGCTCTTTGGAGAGTAGGCCCACACTGGACCAGAGTGCAGTTGTTAGTACTCTGAGTGATGCATGTACAAGGAAGTTCAGAAACAATATGTTAAAAGAATTATGTGAAGAAGTTTCTGAAACTGTCCTACGTAGCATTCATGATGGGGTGTTACCTCAAATAGAAAAGCTACTGGATGAGAAGATGCCACAGGACTTGCCAGAAGAAATTGATAATATTAAAAGGGAAGTCCAGGCACTCAAGACTGGTATGACTGCATCCATGCCAGAACAAGGAAGAACCTTTGGTTCTCTGGACAGGCTCATGATGGAAGAATTGTGGAATGATCTGAAGTCCAGGACTAGAGATCATTCCAAGGGGGAAAAATTGTCTAGTCCATCATCTGGTGTCCATGAAAGTTTGAGGAAGAGAAAAGAAGAAGTTGTTAAGGCTGTTGCTACTGAGAGCATTATTCAAAGAAAACAAGTGACTGGTACTGATGCCAGTGCACGATTAGCCCAGAGAGCACTTGGCACTGAAGCCATTGTGCAGACTGAAGAAGAGGCTACTGGTACTGAAGCCAGTGAGCTCCAGTTTGAAACCTTCCCAGATATTCCTACCACACTGAAGGCAGTTAAAGGAAAAGAAAAGGTTATATCTGGTGAAGAGGAAGAGCAGATTGAAGATGTTGACAATGAAACATCAAGGAAGTTACAACAACAGTGCATCATGATTGAAATCTACAAGACAAATCAAAAGAATGAACTGCTGGCCCATCAAAGGGAGATGGCTATAATGGGCACTCTGGATTCCTATAATGCTGGAAGGTTGGGCATAAATATTGAAGTATTCAAAAGGATGAAAGATGACCCCAGAGTTCATCAGTGTCTTGATGCACTGAATGATGTCCATATACGCTCGTTCTACGCTGAAGAAGAACAGGTATATGACTCATTGATTTATGGTGTTACAATTCCAGAGTTGATCAGACAAAGAAAGGAGGAGCTTGTAAGCCTCCAGAAAAAGATAAGAAGAAATGCTGGTGCTCTGGAGTTGGAATACAGGAAAAGGATGACTGGTCTACCAAAGCTTACTGCCAGACAAGTGAAGGCAATAAAAGATGGTGATCTTAGCACCTTCATTCCACTGGATACTACTCTTAGAATTAATCAACATCACCAGTCCACTGAAGGACAACAGAGTGGTGTATCCAGGGAAACTGAAGAAATGGTTCACTTGGCTAAGCAGAAGGCAAAATATGATGAAATGATGAATTTCAGGGCCAATGCAAGAAAGATTGTTAATGCTGAAATCAAATTGGCTGAAATTCATCAAGGAATGACCAGATTCAATGTGAAGTTGACCAGAGAGGGTAACTTTACAGATGAAAGGAAGGATACTTCAGTCCAAGCTTTTGGATGGACTGAACTAAAGGAGATTGGATTGACCTTTAAAGGTAAGACTGATCTCTCTCCAGATGTGAAGGCCTTTATGAAGAGGATTGAGAAGGTCTGGAAGAGAATTCAACAAATGGAAGCTGTGTTGGGTCTGAGACCACCAGTGTCTGTTCCATCATCTCCATCTCCAAAAAGGAAGGCTACTGAAGATGCTCCAGAAAGGACATCGAAAAGAAGGGCCTAAACCTTTTATCATTGTACTTATTGTAATTAATTGTTTTATGAAAGTTGTAATTATTTTCCTTTTTGATGAAAGTAATGATAGTTGCAATTTTTTTTATTTTTATAAGTAAATGACCAGATTTAGTCTAAGTTAGAACTTAAATGATGAAACTGAAAACACTCATGATCTATAAAGTGTTCTCCAGTAACTTAGATTTTTTAGACTTAAATCGACTAAGTGTTTTCCAGACATACAAATTTGTATATCTATAAGTCTGAAAACACTTGCATTATTTCTAAACAAATAGGGGGAATTTGTTAGGTCCAGATTTAGTCCAGACTTACTGGACTTGCTCCAGACTGGACTACCGGGACCTTATTGAAGGTTTGTCAAGAAACATGTTTTGCTGGACTCGCTCCAGACTCGACTACTGGAGCTCACTGAAGATCTGACCAGAAAACATGTTCTGCTGGACCTACTCCAGACTTGGGATCTGGAGTCCTTCTAAAGATTTGTCCAGAAATAATGGAAGACTAATGAGCAAATACTTGTATAGGAAATCTGGAGTGTTCTCCAGATTTGCTCACTGGTCTTCACCCCAGTCCAGATCTACTCTACTGAAGACATTCTGACTGAAGTCTGAAGAAAGAAGACTTATCAAATGGCGGAGTCCACTGGAAAGTCTTACCAGATCTGTACACTGGAGGATTGTCAGTGTTCTAGACCTTACAAGTCTGAACACTGATATCGAGGATTGACTTTAAGCCTTTACACACTTTCCAAAGAACAACCCACTTGTTCTTTACCAAAGTATACGTGTGTTAAGGTGGTTGGATAAAAGGATACACTTGCACTTGATGTGACTTTATCCTTATTCCTTATCCAATACATTTAATGTTCTTGTCGGATCATTAAATGTATCCAACCATATTTGTACGGCACAAAATTCACTGGTGAATTTTGTTGCCTATAAATACAAAGTCATTTCTTTGAGAAAATTACTTTTAGCAAATTGGTGAACTTGCTTAAATACTCTCGATCTAAACAGCTATACTTCACAACTCTAAGTATATCGATCAAAGGAGTTTATTTAGCAAGTATAGATCACTTGTAATTCAAAGATTGTTTAGATACTTACATACGTGTAATATCTAGGTTCCGCAACGATCTTGTATTTTGTTTATACATCAATAAAGAAAATACACTTGAAAACTACATTCGTGTTCCACCTTTTATTTACTTGTTTAAATATTGCTTAAAGTCATTTATTACTTTGTTTATATTCTTGCATATTTATATTGAAGTAATACTAGTCCGATTCTAGTTCATACTTGTCTTGTTATTTTACACTCGTGGGTTAAACCATCGTGTGAGGGACTTTACACTTTTTCATTACAATATCCACCCAGCGACCAGATTCAACATCGGATTTGACCAAATGACCTTGATCTTCTTGTACCATGAAACACATGTCCCTAACTTCTTCTTCATCATCAGATGATTCATCAGATTCTTCCCATTTTTCAGTTTTGGCAATCATACAACTGTTGCTTGAGTTGTCTTGTGCCAGAAGAGCCATATGTGCCTTTAACTTCTTGTATTTGGCCTTATAGCTGTCATCAGATTTCTGAAAAATAGAATGGTTAGGAGCAGATTGTGATGATGATGGTTGACTAGATCTGCATTCCTTCATGAAATGTCCTTTCTTGCCACATTTAAAGCATTCAAGATTAGACTTGTCAATAGAAGCGCTGGAAGCAAAAGGTTTGCCAGATCGATTTGAATTGGCCTTAAAACAATTGAACGTTTTAGCCAGCATGGCAACCAGATCATCATTGTCATCCTCATTACAATCATGAGTAACATTACCAGAGACACCAGTTTTTAACATTTCAGAAACCATCTTCTTCATCGAGTCAGAAATGTCACTCTCAGAAGATAGTAGAGCAGTACTATGTGGTTCAAAATACTGAACCATACCAGAACTGGTAGAAACATGATTCTTGGCATCCTGCTCAGCCAAAGCTCCCTCAGCTTTGTTCTCTTCAGTATATCTGAAGGCTCCATAAAGGGAAGCAAGAGTGTGATTGTGCAAAGTTTTGCCTTGTCTCAAGACCAAGATTAAATTTTCCCATTTAGAAGGTAAAATGTCACAAAAATTTTCCAACAGAATTTCTTTATCTTTGGTTACACCCAGGGCTTTCAGTTGATTTACCAGATTTGTAAATCTGATGTAAGTTTGAGTTAAAGTTTCCCCAGGGACAGCAAAGAAAGACTCATATCTTTTGTTTAAAGCAACTTTTCTTGTGACAATTGTCTCATCTGTGCCTTCAAACTGTGTCATTAGTTCCTCCCACATTAATTTGGAATTTTCAAGTAAAACAAGAGTGGGCATAAGGGTTTCAGGAACTGCATATAAAATCATATTTTGTAACTTAGTGTCAAGGTCTACAAGTCTATGATCTTCCTCAGACCAATGATCCTTCTCCTTAGGTGACTGCCTAGGAGTCCCATCGGTATTTCTGACAACAGTAGAAGCATTCATGGGGACAAAGGGTCCTTCTTTTAAGATATCGGGCAAATGTCTTTCAACACCAGCAATATACTTTAGCATGCATGCTTTCCATGTTTGAAAGTTTTCACTGTTCCCATCAAACTTGGGAACAGGATTATTTGGAAAGTGTACGTGTACATTATGCGATGGTATATTGTTGTTGATGATAGGGGGTGGAGTAGGTGGGGTAGTGTTATTAGGGTCAGGACGTTCTTGTTGAAAGTCAGCCATCTATGCAGATCAAAGGTTAAAGAATTGATATAATTCAACCTTGATGCTCTGATACCAATTGTGAGTCCCAAATATAGATGATTAACTAAACCCGACTGGCAAGTACAACTGATCTTGATGGACAAGTTCAGTTTACGATCCAGATATGGATAACAAGAAACAATTGACTTACAGTAAAATGCAAGAACTAAATGGCAGAAACTATATAAAGATATATATAAGTATAATCAAGTATGTAGCATTGAGACACGTTGTTTTCTTTCTAATGTATTTGATTTATTGATATATAAACAAATACAAGGATTGTTGCGGAACAAAGATAAACACCCAAGTGTAAGTATCTAAACAATCCCGAAAAACAAGTGATCTAAATAACTTGGAAATACTCGTAAGTTTACTTAGAGTATATCTCACAAGTTGCAATGCTGAAGTTTCAAGCACTTTGCAAGTTGTGAGAAGACTTCACATTTATAGACCAAGTTCATGATGACATGGACAAGATTGTATAAAAGTGGTTGTGAGCATTTAAAGAATTAAACCTAATTCCTTACATGCTTGTACTAGGAAGAGTATATAAGTCAGTTGATGTGACTTATAGTACTATGTTCCAAACCTATACTTTACCTTGTACCTTTTATTAATAGATAAATCTATTAACTGGGTAAAGGTATGTAAAGTAAAAAGTCTTCCTCGTAATCAGTGTAAAGTGTTGTAAGTACTTTACACTGAGATGCTTCAGTCTTCGATCTGGTAGAATCACTCTTTGCTCGCTTCTGAGATGATTCTCTTCTTCATACTTCAGTCTTTGACTTCAGAATGAATGCTTCAGATTTATCTTGATCTGAACTGAAGTGAAGCTTCAGTGAAGTAATTCTGATACGGCTCAGAATTCTGTACAAACGTTTTCACTGAACTTCAAGCTATTTCTGAACAAATTATACTTGGTCGATTTCCGACCTAACAAAGTACAACATGCTATCATAATACGTCTTTTAGTAAGCCTCATCTTCGACACGTGTCCTACAAAGATTTTAGGAGGAAGACCTTCGGTCATTGGATCCACTAACATATTATGTGTACTTATGTACTCAATACAAAGAACATTTTCCTCAATCCGTTTGCGTACAAACAGATACTTTGTATCGAGATACATCTCAGCGCCAGTTGAACTGTTACTGTTCAAGCAAGTTACGGTAGCTGATTATCACAATAAAGCTTTAATGGTCTGGTAATAAAGTTGACGACTTTGAGTTCACTGACCAGGTTCTTTAACAACATCCCATGACATGGCATTATAGATGACAATGCGTTCAATCATCATGATGGACATTGTAGTCAGTTTCTATTTATGACTCCGTCAAGAGTTAGGTCTGCCAGCTAATCATAAAAGTATATTCAGAAATAGATTTCTTATCGGAATCAAAATATCCTACTACTTCTAAGTTGTCACCTCTTCTATAAGTTAATGTGTAGTCTTTGGTCCTTAGCAGATATCGTAGAACCTTTTTAACCGCTTTCCAGTGTGCTAATTCGGGATTAGATAAGTAACTCCCAAGCATACCGGTAATATAAGCGATATCTGGACGAGTACAGACCTGAGCGTACGTAATGCTCCCGACTACTTATGAGTAAGGTATCATCCTCATTTGCTCCTTTTTTTTAATCTCAATGTTCGGACTTTGGAAACAATCACATACGTTTCCTTTTACTACTAGATCTCTAGTGGGTTTGTAGTGCTGCATGTTATAGCGTTCAAAGATGTGTTCATTATAAGCCTTTTGAGAAAGACTCAGAACATCATTACGCCTGTCTCGATTTATTTCGATACCTATGACATAAGAGGTATCACCGAGATCTTTCATGTCAACATTATGCGAAAGTAAACGCTTCGACTCACGCAACATATCCAAGTTGTCACTTGCAAGTATAATATCATCCATGTGCAAAACAAGGATTGTAAATTTACTCCCACTGATCTTGAGATAGGTGCATTTAATCCACTTGATTCTTTAGGAAGTCTTGTCCTTTTTATGACTTCATTAAACTTAAGGTACCATTTTAGTAATGCTTGCTTCAACCCGTATATGGACTTATTCAACTTGCAGACCATGTGCTTTTTACCTTATGGAATTTCAGGTTCACATGTATACGTCTTATTGCAAGTTTCCATTCAGGAAAGTGATCTTGACTACCATCTGATGTAACTCTAAATCATAATGAGATACGAATGTCACGACGATCCTTAAGGAATCTTTAAGAGAGACAAGAGATAAGGTCTCTTGATAATCGATTCATTCCTTTTGAGTAAAGCCCTTCGCAACTAGTTTGGCCTTATAGCGTTTAACGTTTCTATTCGGGTCTAATTTGGTTTTGAAGATCCATTTGCAACCTACAGGTTTGGATTCTTCAAGAAATTCAACCAAGTCCCAAATGTCATTATGCTATATGGAATTAAGCTCTCAAATTATTCTTGATAAGAGGTAGGATCAGTAAGCTTTCCAATGTCCTCAACTTCAGTAAGGAAGATGTTTTAGCATTAGTAGTAAGATGCTTTATCATTAGTAGTATCCTAATTAGGAGGATTAAGATTTTGATTAGGAGAAGGTGGATCAGTGATATTAGGAGCAGCGTTGGGTACAAGAGGAGTTATCGGAGGAGTAATAATAACCGACGAGTGGTTCCCCCCGCTTCTTGTACTTCTTGCAAATCTTAAGTTATGATTTGTCGTGCTCCCACTGATCTTGAGATAGGTGCATTTAATCCACTTGATTCTTTAGGAAGTCTTGTCCTTTTTATGACTTCATTAAACTTAAGGTACCATTTTAGTAATGCTTGCTTCAACCCGTATATGGACTTATTCAACTTGCAGACCATGTGCTTTTTACCTTATGGAATTTCAGGTTCACATGTATACGTCTTATTGCAAGTTTCCATTCAGGAAAGTGATCTTGACTACCATCTGATGTAACTCTAAATCATAATGAGATACGAATGTCACGACGATCCTTAAGGAATCTTTAAGAGAGACAAGAGATAAGGTCTCTTGATAATCGATTCATTCCTTTTGAGTAAAGCCCTTCGCAACTAGTTTGGCCTTATAGCGTTTAACGTTTCTATTCGGGTCTAATTTGGTTTTGAAGATCCATTTGCAACCTACAGGTTTGGATTCTTCAAGAAATTCAACCAAGTCCCAAATGTCATTATGCTATATGGAATTAAGCTCTCAAATTATTCTTGATAAGAGGTAGGATCAGTAAGCTTTCCAATGTCCTCAACTTCAGTAAGGAAGATGTTTTAGCATTAGTAGTAAGATGCTTTATCATTAGTAGTATCCTAATTAGGAGGATTAAGATTTTGATTAGGATAAGGTGGATCAATGATATTAGGAGCAGCGTTGGGTACAAGAGGAGTTATCGGAGGAGTAATAATAACCGACGAGTGGTTCCCCCCGCTTCTTGTACTTCTTGCAAATCTTAAGTTATGATTTGTCGTGCTCCCACTGATCTCTTAGTTCTCGAAAAAAATGTGACATGCTACGTGTCAATAATGCTAGTAGTGTAGGAAAGACAGTAAAACTAATAACCGATAAAGAAACATATAAGGGATTTAGGATCCAGTTTCTTTAAGTTAGGGTTATAAACTTATGCTTCGGCAAGACAGCCTCATACTTTCATATATATTAGACTCAGTTTCCTTTCTGTCCAGGAGTCTTAGAGACAGATTCTGATGGAACTCTTATTGAGTATATGAAAGGCTGTTTTAAGGCCTCGGTCCAAAAGAAAGTAGGTAAGTTAGTGTTGAAAAGGCATACTCTTCACCATGTCCATTAAGGTTCTAATTTCTCCTTTTAGCAACATTATTTCGTTGAGGAGAACCTGCATGGTGTATTGGTTTATTATGCCATGTTCCTTTCAAAAGTTATGGAAAAGGACCATGAGCTTGACCAATATCAGTATGTCTACCATAATACTTACCTCCTCTATCTGATTTCACAACTTTTATTTTTTTACGATCAAGTTGGTTTAAAACCAAAGTTTTAAGATCAATAAAAGTCTCTAAGGGTTCAGATCAGATATAGGTGCATATAACACGAATAATCGTTAATGAATGTAATAAATGATGTATGTCATAAGATGGATGCAGGATAGGGGCCACTAATACCAAAGTAAATTATTTCCAACAGTTTGGAACTTCTAGTGGCTCCTTTCTTAATCCCTTAAGCCATTTCGCCTTTGAAGCATTAAATACATGTTTCAAAATCACTAAAGTCAAGAGATGTAATTTTCCATATATCCTTTATGAGTCATATCATGCGACTCATGAGATGTGGCTAAGATGTTTATGCTACAACATGGAAGAATTCTCTAATTATTTAGATGATTTTTTCTTTGTTTTATTATGCCATGTTCCTTTCAAAAGTTATGGAAAGGACCATGAGCTTGACCAATATCAGTATGTCTACCATAATACTTACCTCCTCTATCTGATTTCACAACTTTTATTTTTTTACGATCAAGTTGGTTTAAAACCAAAGTTTTAAGATCAATAAAAGTCTCTAAGGGTTCAGATCAGATATAGGTGCATATAACACGAATAATCGTTAATGAATGTAATAAATGATGTATGTCATAAGATGGATGCAGGATAGGGGCCACTAATACCAAAGTAAATTATTTCCAACAGTTTGGAACTTCTAGTGGCTCCTTTCTTAATCCCTTAAGCCATTTCGCCTTTGAAGCATTAAATACATGTTTCAAAATCACTAAAGTCAAGAGATGTAATTTTCCATATATCCTTTATGAGTCATATCATGCGACTCATGAGATGTGGCTAAGATGTTTATGCTACAACATGGAAGAATTCTCTAATTATTTAGATGATTTTTTCTTTGTTTTAATTATGTCATCAATATTAGGAGACAACAAAGACTTTGAGAAATTATGATCTAGTTCTAACCTATACAGCAATCCATCCAAGAAACCAGGACCACGTAATTCATTATTATGAGTTATGGCAATCTAGTCGTAACCATGAATTATTACATAACCTTCAAGGTCTTAGACTAGAAAAATAGATACAATATTCCTAGAAATTCTCGGTACACATAAGGTATCTACTAGTCTAATACACTTTCCAGTATTTATATGTAAATTATAAGTCTCCATGGCTTCGACATCTAAGAGATCACTCCTTCCAACTCTAAGCTTTCTTTGGTCATTTGATAGCTTCTGGATTGTATGGAATCCTTGTATTAAGTTAATCACATGAACCATAGAACTAGAATCACTCACACATGTATTAATAGGTACATCAAACATAAAAGAATCAAATATTACAGGAAATAAGTTACCTTTCTCAGCTAGCTACTCTTGATTTTAGGGCAATCTGGGCACAATCAGAATTTGCAGTTAGGATTGCTCGTCAAGGACTTAAAGCTAGAGGCAACAGCACCATGATTAGCCTTTTGAACTTTACTTGCAGTCTTATTACTGTTATTATCCTTCCTTTTAATGGATTTAGCAGTGGTAGTAAGGTGAACAGTTTCAGGTTGGCCCAACTTAAGGCGACCATTTTCTTGCACACACATTGCGATTAGTTCACTCATCGACCATTTATCCTTCATAGCGCTAAAATTAATTTTGAAGGTGTCGAAATGAGCAGGCAATGAGGTCATTATAAAGTGCACGAGAAAATTGTCAAAGACTTCCATTTTTAGGACTCTTAAACTTATGAGTCATGTCAGTCATCTACATTATGTGTTCACAAATACTGCTATTTCCTTTGTATTTAAGCTACTTGCAAACGCCTTATACATTCCCTCAGATACTATGATTGATGAAGTTCCTGACCATCATTAGTGACAAGCGATTCGCCCTATCCCACTTTCTCAAAATTCGCTTTCTAAGCTGCAAAAGAGTTAGCAGTAATAGCAGTGGGTTCATTATGGCGAATAGCATAGTCAAGATCTAGCATCTCCAGAGTTAAAGGTAATTAATCCTTTCATGAAGCAAAGTTTTCATCAGTAAGTGGCTTAATGCCTAAGTTAGGTACTACAATGAAAATAAGGAGAATATAAACTTATGATACAAGTAATAGAAGATTATAACAGTAATGCCTAAAATAAGTAGGCCTAATAGTAATGAAGTTATAGTGACATGATTAGCTATCTAAGACAAACTAAGTAATGTCTATAAACGTAATGGAACTAGAGTAATACCTAAAATAAGTAGGCCTAATAATAATGTTCCTCATAATGACATAATTAGATATCTAAGGCAGACTAAGTAATGTCTCTAAACATAATGGAACTAAAGTAATGCCAAAAATACATAAGGGCTAATAATAATGTTCCTAAAATAATGAGACTACGACCATTATAAAAGTAATGAAGCTAGTGATAGGTAAGCCTATTGTAAACACCAAAACAATAAGCTAAAGTAAGGCTCTACTTAGACTTTACATCACCTTTGGGCAGAAGTAACTAATATCTAAGTAACACATGAGCATTAGGGTCATGCAACACAACGCTTATCTTTTGACCTTTGGGCACAAAATCAAGAATCGTGTATATTATGCATGAAAATAGTCCTTTTAGCACACAGAGCATATTAAATCACCTTTGGGCAGAATCAATATACTAAGTGTTCATTATGCAAAAGGAAAAAAACGCAACATGAGAATCACATTTGACCTTTGGGCACAAATGATAAAACCATGTACATTAGTGCGAAGCCCCCAAACATTACGGGGGTAATAAAGATGAGTATAACATCTGAAAGAATTAAAATGACTCATTATAAACAGTTATATATAGGTTTGACATCATGAAACCATATACATGGATGTCATTAGATGATTAAAAATTGGGTTTAATCAACCCAAAGTCATATTTTTCCATGATAATGGAGGTGACATTTTCATCATTTTTTAAGGCAAAATTTCATATATGTCATTGATGAGTTTGTAAATATCATATTTATCCAATTAAAATTTGAAATATAAAGGATGCCATTATTAAACTTTAAAAATATCAAAATTACCTAAATGATTAAATTTAATCAATATAAACATTAAAATCCTAAAGGATTATTAAAATGACATTTGCAAATTACAATTATACCATCTTTTATTTAATTCCTAATTATCCTAATTACATGTAACCTACGTTCCAAAACTTATTTTGTTGTCCGATCCTATCTCATCTACTGGATAAAATTCTTATGTATTCAAACCAATTTGTGACTAGTAATGTAAAAACATTATTATGTTGCGAGTTATCAACATATACAGGCTTGTACTCTCAAGTATATATGATATGGGTGTTTCTTTACAAAAAGCCATATAAGGAGATATTATCGATTATAATATGAATTGAACTTGGGTCTTAAACAACAATATAAGGAAATAAATATAGACCTTACCTGATAAAATTGATTATTAGAGAAGATGAAAAGTAATGGTTCAACATTATCAAGAGCATGGCTAATCGCAAATAAAGACATGCTCACAAACTACCTAATTGATAATGAGGGAAGAAAATTATGGGGGTTTGAGGCTGAAAGTAAAGATCGCATTATGTTATTTGGGATTTTACTTATGTAATGTAATTAGGGATTAAATTAAAATGGGTATAATTGTAATTTTTAAATTTTATTTAATAAATTTTGGGATTTATGCATCTAACATTTTATTTATGCATATAACATTTTATTTATGCATCTAACATTTTATTTATGCATCTAACATTTTATTTATGCATCTAACATTTTATTTATGCATCTAACATTTTATTTATGCATCTAACATTTTATTTATGCATCTAACATTTTATTTATGCATCTAACATTTTATTTATGCATCTAACATTTTATTTATGCATCTAACATTTTATTTATGCATCTAACATTTTATTTATGCATCTAACATTTTATTTATGCATCTAACATTTTATTTATGCATCTAACATTTTATTTATGCATCTAACATTTTATTTATGCATCTAACATTTTATTTATGCATCTAACATTTTATTTATGCATCTAACATTTTATTTATGCATCTAACATTTTATTTATGCATCTAACATTTTATTTATGCATCTAACATTTTATTTATGCATCTAACATTTTATTTATGCATCTAACATTTTATTTATGCATCTAACATTTTATTTATGCATCTAACATTTTATTTATGCATCTAACATTTTATTTATGCATCTAACATTTTATTTATGCATCTAACATTTTATTTATGCATCTAACATTTTATTTATGCATCTAACATTTTATTTATGCATCTAACATTTTATTTATGCATCTAACATTTTATTTATGCATCTAACATTTTATTTATGCATCTAACATTTTATTTATGCATCTAACATTTTATTTATGCATCTAACATTTTATTTATGCATCTAACATTTTATTTATGCATCTAACATTTTATTTATGCATCTAACATTTTATTTATGCATCTAACATTTTATTTATGCATCTAACATTTTATTTATGCATCTAACATTTTATTTATGCATCTAACATTTTATTTATGCATCTAACATTTTATTTATGCATCTAACATTTTATTTATGCATCTAACATTTTATTTATGCATCTAACATTTTATTTATGCATCTAACATTTTATTTATGCATCTAACATTTTATTTATGCATCTAACATTTTATTTATGCATCTAACATTTTATTTATGCATCTAACATTTTATTTATGCATCTAACATTTTATTTATGCATCTAACATTTTATTTATGCATCTAACATTTTATTTATGCATCTAACATTTTATTTATGCATCTAACATTTTATTTATGCATCTAACATTTTATTTATGCATCTAACATTTTATTTATGCATCTAACATTTTATTTATGCATCTAACATTTTATTTATGCATCTAACATTTTATTTATGCATCTAACATTTTATTTATGCATCTAACATTTTATTTATGCATCTAACATTTTATTTATGCATCTAACATTTTATTTATGCATCTAACATTTTATTTATGCATCTAACATTTTATTTATGCATCTAACATTTTATTTATGCATCTAACATTTTATTTATGCATCTAACATTTTATTTATGCATCTAACATTTTATTTATGCATCTAACATTTTATTTATGCATCTAACATTTTATTTATGCATCTAACATTTTATTTATGCATCTAACATTTTATTTATGCATCTAACATTTTATTTATGCATCTAACATTTTATTTATGCATCTAACATTTTATTTATGCATCTAACATTTTATTTATGCATCTAACATTTTATTTATGCATCTAACATTTTATTTATGCATCTAACATTTTATTTATGCATCTAACATTTTATTTATGCATCTAACATTTTATTTATGCATCTAACATTTTATTTATGCATCTAACATTTTATTTATGCATCTAACATTTTATTTATGCATCTAACATTTTATTTATGCATCTAACATTTTATTTATGCATCTAACATTTTATTTATGCATCTAACATTTTATTTATGCATCTAACATTTTATTTATGCATCTAACATTTTATTTATGCATCTAACATTTTATTTATGCATCTAACATTTTATTTATGCATCTAACATTTTATTTATGCATCTAACATTTTATTTATGCATCTAACATTTTATTTATGTACCTAACATTTTATATATGTACCTAACATTTTATTTATGTATTATTATTTACGAATAAAAATATGTTTAATTATTTTTCTTATGCAATGTAAAATAAAAATATGTTTTAATTATTTTTCTTATGCAATGTAAAATAAAACTATGTATAATTATTTTTCTTATGCAATGTAAAAATAAAACTATGTTTAATTATTTTTCTTATGCAATGTAAAATAAAACTATGTTTAATTATTTTTCTTATGCAATGTAAAATAAAACTATGTTTAATTATTTTTCTTATGCAATGTAAAATAAAACTATGTTTAATTATTTTTCTTATGCAATGTAAAATAAAACTATGTTTAATTATTTTTCTTATGCAATGTAAAATAAAACTATGTTTAATTATTTTTCTTATGCAATGTAAAATAAAACTATGTTTAATTATTTTTCTTATGCAATGTAAAATAAAACTATGTTTAATTATTTTTCTTATGCAATGTAAAATAAAACTATGTTTAATTATTTTTCTTATGCAATGTAAAATAAAACTATGTTTAATTATTTTTCTTATGCAATGTAAAATAAAACTATGTTTAATTATTTTTCTTATGCAATGTAAAATAAAACTATGTTTAATTATTTTTCTTATGCAATGTAAAATAAAACTATGTTTAATTATTTTTCTTATGCAATGTAAAATAAAACTATGTTTAATTATTTTTCTTATGCAATGTAAAATAAAACTATGTTTAATTATTTTTCTTATGCAATGTAAAATAAAACTATGTTTAATTATTTTTCTTATGCAATGTAAAATAAAACTATGTTTAATTATTTTTCTTATGCAATGTAAAATAAAACTATGTTTAATTATTTTTCTTATGCAATGTAAAATAAAACTATGTTTAATTATTTTTCTTATGCAATGTAAAATAAAACTATGTTTAATTATTTTTCTTATGCAATGTAAAATAAAACTATGTTTAATTATTTTTCTTATGCAATGTAAAATAAAACTATGTTTAATTATTTTTCTTATGCAATGTAAAATAAAACTATGTTTAATTATTTTTCTTATACAATGTAAAATAAAAATATGTTTAATTATTTTTCTTATGCAATGTAAAATAAAAATATGTTTTAATTATTTTTCTTATGCAATGTAAAATAAAACTATGTATAATTATTTTTCTTATGCAATGTAAAATAAAAATATGTTTTAATTATTTTTCTTATGCAATGTAAAATAAAACTATGTATAATTATTTTTCTTATGCAATGTAAAAATAAAACTATGTTTAATTATTTTTCTTATGCAATGTAAAATAAAACTATGTTTAATTATTTTTCTTATGCAATGTAAAATAAAACTATGTTTAATTATTTTTCTTATGCAATGTAAAATAAAACTATGTTTAATTATTTTTCTTATGCAATGTAAAATAAAACTATGTTTAATTATTTTTCTTATGCAATGTAAAATAAAACTATGTTTAATTATTTTTCTTATGCAATGTAAAATAAAACTATGTTTAATTATTTTTCTTATGCAATGTAAAATAAAACTATGTTTAATTATTTTTCTTATGCAATGTAAAATAAAACTATGTTTAATTATTTTTCTTATGCAATGTAAAATAAAACTATGTTTAATTATTTTTCTTATGCAATGTAAAATAAAACTATGTTTAATTATTTTTCTTATGCAATGTAAAATAAAACTATGTTTAATTATTTTTCTTATGCAATGTAAAATAAAACTATGTTTAATTATTTTTCTTATGCAATGTAAAATAAAACTATGTTTAATTATTTTTCTTATGCAATGTAAAATAAAACTATGTTTAATTATTTTTCTTATGCAATGTAAAATAAAACTATGTTTAATTATTTTTCTTATGCAATGTAAAATAAAACTATGTTTAATTATTTTTCTTATGCAATGTAAAATAAAACTATGTTTAATTATTTTTCTTATGCAATGTAAAATAAAACTATGTTTAATTATTTTTCTTATGCAATGTAAAATAAAACTATGTTTAATTATTTTTCTTATACAATGTAAAATAAAAATATGTTTAATTATTTTTCTTATGCAATGTAAAATAAAACTATGTATAATTATTTTTCTTATGCAATGTAAAATAAAAATATGTTTTAATTATTTTTCTTATGCAATGTAAAAGCTATTTGTTTTGTAAATTTATAATGTTTTTAATACACTTCTTATTTTTCTTTACATATGAAGATTAAAAATGGATATCATTGGAACAGAAGATCAAACAAACAATGCAGATATATGTATAGCAGACAGTGGTGCCACACATACTATTCTAAAATCTCAAAAATATTTTTATGAATTGAAACCAACAAAGGGAAACATTAATACAATATCAGGTCCTTCAAACTTGATAGAAGGAGTGGGAAAAGCTAATATTGAATTAACTAACGGTACAAAGCTTTTAATAGAGGACGCTCTATTTTCCCCAAAATCAACAAGAAATTTGTTGAGTTTCAAGAATATCTATCACAATGGATATGATACTCAGTCAAGGACTGTTGGTAATAAAAAATATTTATATATTGTGAAGAAAAATGATATATTGGAAAAATTGCCAATGCTTAGTTCTGGTTTGCATTATACATATATAAATGTGCCTCAAGCACATATGGCAATCAAAAGAAAATATTGTGATCCTGGTATGTTAAATATATGGCATGACCGACTAGGCCATCCAGGATCCACAATGATGAAACGAATCATTGAAAATACGCATGGACACCCATTAAAAGGTGAAAGGATTCCCCAGGGAAATAAAATGCCTATGTGCACATCTTGTTCTCTTGGAAAATTAATTACAAGACCATCAACATTAAAGGTTGAAAAGGAATCACCTATGTTTCTTGAAAGAATTCAAGGTGATATATGTGGACCAATTCATCCACCAAGTGGACCATTTAGATACTTTATGGTCCTAATAGACGCATCCAGCAGATGGTCTCATGTATCTTTACTATCGACTCGTAATGTAGCTTTCGCAAAATTCCTGGCACAAATTATTAAATTGCGAGCACATTTTCCTGATTATACAATTAAAAAGGTAAGACTTGATAATGCGGGTGAATTCACATCATATGCTTTTAATGATTATTGCATGTCTGTTGGAATTGTTGTTGAGCACCCAGTTGCTCATGTACATACACAAAATGGTTTAGCTGAATCACTAATTAAAAATCTCCAGCTAATAGCTAGACCATTAATAATGAGAACAAAACTCCCTGTATCTATTTGGGGTCATGCAATTTTACATGCTGGATCATTAATTCGTATGAGACCAAGTGCAGATCACAAGTACTCCCCCATACAACTTGTCTCTGGCCAAGAGCCAAATATTTCTCATCTTAAAATATTTGGATGTGCAGTATATGTCCCTATTGCACCACCACAGCGCACAAAAATGGGACCTCAAAGGAGGTTGGGAATATATGTTGGATATGAAACAACTTCCATCATAAGATATCTTGAACCTTTAACAGGTGATGTCTTTACAGCACGTTTTGCTGATTGTCATTTTGATGAGACAATTTTCCCTACATTAGGGGGAGAAAATAAAAATAAAGAAAAGAATGTCTCATGGTATGAACCTTCTTTGTTATATCTTGATCCCAGAACAAAACAATGTGAGACAGATGTTCAAAAGATAATACATCTACAAGAAATTGCAAATCAGTTACCTGATGCATTTACTGATACACAAAGAGTAACTAAATCTCATATACCTGCTGTTAATGCTCCGGCTCGAATTGAAATTCCAAGTAAGCAAATAAATGAAAATATGTCTCATGAATCCCAGAAACGTTTGAAACGTGGGAGACCAATCGGTTCAAAGGATAAACATCCTCGAAAAAGAAAAGGTCCTGAAAAGGAAATTGACCATAAAGAAAACAATTCAAATATAGAAATCTTCCCTCAGGAAGAAGTAAATGATTCCAACAAAGAATTGTCGATCAATTATGGTCATACACATATATTATGGAACCGAGTTGAAATGGAAAATAATGATATATTTTCTTATTCTGTAGCCAGTGAGATTATGAATGAAGACGATGATCCTGAGCCAAAATGTGTAAATGATTGTCGAAATCGACAAGACTGGGATAAATGGAAAGATGCTATGCAAGTTGAATTAAATTCACTTAACAAAAGAAAGGTTTTTGGACCCATTATTCTTACACCTAAGGCAATAAAACCTATAGGGTATAGATGGGTTTTCGTAAGAAAACGAAATGAGAAAAATGAAATTACAAGATATAAAGCTAGACTTGTAGCTCAAGGTTTTTCTCAAAGGCCGGGAATTGATTATGAGGAAACATATTCCCTGTTATGGATGCAATCACTTTCAGATATCTAATCAGCTTAGCAGTTTCTAAAAATTTAGAAATGCGTCTTATGGATGTAGTTACTGCTTATTTATACGGATCACTTGATAATGATATCTATATGAAAATCCCAGAAGGACTTAAAATCCCAGAGGCATTAAATTCAAAGCCTAAAGAGATGTATTCAATCAAATTACAAAGATCTTTATATGGATTGAAACAATCTGGGAGGATGTGGTATAATCGTTTGAGTGATTATTTGATAAGTAAAGGTTATAAAAATAATAGTATTTGTCCGTGTGTATTTATTAAAAGAACAACATCGGGATATGTGATAATAGCTGTATATGTTGATGATCTAAATATACTTGGGACACATGAAGAAATTCATGAAGCGATTATTCTTTTAAAGAAAGAATTTGAAATGAAAGACCTTGGGAAAAACAAATATTGTCTCGGTATACAAATTGAGTATATGAACAATGGTATACTTATACATCAATCAAATTATACAGAAAGGCTCTTGAAACGTTTTAATATGGATAATGTCTATTCTTTAAGCTCACCAATGGTTGGTAGATCGCTCAATGTTGAAAAAGATCCATTTCGTCCTTGTGATGATAATGAAGAGATACTTGGTCCAGAGATACCATACCTCAGTGCAATCGGAGCTCTTATGTATCTTACTAACTGTACAAGACCTGACATTTCTTTTGCAGTTAATTTGTTAGCAAGGTTTAGTACAGCTCCTACTAAAAGGCATTGGAATGGCATTAAACATATATTTCGGTACCTAAAAGGAACTGTTGATTTAGGTTTATTTTATTCAAATGACTCAAAAGATGGGTTAGTTGGTTATACAGATGCAGGTTATTTATCTGATCCCCATCAAGCAAAATCTCAAACTGGATACATATTCAAGAATGGAGGAACTGTGATTTCATGGCGTTCTCAGAAACAAACACTTGTCGCAACATCTTCAAATCACGCTGAAGTCATTGCACTACATGAAGCTTCAAGGGAATGTGTGTGGCTAAGATCAATGACACGACACATTCTAACATCTTGTGGGTTAGAGAAAGAAGTAAATCCAACTCCAATCTATGAAGACAATGCAGCTTGTATCTCACAGATGAAGGAAGGATATATCAAAAGTGACAGAACAAAACACATTCCACCAAGATTCTTCTCATATACTCAAGAACTCATTAAAAACAATCAGGTTGAAATGAGACATATCCAATCCAGCAACAATTCAGCAGATCTTTTCACAAAAGCACTCCCTACAGCAATCTTCAGGAAACATGTGTAACACCCGTTTCGTAAAAATATGGATTTCCAAAAATTTTCGCCTAACGGCGTCAATAAAGCGGAAACAGTTTATTAAAAACCTCAACCAATGAAAACAGTTGAGAAACATAAGTGGTGTTACTAATAGCATCAAATCAGTAATAAAAGAAATCCATAAGATTGCCCAACATAAAGCAACCATAACATAGTCATTACAATAGTTCCATAAAGGAAATCATTAACATTAGGTCTATGCGAAGTTATTGGGTAAACTAAAGCCATCTTGATCATCTACCCATCTCTCGCCAAAGCTTCACACGACATCTCACTGCTTAACCTGAGGGGTGTCAACACATAAGAAGAAACAAGTGTTGGCTATAAAGCTAAGTAAGATAACACCAGGTTTAAGCAAAACATTTCATCCATTAAACACGTCACTTTAAAACATTACGTCATTTGATTTAGGCATTTATATCACCACATAACGTATCCATATCACATATAAGCATAGAGTCTATGACCCTAAGTGTGCCTAATCAATTTCGTCATTTCATCTCATCTCATTAGGTTGTGACTAGGTCACCGTTAAGTTGTAACCGAAGTTACCGTTAAGGAAAGACAATGTCGATCCATGAGTAGCACGTTATGTTCATAACATTAGGTGGGTCATCAGGCCACCCGAAACTACTCGCCACATATGACTTGTTGCAAGGAGCCACCCGAGCAACCATTTTAACGTACCCTCCCACATACGGGCACTACGTACTCTCCCACATGCGAGCACGACGTACTCTCCCACATACGAGCACGGTTTATACGTACCTATTACCACAGCCAGGCACGGGTTATGCATAACTCTTAACGTCTAATTAGCTCGAGCATTTACCACATTTAGTTTAGGTTTCCACATTAATCCTAAACTAATCCACATCTATCATCTTTTCACGTTAGGGCCCTTAAAACGTGCACGTGTCATGGCAACCTAAAAAGGTCTAGTGTTCTAGATGAACAAGCCACATATACATGCACATATCAACATTACAACACGTCATTAACCACCGTTCATTATATCATATCACATCATATCATATCGTTAAGCATATCATCATCATTGCATATCATATCATAACCATGTGTACGGGGAAGCATTTTAGGCATAAACATCGTCATCATTAATCCCCGAGTACCTCCCATATCAACCCAACCACATATGAGTTATACATTACCGTTTTGGAGGTTATAGTTTACAAACCATTTTCGTTGCACCCTCAGCGTGACAAAAGTAGTGTATCTTACCTGATAGTAGTATGTGCGCGCAAACAAAAGCTAACAGTGCTTAATAGTAATCCCCGACACCTATCGTTCATTAACATATGAAATATAAGTCATTTGGGACCTTAAATGGACTTGCAAACGAATTTAGTTTTGAATCGAACGAATTTAGCTTCAAACGAACTTAGACTTCACTCAAACGAATTTAGCTTCAAACGAATTAGATTCCAGAAAACGAATTTATTCAAACGAATTAGATTTCCAGAAAACGAATTTAGCTTCAAACGAATTAGATTTCCAGAAAACGAATTTACTTCAAACGAATTAGATTTCCAGAAAACGAATTTATTCAAACGAATTAGATTTCCAGAAAACGAATTTACTTCAAACGAATTAGATTTCCAGAAAACGAATTTAGCTTCAAACGAATTAGATTTCCAGAAAACGAATTTATTCAAACGAATTTAGATTTCCAGAAAACGAATTTAGCTTCAAACGAATTTAGATTTCCAGAAAACGAATTTAGCTTCAAACGAATTTAGATTCCAGAAAACGAATTTATTCAAACGAATTAGATTTCCAGAAAACGAATTTAGTTCAAACGAATTAGATTTCCAGAAAACGAATTTACTTCAAACGAATTAGATTTCCAGAAAACGAATTTATTCAAACGAATTAGATTTCCAGAAAACGAATTTATTCAAACGAATTTAGATTTCCAGAAAACGAATTTAGCTTCAAACGAATTAGATTTCCAGAAAACGAATTTACTTCAAACGAATTAGATTTCCAGAAAACGAATTTATTCAAACGAATTAGATTTCCAGAAAACGAATTTAGTTCAAACGAATTAGATTTCCAGAAAACGAATTTACTTCAAACGAATTTAGATTTCCAGAAAACGAATTTAGCTTCAAACGAATTAGATTTCCAGAAAACGAATTTACTTCAAACGAATTTAGATTCCAGAAAACGAATTTACTTCAAACGAATTTAGATTCCAGAAAACGAATTTACTTCAAACGAATTAGATTTCCAGAAAACGAATTTACTTCAAACGAATTAGATTCCAGAAAACGAATTTGTTCAAACTAACTTAGATTTCCAGAAAACGAATTTAGTTTTGAATCGAACGAATTTAGCTTCGAACGAACTTAGACTTCACTCAAACGAATTTATACTTCAAACGAATTAGATTTCCAGAAAACGAATTTACTTCAAACGAATTAGATTTCCGAAAACGAATTTGTTCAAACGAACTTAGATTTCCAGCAAACGAATTTAGTTTTGAATCGAACGAATTTAGCTTCAAACGAACTTAGACTTCACTCAAACGAATTTAGCTTCAAACGAACTTAGATTTCCAGAAACGAATTTAGTCAATTAAGCTTCAGAAAACGAATTTAAACCTATCTTCGTCCAGAATTCATAAAACGGCTTTAATCTTCATTTTTCCAGAAATCGATCGACTTAGGCTTCACCCAAAACATGTTTTTGACATAATTGAACATCTCTTGATCATAAAGATCGATTATAAACTCGTTTAACACCATTATGAACATCAATTGACCAAAACACATAATAAACCCTAATTCTTTCAAAACTTCTTTTAAAATCAGATTTGATTCAAATAGAAACATCTTTAGATCTGAAATATAGCCAACGAATCATTGATTACCTGTAGCAAATGATGGCCGATTGATTTCCAATATAAAACACTCAATTTATTGACCAAAACTTGAAGATTTGTTAAAGAAATCAATTAAGGAATTGAAGGAACTTTTGTATTTGTTTTAATTATGATTAATGGCTGCAAAATTAACCTAGATTAGGCTAATCCCATGCCAACCCGTTTTTAACTTTTCAACTTTGGCAAAATTAGTCCCTGGACTTCATATTGACTTTATTTCGCTTAAAAACACCTATTGGGGATACATATAACACACTAAAGCACTTTCGCACACTACAAAGGCCTTTTACACATCATTTAGTCCCCTTTATTGTCACTCATTAAAGGTAATTAAATCTCACATATAGGGCACATAAACATATAAACACACATTTTATCACATATCAAATCACGGACTTAGAATTTGACCTAACGACGTTAGTCAACATAACGTTTAAGTTTTGGGATGTTACAGCATGTTTATGATATCGGGATGCGACATGTGTACAAATGACATCTTGAGGGGGAGCTACAAACTGCACTCTTTTTCCCTTAGCTATGGTTTTTATCCCACTGGGTTTTTCCTAGCAAGGTTTTTAACGAGGCAGTATTTTAAAACTATCATACAAAGTAAAACGTATATGTCTGAGGGGGAGTGTTATGAATTATTAGTTTAAAACAGCCATATACTATTTCTAACTTTGTATCTATATGCTTTATCTATTCTATATATAGATATCATATGTAATAATGTAATGTGATAAATGAATCATATAGCAATAAAAGTCTCCCTCAAATTCACTTAACAAATAGTACATCATCATCATCATTTCAGTGCTAGACCAGAGGCTTTCTTTTAAGCTACCCATTCATTCAAACACAACCAACATCAACAACAAGTTATAATAAGAAATTTATAACAAGTTATATTTTTTAGTGATTGTGTTTGTATTGTATAGATAAATTAGGTTAATCTTTTTTGTTATTAAAAGATGTGGTATGAGATTAATGTGGATGAAAATGATGTTGATGATGATAGATACAACATGTATATGCAGGTATCATATTTTCTATACCCACCGTCTCATTTTAAATGTCTAAAATTGATTTTTTTTAGCTTTTTTCTGTCAATTTTAACCGTAAATATTTTTGTTTGTATTATATAAACTTGTTATAAAGTATATGAATGAACTGGGTTTTAAATATACTTGTGTTAATGTTTTGTTGATCTATGCACTAATATATGGGTAATGTTGTGTGTAGGTTTATCTTGTTATATGGTACTCCGCATTTTATTTTATTTTTTTTCCTTTTCTTTTGGTCGGACATTTATCAAAAAATGAAATATTGTGTTCTCGTAGCATACTATCATGTATGATGGGTTTTGAGATAGTAAAAGTGTTAAAGTTTATACAAAATAAAATTCTTTTCTTAAAAAAAATCCATTCACTTGACATAACAAACAAGAGAATCATTATTTGTCATATTTCTCAAAATTGATTCTCTGTTCACACCAAACAAGATAATGAATTACATATTTCCATGTTGATTTCCATTTTCTCATTTTTTTATTCTTTATTGCATTTTTATTTTTTATGATTTTATCCTACCAAACAGCAGCAAAGGTCATTTCCCTATTTATGGATGGTTTTTGATACCAATGTTTTTTTTTCCTTTTCAAATTAAGATTATTGAATGGCCGAGGATTTCAATCTATAAAGAAAAATCATAGCCATACATGACGGTGATATATTTTACTCTCAATAACCTAGCTACTTTTACTTTTTGTATTTGATTAAAATTTGTTATACAGGCATTTCCATTTTATTGATCACAAGCGTAAATAATTGTCATACTAAAGTGATACGCGTACGTATAGCTAGAAACATATCAATCTCTTATCTCAATAAAAGAAGATTGTGATGACATCATCAATATTAAAGAAAAACCTATTTGGCATTATTAAAAATTTTCTTATTAATTATTTGTTTTTATTTAATTAATTTATGAAATCATATATAATTAAATATTAATTTTTTATCCTCATTTTAAAAAATATCTTCACTTTTAAAGATTTTTAATTTTAATAATTATTTATATATTTTTTTTACTATCGGATTACATGACACATACAAATGTTTTTAGTGTATCAAAATAAATTTTCTCTTAATTAGCCCACGTAATACGCGGGTTGTTAAGCTAGTATATTGTTATTAGAAGATGGGTTATTTGAGAACCCTTAAAAAAAAAAAGAACTCAATAACTCCTCTTCACTCCTTGGATAAAAAAAAACAGGATGGATTAGATAAAAAATAAAAACCCTCTCAACAATAGAAGGTTATTTCGTCAGCTCCTTTTTTTTCTCTCTCTTACTTTATTAAATTAATAGAATTTTATCTAATTCACTAAAAAACTTTTATCTCACAAACCGTAAATCGTTAGACGAAAAGAAAAGCATGGGTAGTCTTAGAATTCGTCCTCTTTCATTAGAGATGCAATTCGATATAATTTTGAAGACTTTTTAAATTTTTTTTTTTTCCATCACGTTCATCTTACACATGTGTAAGTTATTATTCTTTGATGTCCTACACATGTGTAGGATGAACCTTTTATAAGGGCTACCGCCCGTACCGTATCCAACCACCACCATCTCATGGATCGCCGCCCATCAAATCCAAACCATTCCCAAATGCGTCCGGCTTCCAACCCCTTTATAAATGCCTCGAGGTAGCCTATCGAGAAGGGCGAAGCCCCCCTGAACGGGCAACACCCGTTTGACTAAGGGCTACCGCCCGTACCGTATCCAACCACCACCATCTCATGGATCGCCGCCCATCAAATCCAAACCATTCCCAAATGCGTCCGGCTTCCAACCCCTTTATAAATGCCTCGAGGTAGCCTATGAGAAGGGCGAAGCCCCCCTGAACGGGCAACGCCCGTTCTACTAAGGGCTACCGCCCGTACCGTATCCAACCACCACCATCTCATGGATCGCCGCCCATCAAATCCAAACCATTCCCAAATGCGTCCGGCTTCCAACCCCTTTATAAATGCCTCGAGGTAGCCTATCGAGAAGGGCGAAGCCCCCCTGAACGGGCAACACCCGTTTGACTAAGGGCTACCGCCCGTACCGTATCCAACCACCACCATCTCATGGATCGCCGCCCATCAAATCCAAACCATTCCCAAATGCGTCCGGCTTCCAACCCCTTTATAAATGCCTCGAGGTAGCCTATGAGAAGGGCGAAGCCCCCCTGAACGGGCAACGCCCGTTCGACTAAGGGCTACCGCCCGTACCGTATCCAACCACCACCATCTCATGGATCGCCGCCCATCAAATCCAAACCATTCCCAAATGCGTCCGGCTTCCAACCCCTTTATAAATGCCTCGAGGTAGCCTATGAGAAGGGCGAAGCCCCCCTGAACGGGCAACGCCCGTTCGACTAAGGGCTACCGCCCGTACCGTATCCAACCACCACCATCTCATGGATCGCCGCCCATCAAATCCAAACCATTCCCAAATGCGTCCGGCTTCCAACCCCTTTATAAATGCCTCGAGGTAGCCTACTGAGAAGGGCGAAGCCCCCCTGAACGGGCAACGCCCGTTCGACTAAGGGCTACCGCCCGTACCGTATCCAACCACCACCATCTCATGGATCGCCGCCCATCAAATCCAAACCATTCCCAAATGCGTCCGGCTTCCAACCCCTTTATAAATGCCTCGAGGTAGCCTATCGAGAAGGGCGAAGCCCCCCTGAACGGGCAACACCCGTTTGACTAAGGGCTACCGCCCGTACCGTATCCAACCACCACCATCTCATGGATCGCCGCCCATCAAATCCAAACCATTCCCAAATGCGTCCGGCTTCCAACCCCTTTATAAATGCCTCGAGGTAGCCTATGAGAAGGGCGAAGCCCCCCTGAACGGGCAACACCCGTTCGACTAAGGGCTAACGCCCGTACCGTATCCATCCACCGTCTTAATTAAAGTCGTCGAAAGTATATATGATGACCACTCTAATGAAAGATGACAAAATATTAAATGAACCTTTTAGTGGTTTCCACTTGTCCTACACATTTGTAGGATGAACCTTTTTGTGGTTTTCACTTGTCCTACACATGTGTAGGATGAACCTTTTTAGTGGTTTCTACTTGTCCTACACATGTGTAGGATGAACCTTTTAGTGGTTTCACTTGTCCTACACGGGCGGAGCCCGTACGGCTAAGGGCTTCGCCCGTACCGTATCCAACCACCACCATCTCATGGATCGCCGCCCATCAAATCCAAACCATTCCCAAATGCGTCCGGCTTCCAACCCCTTTATAAATGCCTCGAGGTAGCCTATGAGAAGGGCGAAGCCCCCCTGAACGGGCAACGCCCGTTCGACTAAGGGCTACCGCCCGTACCGTATCCAACCACCACCATCTCATGGATCGCCGCCCATCAAATCCAAACCATTCCCAAATGCGTCCGGCTTCCAACCCATATAAATGCCTCGAGGTAGCCTACCGAGAAGGGTGAAGCCCCCCTGAACGGGCAACGCCCGTTTGACTAAGGGCTACCGCCCGTACCGTATCCAACCACCACCATCTCATGGATCGCCGCCCATCAAATCCAAACCATTCCCAAATGCGTCCGGCTTCCAACCCCTTTATAAATGCCTCGAGGTAGCCTATCGAGAAGGGCGAAGCCCCCCTGAACGGGCAACACCCGTTTGACTAAGGGCTACCGCCCGTACCGTATCCAACCACCACCATCTCATGGATCGCCGCCCATCAAATCCAAACCATTCCCAAATGCGTCCGGCTTCCAACCCCTTTATAAATGCCTCGAGGTAGCCTATGAGAAGGGCGAAGCCCCCCTGAACGGGCAACGCCCGTTCGACTAAGGGCTACCGCCCGTACCGTATCCAACCACCACCATCTCATGGATCGCCGCCCATCAAATCCAAACCATTCCCAAATGCGTCCGGCTTCCAACCCCTTTATAAATGCCTCGAGGTAGCCTATGAGAAGGGCGAAGCCCCCCTGAACGGGCAACGCCCGTTCGACTAAGGGCTACCGCCCGTACCGTATCCAACCACCACCATCTCATGGATCGCCGCCCATCAAATCCAAACCATTCCCAAATGCGTCCGGCTTCCAACCCCTTTATAAATGCCTCGAGGTAGCCTATCGAGAAGGGTGAAGCCCCCCTGAACGGGCAACACCCGTTTGACTAAGGGCTACCGCCCGTACCGTATCCATCCACCATCTGAATTAAGAAGTCGTCGAAAGTATATATGATGACCACTCTAATGAAAGATGACAAAATATTAAATGAACCTTTTAGTGGTTTCCACTTGTCCTACACATTTGTAGGATGAACCTTTTTGTGGTTTGCACTTGTCCTGCACGGGTTTCGCCCGTACCATATCCAACCACTACCATCTCATGGATCGCCGCCCATCAAATCCAAACCATTCCCAAATGCGTCCGGCTTCCAACCCCTTTATAAATGCCTCGAGGTAGCCTATGAGAAGGGCGAAGCCCCCCTGAACGGGCAACGCCCGTTCGACTAAGGGCTACCGCCCGTACCGTATCCAACCACCACCATCTCATGGATCGCCGCCCATCAAATCCAAACCATTCCCAAATGCGTCCGGCTTCCAACCCCTTTATAAATGCCTCGAGGTAGCCTATCGAGAAGGGTGAAGCCCCCCTGAACGGGCAACACCCGTTTGACTAAGGGCTACCGCCCGTACCGTATCCATCCACCGTCTTAATTAAAAGTCGTCGAAAGTATATATGATGACCACTCTAATGAAAGATGACAAAATATTAAATGAACCTTTTAGTGGTTTCCACTTGTCCTACACATTTGTAGGATGAACCTTTTTGTGGTTTTCACTTGTCCTACACATGTGTAGGATGAACCTTTTAGTGGTTTCTACTTGTCCTACACATGTGTAGGATGAACGTGATGAAAAAAAACGACATTTAAAAAGTTTTCAAAAGTATATCGAATTGAATCTTTAATGAAAGATGACGAAATTTCAAGACTACCCATGCTTCTTTTTTTCCGTCTAACGATGTACGGTTTGTGAGATAAAAGTTTTTTAATGATTTCGATATTTTTATTAATTTAATAAGAGGAGAGAGAAAGAGAGAGAGATGGACAAGTTTTTCATAATGACAAACATGTTCTTCCTGATCTTGATGAATAGATGACTGAGATTGGTTCTCGCGTTTTTTTTAGTGGTTCTCAAAATAACTCACCCTATTGTTATTAATGTTAATCGATTGATAACTAAATTTTAAGTTAATTAACACGAGCATGGTACCCGCGCAATGCGGCGGCGGTAATGGCGGCGGCGGTTTAGTGGTGTTGGTGACAGGTGGTGATAACATCGACAATTGGTGTCGAGTGATGTAAGTTGATGTAAACATAATAGTGAAAATATTTTATAAGATAAGGACTTAGAATGTAAATTAGCAAAATAAGGGTTTAGAGTGTAAATTAATTCATTAAGGACAAATTTGGTAATCTCTAATAACCCTTTCCATATGGAGTGTTTATTAAGGGTAATTTCGTACTTTCGTATGTAACTTTTGTGTAACAACTTCTATTTTTAGGGGGTGGATAATCTTTATAAAGGAGTATAGATAATAAAGATATGAAGAATTTTATCGAAAAAAAATATATATTGTGTTTATAACTAGTCAAAACAAAATTTATTCTTTTGTACAGAATGTATGGATGGAGTAATGAATTCCATTTAACTTCTTGGTCATATCAATAGTTATTAAACTTAATAATAATTGTAAGGTTTTGATACATTAATTTAAGCATTTCACTTTAAATATGATTAATGTCATTAAAGTGGGGATGTAGCCTTATTTAGTAAGCATTAATTAATATCGTAATTCAATTTGCATAATTAATTTAATGGAATAACTATATTCAAAAACTATAAATGAATTTTTGAAAATAGTTGCATACTTGCATGCGTATTCAAAGTTTGTTTAATGTCTTATTCATTAATAGGCAAAAACGTTTGAACGATCACATCATGTTTATGATATATATATATATATATATATATATATATATATATATATATATATATACATATATTATATATATATATATATATACTTCTAATAACTATAGTGGTTGCATACTATTCTTTCTATTTTTAATTTTTATTTATGAAATTAGTTTGGAAAATGTAAAGATTTTAAAAATTCCTAATAAATAACGGGGAATGTGTATAAACTACTTAACTTATGTAATACAGAGTATTAATATTATATTTACATTAATATAACAAAACCTTTGACTCCAATAAAATTTAATTTGATATTTAATAATGTTTAAACAGCTTTCAAAATCCATCATAATTAAATGATTTCTCACCACGTCAAAACCTTCGCTCGTCCCTGCTGGTCCGCCCTTCCCTTTCCATCAAATTATATCCTATCATTTAATGTACTTCAAAGCAAGAAAATATATTTCATATGTAGTGATGGAGATGTGGCTTAATTATATATAATCTATAATTCATTTTTTTTTATCATGTTAAAAAAAATTCATTTTTTATAGAACGACGTGTTAGTTAGTTGGTGGTTCGAACCATAGCGGTTACATCCAAGCGCGCAGTATGCTAGAGATTGGAACCCGAAGGTACCCCTGAAGACCAAGGGTGTGACAACACGGACCGCACACATCCGTAGAGGTAAATGCCCGAAAACATGAGGAATTGAGATTCGATCTCTAATATCCAAGCCAATATCGCCTTCCCCATAACCCCCAAGAGGGCTCCATGTGACCACTTGATCTAAGACCAAAACATATCACGTAGATAGAACGACGTGTTAGTTGGTTAGTGGTTCGAACCCTAGCGGTTACATCCAAGTGTGCAGTATGCTAGAGATTGGAAGTGAAAACCGGTATGGGATTGCATTCAAGCTTACGAGTTGTTTCTTTTTACTCGTGAGTTGTTAGTGTTATTCGGTCCTCGAAACTTGTATGGGATTGCATCAAAAACATCACGAAGTGAAAACCGGTGGCTCGGCCTTCGTGGATGGGGTTTTTTCTTGTGTCTTGGGTAACCGTAATTGGCACAAGTTTTTTCAACCTTTTTGCAATCTTTGCAGTTAAAGTTTTGAGAAGGTTCTAGATTGTGTAATTCGTTGTATTCTAGAATGTTGTACTATTGATCTTTAGCGCCTTGCTAGTTGGTCTTTATATTAATATAATATTTTTGCCGTTCAAAAAAAAAATGCTAGAGATTGGAACCCGAAGGTACCCCTGAAGACCAAGGGTGCGACAACACGGACCGCACACATCCGTAGAGGTAAATGCCCGAAAACATGAGGAATTGAGATTCGATCTCTAATATCCAAGCCAACATCGCCTTCCCCATAACCCCCAAGAGGGCTCCATGTGACCACTTGATCTAAGACCAAAACATATCACGTAGATTGCATTAATTCTTTTTCTTAATATTACTAGATGTCATGATTTTATAATTAAGAATTTTTTTTTTTTAACAACAGAACGATTTTTCAGAAGATGAGTTAAAAAGATTTTTATGAGGACTTTTCTAACTAGAGTCCTATAAGCACTTGTTAGAAGTGTTTATTGAAGTGATATATTTTCATATAAACCCAAATCGCGCTAAAAATGATGAAGTATTTATTTAATGTTTATTAATTACAGATTTAAATTATAAAAATAAACATTTAGGGGGTGTTTGGTTCAAACGAGAAATGAGAAAGGGAAGTGAAAGGGAATGCAAAGGAATACTAAGGAATATTATCATTGCATTAATGTTGGTTGGTTGATACACATGAATCTCTATTCATTGTCATTATACAGGTGGTGGTGATTAGATATATATATTATATATATATATAAATATATATATATATATATATATATATATATAGAATAGGTGATGGTGATGGTGGCAACGGTAGTAGAGCTGGTAGTGGGAGAGGCAGAGGTAGTAGAGCGGGTGGTGGCGGTGATGGTGGAGGTACTAGAGCAAATGGTGGTGGTGGTGGCAGTAGAGGTGGTGGTGTTGGTGGTGATAGGTGGCGACACAAGAGCGGGTGGCGGTGGTAGTAGAGCGAGTGTTAATGTGGCGGCGGTAGTAAAGCGGGTGGTGGCGGAGGCAATATAACAAGTGGTGGTGGCCGATGGTGCTGACAGCGACATGCGGTGATGTGGGTGGTGGAAGGTGATGGTTGTGAAAAGTGGTGGTGATTGTAGCAGTAGTTGGTGGTGGTGGCGGCGACAGACTGGCGGTAGTAGAACGGATAGTGGTAGAGGCAGTAGAAGAGGTGGTGGTGAAAGGTTGCGGCGGTGGTGGTGGTGATGATGGTGGCAGTAGTAGAGCAGGTGGTGGTGGTGGCAGAGTTACCCCTATTAATCGTCGTTTCTTCGGGCGATTAGTAGGAGTTTTCCATCAGGTATTTGAAATAGACATTTCTACTTCGAGGGAGCTCTCTAGCGCAGACCCGGTTAAGACAACGTATGCTAGACCTCTCGCTGTCGAATCGCGACACGAAGTTTCAAGTAAAATTTACTTTCAAAAAATAAAAATAAAAAATGGTCCATTACCCACTATTAAACAATAATTGTATTGCTTACCTTAAACAAGTGTAGTTATTTATTACCTTTTTCATTCCTTACTTTCTAATACCTCTAAGGCTAACCAAGCACCCCTAGATTAATTAATAGTTTTCAACAAGTACCCAATTGTATCTAAATTTGTGCAATACTTGAGATGCTTGTTTTTTCAAACAAAAAAATTTCACCACAACGTTTATAACATACACTACAAAAGTTTAACACGATTTGTTTTCTTATATGGTACGTAATTTTTGTTATAGACGTGGGCTTTTCTGTTTTTATCTTTCTACACGTCATTATTAGAAATTCGACCATGCTTGATCGATATAGAGTTTATTTTTGTTTTTTAACAATCAAAGTAACTATTCAACGCTTAAAGTATATATAATTACTATAAAATTAAACTACCCATCTTTAAATAAAAATACTCGTACAACTGTACAAGTTGATACTTTCAGGCTACAAGCTACGTTGATAATATAGTGTTTCTTTCTACCATAAATCATGATTTAGTTTTTAGTATTGTAAATCGCATACATTAGAGGGGAAAAAAAGAAGATAATTTTGCATTAGTTTATAAAACCTTATAGAGTTGTAACTCAGTTGTTTATTTATTGCACCGAACTCGTCGAGTGTAATAATCTACCAGAAACTATGGATTTGGTTGGCTACATTAATTCAACCATCCCATATATGACATTTTGTGACTTTATTATGCTTTTACTAAGTTTATATGTAGGTCCAAACATTTACATAGGTACATGTATTAATTTACTTTTAGAAATGTATTTCATATGAAAATAAAACTAAATGAGAGCGTAACAAAAATGATATGAAGACATGACTTGAGAATTGAGATGCCAAAATGCCTCATAGAATCAAGAGATAGCTTGAGCGGCCAAATTGAAAAGAAAAATAAATCCAACAAGCAAGTTAATTGAATTAAGTGGTTAATACTTTTGTATTTTAAAACAAAAGCTAAGAGTTTTATCCTCGAATTTTGCAAGGCAGGATGTCGTTGTCTATTTGAGATAGATACCAAAAGTAACCTCTCTATACCGTCGTGGTAAATATAAGACTGTCTATATTTTAATCTCCTCATACACCGTCGAGATATATTGAGACCTAGAATCCATAAAAAAAAATATCACTTACTTTTTTTTTCCTACATAAATCCAAGAACGAACGGTGATAAAAGAAAACGAAGCATAAATACCAAACGTGATAAACGAGAAAACCGCAACAATTCATGACATTTATGATTTATTCATTAAAAGTTTTAGTAATTATGAAAAAAATAGTTAATATTGCTTAATGATGTCAAAGTTTTACTATTTTGGGATGATGATAAGTTTGTATTCTAGAGCATGCTTTTATATGATGTACTAGCTTATGATTTGTCTCACGTATAAGAAAAACTCTATCAGAATAGGATGGAAATTCTCCCAAGTTGAAAACAACTTAAGGGGTCAAGTTAAAGGAATCATGACCTTTGGATTATAATCAAGGGTCAAGATTCAAAGGTGATTATTGAATTTTGGCCCTTGATTTTAATCAAAGGGTCTAAAATTCCCTAACTTGACTTAAGTTAGGATAATAACTTGAGGAAATCATCATCCTGATATTAGTACTCTCGATTCAAAATAAAACAAAGTTTTACTTACAAATTAAATGTTGTCTTACTTTGAATATTCAAAGTTTTTACTTTTAAACTTTGACTTCAAATAAATTTTTTTGTGTTATATAAAACTTGATAAAAGTTTTATCATTAAAAAATACGTCTAAAACACAATCAATTCATATAACTTTCATTAAGTATTGTCTAACACAAATAAAATTATTTAAGGTCAAAGTTATAAATTTTAGACTTTGAAAAATCAAAACATGACACTTCTAGTGGGACGAAGGGAGTATTAATCATCAATTTATATCTTAATCATCATTAATAATCTTAATCAATAATATATATTTTTCTATATGAGTATAAAGATGTTTATATACATAATATTTTTTTATTTATTAATTCAATGATAATTATCTTTTTTGCAATGATATTGTTTATTATATTATGTTTAGTTTTTTGATAAAGTATAATTTTATTGTTTGCATCAGTCGTAATCTAACAGTTTTCCATATCATAAATTATTGATAATAATGTAACTATCAGTTATTGTATTTTATTTATGTTTTCAGTCAGTTCGCACAACGTGCGGGTTAATTTAGTATCTACCAATATAAAATAAAACATGATTGAAGGTTCTTGAAAGACATGTGGCGTAATCTTTGATCGACACGTGTGTTTTCTTTATTTAATTATTTTACCTAATATAATTCTAATAATAATATTTTTTTATAAAAAAACTTACAAAATCCTATCAAACTATGTTTCCAATTTTTATTATTTAGTTAAATTATTTAATTCTATTTATATGAAAATAATAGTTCATATCCCTTTTTATATGTTTTATATACGTATTTGTTTTCTTTTTTTTATCAATTTAATTTGTTTTCTTCTTTTTGTGGTCTATTTAAATTTTAATCTTCTATAATTTCCTAAGTAACTCTAGAACTTCATAAAAAATTCCTTATTTTGATATTTTAAGTTTCTTATACGATGTTATCATATCCAATCCAAAATCTATATATCATACTAAAACATGATTGAAGGACTCTTTGAGTAACACATGACGTAATCCTTCGTCGATAATATATCAAACTATGTTTCTGATTATTATTATCAATTAAATTAATTAATATTATTATTTATATGAACATAAAAAACTTTAACAAAATATTCAACTAAAATACTAAGACAAGTAATTATACGTATAGATACCTTTTTACGGTTTATATCGCACTATATATCCGTACATCATACGGGGATTACTTTTAGTATACATATATATAGTTGTAATGGGGCGGAACTATCCAATTAATTGAAGTGCTATACTGATCGAGTCATACAACGAGCTAATTTGAATTATGGTCTTAGACCTCTCTTACTAAGCCTCTTCTTAAATCTCTTTCTCACCTCTTCCTAAATGCCACGTCAGCTTATTCCAATTTAAGAACTACCCCTAGCATCAAGACCTCTTCCTCACCTCTTCCTAAAAAATTTTATTCTATTTTATTTTAACCCAAATATTAATAAACTTG
>CM067172.1:132082750-132130682 GCA_034093135.1 Erigeron breviscapus
GCCCGTAATCCTGATGGAGCAGATAGTGTTCCTTCTTGTTTTCCTCCTCCATGATATCTTGATGTTGATGATGGTGAGTTTGTTGATGGCGGTGCCGGTTACCTTGGGCATTGAGTCATCGTGTTTATGTTGGTTTGATCTTGGCGCTTCGGACATTGTTGGTTGCATGTTTCATTTTAGTTTTTATTTTCGTTTGGTTTGTAATTGCCTTTGTTGGCGTTACGACAATTTCCTTTTCCGTACTTAGCTTAGTTATTTGGTTTTGTATGGTTGAACAATACGTATGGGGGGAGGGCTTGGTGAATTATTATAATTATGTTCTAATGTCTAATGGTTATGTTTTAGTTTTCTTTTGGTTTAGTTTTGTGCATTTTAGAAAGGTAGCGATTCATGTGCATACGCTGGTAGTAAGTTCAGCGCCCATTCATTTTGAGACGATTCTACCGAGCATAAGAACATTACCAAACATCCGGCAAGTTCTCATGATCTTTTCTTCTTTTGTTTTTGCTTTTACCTATTTCCCATAGATTGTCTTTAGTTCATTGTACATTGAGGGCATTGTACAACTTAAGTATGGGGGGGAGGTAAATAGGCGAAAGCCGGATGAATTTTGAGACATTTTTGAACTTTTGCTTGCTTGTCCATATAGTTGAATTACTTTTGTCACTTAAGATTTAATCATACTAGTAATTGAACTATAGATTCCTTTGGTTAACATATTTTTTTGTTTTTTTTTAATTCGTGAAATGTGTTTTGAGTGATCGATTAGGCAAATCCTTTCTGGATTGATTACATGACTAGCACACTTCTGTCCCAAAACACCAAATATGTAAGGATCTTGATTCATTTATAGATTGGTTAGGTGTTACGGTTTTGGTTTGGTTAGTCTTGTAAATTTGTCCCTCTCGTAGGCTTTTGGATTTATCCGGAAGTAAGGGTCTCTTTTAGAGCTCTGAGCTATGATGTGCAAGTTTGAGGTTAATTCATTCCATTTCCGTTTATTATTTCTTTGATATGAGTGTGCCGGTGATTGCGTTGATTCTAGAACTTGGCCTAGTTGATCGTTCCGTGGTCGCTAGATGATAAAGAGGTAAATTAGGATTAAAACCGTGTTTTCTTTGTTTATTCACCCTTTGTTATGTCATTATTGTTAAACCATGTTTGTGTGCATGTGTTTTTTGTAGCTAATCACATCGGTTAGTGAACTTCCTTTATTTAAACCCGTGTTGCACTCATTTTTTGTGCAAGAAACTTTTAGATAACCTGTTGCGCCTCACCTTTTCGTTTGTGTTAAATTCACTTAAATATTTAACCTTTCCTCCCCATACCGATAGTCGAAATCCTTGGGTGATCATTAGTTGCCTATGCTAGTTGGATGGTTTGGGGTTGTCTTGGTTGTGTCGGGTTGGTATATTTCCGTTTATTGGGGGTAGATTGATGTCGTCATGATTATGGATGAAGCCTAGATTATTCTAATTAATAAGAGTTTTGATTTGTCAACATGTTTCAAAGTTATAAAAAGGGGATACCAATTAGGCAGGGTAAAAGTAGTTCATTAAAAAAAAAAAAGAGAAAGAATGAAAAGATTGAAAAAAAAAAAAAAAACGAACTTGGACTGTCAGTTGGTATTTCCCTCATTTTTGTCAAATCAAGTTAAGTTGGTAGTTAGTTTAAAACCAACAAAAGGATTCTTGAATTGTTCATATTTTCGTTTGAAGTTGGCAATGTTCGTTTAAGCCAACATTGGTAAGACATGGTGGTTAGAAGTCGTTTGAAGGTAGTACACCACAATGGTGTCGGTTTTTATCGGTCTATTGGGGGAGTAGTGTCGGGAGAACGTCTTTTGGGCTTTGGATAGATGGCAACTAGTGATATGGGTTGTGTTGGACTAGACTATTTGTAAAACTTTGTTAATTGTTTGTGTTATCTCTTTTTAACACCGATTATACCCCAAATTTCCATACACAATTGTTAATGACCCTTGTAAGCCTTCAGAAATGTACATTACAACCGTTTAATTACCTCTTTTGATAGACGTTTATGGTGCTTGTGCCGTGACGATGAAGGAACGATTCTAGTACAAGCCTATGGTTAAAATATATGCATCACGACTAGGCTTCGAGTGATTGATATAATATTTCAACCCAATAGTTTGTTAGTTGGAGAAAGTTAGTTGAGATGTTCTTCTTTCATTTGATTAAAGTGCTTAGTCGTGTTTTCGAGGCTTGTAGATCATTCGAATATTGTCAAACATTTCAATTTTCATTTAAGATTAAAACTGCTTAACCACTCTTCCTTGTTTACCTACTTTCGTGGTTTAGCTTCTTTTTGATTATTGTCATGTTTCTGCAATTGAGAACCAAGGGAAAGTTTGTTTTGAAATCTGAATTTGCTTGAGGACAAGCAAAGCTTAAGTATGGGGGAATTTGATATGTCCATTTATATGTATAATCCCATATTGTTTCTAAGTCGTTTTAAGCTTAATTGTATGCAAATTACATGTATATTCGATGCTTTGATGGTATTGTTAGTGATTGCAGGCTTAGAACAGGTAAAATGGTGAGAAATGGCTTTTGGATGGCTAAAAGATGCATTTGGATGGTTCGTGTACGTGTACGAGAAGAAACGAGTTGAAAATTACAAGTTTTGGTGAAAAATGAAGGAGTGCGTCGCACCAATACCTTGGTGCGTCGCATAAGTTGATCAGAAAAATTGGACTATTGAGAAAGAGGCTAGGTGCGACGCACCAATCCTCTGGTGCGCCGCATATCGGGCATGGAAGAAATTTGGAAACAAGGAAGGTGCGCCGCACCTGGCACTTGGTGCGCCGCACCTGTAGGTCGGTTCAGCAAGGGCTTTTTAGTAACACTATAAATACAAGACAAAAACCCTCCCATTGGGAACACTTCGACTTTCAGGCGATTTTAGGGTTTCTTGAGGCAATATTCAGCAACTTTTACCTTCTCCAAGATCTAAGGGTTGCTCAAGAGTTCCGAGGCATTCAATCATCGATTTCTTTAGTTTTTCATTGTCTTTCCCACTTTGGTACAAGATGTCTATTCTTTCTTTTGCTATTTGTGATTTATTTATAATTATGTCAGGCTAAACACTTCATCATCTACTGAGATGAAATGACACAATGAATATTGGTTGCATATTATTTTGAATTCAAGTTGATTATTAAACGTTTCATCAAGATCTTAATGTATTGAATTCTTATTATTTATTCTATTGTTTGTTGATGATGTATGAATGGTTTTAATGGTAGTTAATTCTAGGAGTGCATTGTTCTAGTTGATTTGGTAGAATCAATAGGTGTTAATTCGTGGTAGCGAGTTGATAAACAACAATAGGTAAGAGAATTCAATGTGTTAACGGTTTGGTAGAATCGATAGGTGAAATTGTTTAATCATAACAAACAAATTAATCGGATAGGGAGATCTTAATAGGGAAGGTGGTAGCCGGATCTTTAGGATCGAATTAATTGGTTAATGAGTTCGGGTAGGGTAATGAGCTAGGAGGCCTACTAGTGAGTTCCTTGTCTTAACTTAGTTATCGGAATCAACATAGTTGAATTGTCTTTAACCTTAATGCAACCAAAATGAGATGTGTCATGGAGTCGAGGTAGATGATCTTTTAAATTCTTGTTTTAAACAACAAAATTCTCTTGCGATTAATCCTACGGGATTACTAACAATCTTAACTAACTTTTGCAACGTGGCAATTCGGCTATAAAACCCCCTTATTTTTGTATCATTGTATTTAACAATTGCTTATAAAAGTCCTTGTGTTCGACCTCGTATTTACCAAGTAACTATATTGCATACGAACGGATACACTGCCCGCAAGTGTGTAGTAGACAGTAGCTAGGTAGTTCGTGTTATAAATTTAAGACTCGAAATTACACATCAATCACACACTAAGAACACATAAAACAAGTATTTGAGATTAAGATTATACTTTTAACAGTTAAACTAGAACCTGAAGCTTAAAATTGCTTCTAAAGGTTTTCAAACAACTAAATTTCAAACGTCCGTGTAAAAAATCTAATAGATGTTTCCACTCTCTCTCGAGTTTTTTAAGTTGAATTTTATGAGAGTGGAAAAATAATTGGGCTTAAATTTACTTCATAAATCATCTTTTTAAAACCCTTAATCATACTTATAACATTTTTATTGATTCAACTTTAAGGAAATATTGAAAAAACCACTTGAAAGTATCTTAATTTATTTTCATCTTTCTACTTCATAATACAATAATTACACATCTCCCAAATTTTTTTATTTTTTCGACGCGACACTATATAATAGTTTTATGCTGATTCACTAATTATAAAAATTTAGTGAACAGATAAACTAAATTTAGAATTCATCAAATTTCATATTCTATTCAAATTTAAATTTTAATTATCAAAAGTAAGAAAAAAAAAAGAAATATTTAAAGATATAAACTACTAAACATATTTTAGGATAGTAGTATATTTCAAGTAGATTTTAAATAAGGAAAATGATTTATCCTCCTAACCAATCCTCCTAAAAATCCTCCTAATATATCCACCATTTGACACATGTAATCCACTAATTCTCTCTCCTAATCTCCCCCTGATTTTCCACATGTCAAGATCCTACTAATTAGGAGGATTTATCATCCTCCTAATTAGGAGGATTGATCATTGCCCTTTAAATAAATAAATACCGTTGATTAACATAACATTAATACAAAGGAAGAGTGAAAAGGTATTCATTAATTGCAAAATTTACTAAGCAATTATTATCATTAGTCTCCCTCTCTTCCCACCCTCCCCTATATAGCACACATAGCTTCATTATTCATTTCATCCCTTCCCCCAATTTTCTCACAAACACAAACACAAACACAAACACTCTCTATATCTATACATCTATATATATATATATATATATATCCATTCTGTATCTATATATCTCCGGCGATGGTTACCGACGTAAATTACCTCTGTTCTGTAATGAATCAACAACAAGCGATAATGAACGATTCGAGATCAACGGCTCTGATTACTCGTGACTTGCTCGGCGGCGGTGGTGGTGGTTGCGATGTTGATTCCGGCAAGGAATTGGACCTCGATTTACATGTTCCGTCTGGCTATGAAAAACGCCTCGATTTGAAGGTATTTCTATCGATATTTTAACCTAATTTTGCTTCTGATTGAAGCGAATTTTATATTTTTTGTGATTTTTGTTTGATTAATCAGAAATTGTCTGTTGTGATTGCTCTATAGATATGTTGATTTTAGTAGTTTTATTATAGTTTTGTTGATATTTTAAGAAATTCTTGTTATAGATGACCTAATTTAAAACAGAGTGGAATATGTATATGTATATGTATATTATATGTATATGTATACACATATATATGTAGATGTTTGTATATAAAACTAACTTTAATGCAACGAATTTCAAAATAAAGGATCATTAGTGTAATTCAAAGTTGAAAGGATTAAGCCTGTAATTTTGTGCATATATGTATACATACATAATAATATATCTATACACACACATATACATATGTATGTAGATATTTGTATTTAAAATTATCTTAAATGCAAACAGTTTTACAATAGAGGATTATTATTATTGTAATTTGAAAGTTGAAAGGATGATCCGTGTAATTAACTCTTCATATTCATTTCACATTTTGTGAATTTATTCTGTATTAAGTAGGTATAATTGACATAGCTATAACTATATGTAATAATAATATGTATACATAGGCAATATATATGCATGTATGTATATGTTTGTATGTGTTTTATCACTTTATGATAAATTTGTTGACATGATGAAGGTTATACTATTATATTATGTTATGGATGACCTAACTTAACAAGTTGATAAACAAAAAGTTATAAGTAGTTGATACATGTGTAAACAATTCGTTTTGAATTTTCAAAACATGTTTTAGTTGAACGTAGAGTTACTAGTATTAATCATTAAATATAAGGTGTATGTATATATGATCAATTATATACATATATGTGGGTTAGCCCATTTGTTAGAGGTAATGGCTATTGAAAAGAAATTCGGGTTCAATTCTAAACATAGGTGTATTAATGAAATATATGGGGTAGTTCAGGACTAGGAGTAAAACTGGTGCAACCTTTAGGCGTTCAAATATGTATCTATAGCAATAAATAAGCGCTTTAATTTATTTATTATAAAAACGTTTGCGAAAGAAAGTGTAGTTAGTAATTTAAGGAAGGCAGATTGTTAGGAATGCAACATTTATGACAGCATTCATTTGTACTTGTATTTTTATTTTATGCAGTCATAACTATGTTATTATCTTGTTTGTTGATTTCATTTATGTCATAGTATATGTTTATATTTATATATTTATATTTATTTGTTGTATTTATGTAAGCGTGTGTTCTGTTTTATTAAAAATGATCATTAGTTGTGACTCAACTAACTTGTTTAATGAATGATTGGATTCAGTCAGGAAAAGTTTATCTTCAAAGATGCAAATCACCAAACACATCATCTACATCATCTGATCATAAACAAGACAGTAGAGATCAAACAATGTCGAAGCTTCAAGACCTAAACTTCCCCCCATCATTGAAAAAGCCATTGAACCTGTTCGACGACACTAGTTTAGATCTAAACCTTGTGAATCTATCATCACCATCACCACCTGCTTACAGGAGCGTATGCACTTTGGACAAGGTGAAATTCGCTTTGGAACGTGCAGAACGAGAGACTATCAAGAAACGATCTGTGTCTGTTTCAAAGTCCTGCTCTTCCCCTGCCTCAAACTCTTCGTCTTCTTTTAAAGAAACTATGGTTATTGAAGATGATGATCAGGATGAAAAATCTTCTCAGGCTTATGCTGCTGGTTGTCCAAGCTGTTTATTGTATGTGCTTATATCTCGAAGCAATCCTAGATGTCCCCGTTGCAATATGAACGTTCCATCCCCTACGGCGATGAAGAAACCCCGAATTGATCTTAACATTTCTATATGAATTAGTGGCAGTGGTTTTGCTGAAGTTAAATATTTCTTGTAAATGATATTAGCCATCAGGGGGGGAATAGAAAATTAGTTTTGAGTTAGTGAAAAAAGAAAATCTCATTATCAATGATCTCCATCTCTTTATTAGTTTATATAATTCTCACCTTTAAATCTTCAAAAAGTACATAATAAATTTAACATAACATTTTCCAGTTAATCAATTATAATCCAGTGTTTATTTTGATCATGGTTTGATCTGCTTGACGAATTTAAGATGTACTGAAAGATATAGATATACATGCATACATTGCACAACCAACTCTATTGAATATAATGAATGCATGCATTTAGTGTTTTAAGATGACGTCCATAATTTATTTTTTTTGATCATTTATTGCAATTGAATTTATGCAAAATCAATTCACGATCGTCACATCTTGTTTAATTTAGTTTCGGTTGATTTTTCATGTCATTATTCGGATTTCGTGTACGGGTTACCAACTTATCAAATATTCAAATAACAGAGTTTGTGACATTACTATTTTTATGTACATTGACTATGACAATTTTGACTCTTTGTTTGTGGATTAATTAATGGCTACGAGTTATGTTTTATTTCTAACCAATCGATTGTTTAAAAATAAGTATATCTTAAACTTATAAATGGGCCAAACAGTTCAAACGGGCCAAAAGTTGATAAATGCATACCTTCATATGCAAAAAGCCAAGTCATTAATTTGTGTAGTGGCAATTACTTTTTGGATTAAGGAAGTATAACTTTTGTACCACGTTCAACAATTGTTTAGTGATTTGTCTAACAATATACATGTTAAAAAATGCATGGAAAGCGTTGAAGGTTTATTTTTGAAAACCCTAACTAGCCCACACTAAACTGCGACAAATCTAACATATGATCAGAGGTAAATTGATCTGATTAAACAGCAATACGATGGCATGGTGCCGACCACAAGGGTCGACCACCTGACCTTATTTTATGGAAATAGCAATTTTGCTCAATCTTTTAACCAACTGAGTTACACGCATTATATATATATATATATATATAGGGGACCCTTATTTTGAGAACCCATTTTTTTGTAAGAACCTTGAGAACTCTTAAATTATGTATTGGATCATATGTTTTTTTTGTTCATTCACATGTGAAACGTTATAAAAATATATGTTGCAGAAGAAAGTTTTTTTCAAAACCTTATATATACCCATTTGTTAACATGTGAACGAAAACGTGAACATATTTATTCACAAGTTCACAAAAGGCTATTTTGAAGGTTTTTTAAAAAAATTTCTTCTACAACATACTTTTTTATATCATTTCACATGTGAATGAACAAAAAAAACATGTGATCCAATACATAATTTGAGAGTTCTCATGATTCTTACAAAAAAAATGGTTCTCAAAATAAGGAAAGTATATATATATATATATATATATTATAATATATATAGTTGCAGTGGCGGCCCTGAGAATTCAAACACCCCGGCCGAGCCAAGAAAAAAATGCCCCTAACTTCTACCGAATTCAAATATATAAACAACTTTTTTTATAAATGATAACTAGCATTATAACAAAAAATATATATGCATAATAAGATCATAATTTTAGAATTACATACCATAGTAGTTACTTATTTACTCGATGATTCGTGAAGCTCTCATAGCATTTTTCATAACAAATTGGTTGCTTAGCTCTTCACAGTTTATGTTCTCTAAGATTTCGTTCTCGATAGCTATATGGCCAATCCACTAAGTCTTTCTTGGGACATTGTTGATCGTAAATAAGATTTCAATAACTTCAACTTAGAAAATCTACTTTCTGCAGATGTAACTGTGACTGGAATAGTCAACAATATTCTGTATGCAATGGTTGCATTTGGGAAAAACCAAGCTCTTTCAAACGCTTTAAAACATCTATAGTGTTGTGAAGTTCATCAATTTGTGACGTGTCAAATAACTTCAACTTCATATAAAGTTCATCAGCATCAATATCCGATCTTTCTTCAAACCTTTTTAGCATATTATACATTATATATATGCCCCTTTAAATTTATGCCCTGGCCGAGAATCGGGTTTGCACACCCTCTAGGCCTCCCCTGATACTTATTTTACTTGAACCAATATATTACCAAATTCAACTACCTTGAGAACACTTTATCACGTCTACTTATTTTTTAGTTTGATTTTGAGAGTGGAGACGAGAATGTAATTAAAATAAAGAGGAAACCGTAAAAGCTAAGGAGTGGTCAAAAGAGTGACGCTGGCTTTAAATTGTATAACTGAAAATATTTGACTTTTTGCCTGTCATATGATGGAGCTAAGATACTTCCAATAAGTCAATAGACAAATATCATTTTATAAAGACTACACGTTTTCACATTACAAGGTTACATATAGTATCTTTTAAGAATCATGGAAACCTTTATTTGAAAATGACTAGGTGGAGGCTTTTTTTATTGTTTGGCCATTGTTACGTTCCAACACTACCTTAGAAAGTACGATATTCCATATTTAGGCACAGTAATGCTTCAATTGCCTCTCATCAAATTAGAACCTAATGATAACAACAACACTAAAACATGATGGAGGGGTTACTGAGTATTTGCAAAGAAAGTAACGTAAAAATTATTTTTGGTGTATAGTTATATATGTGATATTCAACTATAATGCCTGACATGAGGCCTTAGACGTTGGGAAAAACAGGTGACTGCACAAAGCTCGATTTTTTTAATTTTATAATTTAATAAGGTAAATCAATCCTTTACAATGAAAAATATCATTTTTAGCTACATATGTGTGATATGTGAAATGTTAAAGGGATTTTGGAGCCCAACTAAAGCAATCGTATAAGAGAGATGTCAGATGCTATACACACAAACTAAATACGAACAAAAATTTATAAATGCATATTGCAACCATCAAATCAAGTCATTTTTTTTTATTTATTTTTTCTCTCTTTGTTCATTGGTTCATATTATAGACCACACACATTTGTAAACTTTTGTTTGTATAATGTTTGTAAGTCTATCATTTCTCTAAAAAAAAGTACATTAATAATACATTACAAAATAATACCAAATAGTTAAAATTTAATAAAAATTGAAGTCTTATATTTTACAAACCACCAAAGTAACATTAAAAATTTAAGAATCATCATGTATTCATGTTAAACAAGTAAACGATAATAATATTTACTCTCAAGTCTTAACAATACAAAGGCGAAAGAAGAGGCGAAAGAAGACAAAATCAAAAACTTAAAAGTTACCTTTGAGTGAGTTTTTAACTCAAAGTTTAGAGAAAGTTCTGTTTCTTAAAAAAAAAAAAAAAAAAAAAAAAAAAAAAACTCTAGTTAATAAGTTCTTTTACTTCTAAACTAAGGTTTTTACCAAACGATTTTTTTTTTTTTTGAACGGCGAATTTCAACTTTGGGGGTCTAGACTATGTTGTCTTAACCGGGCCCACGCTAGAGCACCCCATACACCAGTCCTCAACCCAATGGGAGGAAAACCCCTATTAATCCGCCCGAAGACACGACAATTAATAGACGTAAACCCTGCCCCCTCAGACTTGAAGTATACCCAGACCAAGCCCTCATAGAGGGACCTCCTATATAACTCAAAGTTGTCGTGGGAGATTCGAACTTGGGACATAAATGTCACTAAGGGAACCCAACACCACTGGACCACTTGTGATTTATTTTACCAAACGATTCAAGTGTTAAGTGTTAGCATGTTGAGTTAAAAACAGGCCTGCTTAAACCGGTCCGAGCAAGTACGGATTCACATGGTTAAGTCGACGTTTGGGTTACTTCAATAATATGGGTAAAAACTTAGACACTAAGTCTTCGAATGAAAACAATGTTTTAAAACATTGCTCTTAGGCGGGTTTATATTGTACTTACAACATGATATTTGGAATTACGCATCATATAACTGGTTAATACCCCTGTCTTTGAAGATAGAGATTAATGGTTCTATCCCTATGTTTTGCAAGGTTGGAGGTATTTTTCTATCTTATATATAACTTGGAAACAACCTCTCTATACCATCGTGGTAGGGTAAGAATGTCTGCATTTTAACCTTCACTCTCCATACATCGTCGAAATATTGAGACCCCAAACCTATGAAAGACGTCACTGGGGTGTTTGCTTACTTTAGTTACTTACAATGGAAACAAAACAAAGAAGAAAGGGGAAACCAAGATGTCCACGTGTTCTGTTGTGATCTTACAACATGTACTTATGTTTTGGAACAAAGTTGTTTTGTTGTATGACTTTGATCCAATCTAAACATCCAGATAAACCAAATTCATCCAATTTTGTAGCAAAAGTGTGGATTTAATACAGAATAGTCAATAGTCACTAGTTCCATTCGTACCTCAGAACAGTAGCCAGTAGGTACATTTCATTCATTTATTGTTTGATCAGTAATTTCATTCATTTATATGGTTTGAGTTTTTAGACCCACAATTATTTCCATATGTGTTCATTGTCCATTTCGCCAATGTTTTAAAAACATGACTTTTAATCGAGCCGATCGGGTCTCAAAAAACGATTCAACCAGTTGAAATTGGTGGACTAGTCAACTTATAATTCTTAAAAATGCTACCAAACTTGTTATCATCCAACAAAATTACATTTAAAATTCAGTAATACATAATACCAAAATAGTTACAACAAAAATATACGGTATGTTTTGAACTGCAAAAACAACCCAAAATAACAATAAAATGCAAATATCATAATAAAAACACTTACAAAATTTTTTATAAAAGTGAAATTTCAAAACCTGTTCAACTGGATTGGTTCAAAATGAAAAGGACGGAAATTAAAGCCGGCTGATTCAACCGTCTTTCAGTTAAAAAAATTGGACTCTCTTGAACGGTCCACTGACCGGACACCGGTTTAACATTTTTTTTGCATTTGACTAATATTCACTACAAACCTTTACCTTGAAGGAGGGGCTTTAGAAAGAAAAATACACACGTGCTTAAAGCTCTAAAGCTAATTCTTATGTTTTAGTACAAATTAAGGTCAAGTTTTTCAAGTTTATCGGTTTCAAGTTTAGACCTCAAAATCTTTTAAATTTAAAACGGATAAGTCGACCAGGTCTACGAATCTATTCTAACTATCAAAGAATTCCTAGAATTTTAGGTGGGATGGGGGTTGTAATTCTTTCTACTTCTCGAGGTATAATGACAGACCGAGAGGCTCGACTAAAAAGTGCTTTCGTTGTTGTGGAATAAGAAGCCTTCGTATCTTAATGCATGTATTTAATTTATTCGGAGCTATTATAGCGGAATCTACTTTTTGGGGTATATGAGTCGAAGCAATAACAAGAATATTTCTAGTTTCATAATCCATGGAGCGAAGGTTCACTAATAGACCTAGGGAAAAGTAATTTGACTCATTCACATCCAGATCATGAATGTTTGAAATCCATATTATGCAAGGATTCTTAACCATCACATATTTGGTGAAATTTAGACTATAATCGCCTTTTCATATTAATGAACAATCTCATTGACATTGTCTTCAAAATCTTCGAAAAACATGTATATGGGCACCCAGATGAGTCTGAATTCAATCCATTTTTTCTTCACAACTTAGTATTTTTGAATTATTTTATCTATTTGCTCACGTGTTGAAGGGGGAAGACAATATGCAAGCTAACATATAATACATGGTTTTCCTTTTTCCAATACGAGTATATTATAAAGTAGGACAAATCAGCATCACATAAAAACTCCATTGTACCACCCTAATTCAAATGTACCCTTTGTAGAACAAAGCACAACCCCACAAAATTAATTAAAGTCAAATTACCACTTAAATACCATAATCTTGCATTGACTCTTAATGCTAGTTGATATTTTTCACATAACATGTTGTACATTCACACGTTGAAATTAATTAGGAACGCAATACTAGTCATTTAATCGAAAGATGTTGTATTTAATATCTAATTAAATGCAGAAAATGACATTTATGCAAAGTGTATAGGCACAGCTAAGCTTGGAGGTGGAAGGTTTTGGGTTGTTAATCTTCTACCCCTAAAGTCTTAATTATTGGAAAATCTGCATTCACCTAAGTTTTTTTTTTTTTTTATAAGTTTTTTTTTTTTAAGGGAAATGCTATAGGGCTTGATATTAACGTGCATAAAAAAAACTTGTACCTTCCATATTAAAAGCTCACCCCTGATTTTCATGATAAATGTACAAATAATTTATGCATCTTAAATACAGCCCTAGGGGCTGTATTTAGCAAACCCCTTATATTTATTATATATACCAAACCATCTTTAAATGATAGTTAATGAATGTCTTCTCTTATTTCATAACTCTTCCACTTCCCCTTTCATTACCTTCACCTACCCGGCCATTTCATGTTTTCCAATTCATAGATATAAAATCAAACAATAAAAGGCCAATATATCGTTTTGAAGGTTGTTAATCATAATCGTTAAGGCTATGGTTAATTTGCAGGAAATCATGTACATGATGGTTAGATTTTATTTCTACACGATGCTTATATATAGGGTAGTGATTTGTACACCACCAACTTTTAACCGTACACCACTAAACATGTTTTATATTATTGTACAGTACAACACCTTAATGCATGATTGGTAGTGTACGGTTAAAAGTTGGTGGTGTATAGATCACCACCCTTATATATATATATATCCAAAATTTTAGTGTCTTAACCATAACCTAATTGGCTAATTAAATCTTATAGATTTTGGGCATCCTCTAGTTGGCGCACTTTTTTGTAAGTTATTGAACGTACAAACGTTTAGGTAATGTGTCATGATGCATTTTCACAACTATGTCCATTATGAAACGATTTTCTTTAGTTGACTAGCCCTTTCCAAATTGATCGCTTCTTTATCAAAATCCATATTACATTAGAAAAAGCTTGCACGTACGCATGTTCATGCATACATATATATACATGGTCACAAAAAAAATGAAAAAGAATATAAATAATCATGTACTATGGATTTGCATGTATGTACGTATACACATACATATATATACATATATACAAAACTAAACTATAGTTATAGCATTGTGTTGGACATTATTGTGATACCAACCAATATTGAATAGTAGAGTCCAAAGTCTAGTACTACTAGTATTCTTGTTCATTTTAATTTTGGAATCAAAGTTTGTGTATGCGCACCTATTTACAACTACCAAATCATTCCAACTTCAATTAAGTATTTATTTTACAACCACCAATATATAACCATATAAGTCCTTTCGGAATTAGCTATGCCCCATTGAAATTCAATTGCATTTTGAATGATTAATTCACATTTCAAAAGACATATTTAATGGAGTAATTGTTTATTTAGTATGTTTATAAGGGAAAGAAATATGGGTCCTTTAGATATAATGAAATTGCCTTTTCCTTGTCAATTAAGGTCCATTATTTCAAGGTTGTAGATTAATTTTAGTATGAATTGACCATGTTTTATAGTATTGTCTTTTTACGTAATAAAACTATACTAACACAACTGACCATCCCATTCAACTTTGTTTTATTACAATATATATATACTATACACTGCATTTATTGTTGGTACTTGAATTTTTCCAAGATGGCAAGTAAAGACATGAGATAAACTGGTATTAGACTATTAGATATGGTTAGTTACGTTCTTGAGCTTTAGTTCAATGGTTGAAAGCCCATCCCCTTGTATGAGGTTTTGTGTTCAAGCCTTGAAGAAGACATAGGAATTAAGTCCCTTTATAGACTTGGTTGGGTGACTACACCCAGGTTCAAGTCTGAGGGGGCAGGGTTTACCCTTATTAATCGTCGTGCCTTCGGACGGATTTGTAGGAGGTTTTCCCCCATCGGATATTTGAAATAGGCATTTCTACTTCGATAAAACTCTCTAGCGCGGACCCAGTTAAAACAACGTATGTTACACTATTTACTCACCTACAATAAAGTATAGGGTTAAGTGCACCGAAATGTAATCAACTAAGGCCGAAAAGTTATTGTATACATGAACTTACAAAAGGTTTATTGTATACATGAACCCTTAAAAAAAGGTTATAGAAAACACGTTTTACCTGTTCAATCGTTAGCCGGTAACCCTTTACATTTTCCCACAAATTTTTGCTTACGTGTACCGCACAACGTTTATAATTTAATAAATTAATAAAAACGAAAGATATATAAATATGTATATACTGCTATTCACACACAGTTACACACACACAAACACACACAAAACACACACTAACACGCGATCGTTCTTATTGAGGCTTGAAATCCAGAATTCCGGTCCGATCAATGACATAAAACATTTTATCTACACAATCTAAGGTATTTTATCACTATCTATGCTAATAATCGATCTCAGTAATTGTTTTTTGCTTCAGAAAACCCTAAATTGAAACAGTCAAACTTAGGGTTGAATATTGCTTCAGAAAAACCATAATAATCGTTGCTTTTTTCGTTGCCATTATGTTATTTACCTTGTATTTCTTGTAATATTCATAATGTATCGATGTAAGTAACACAAAATCGTATAAATTAGGGTTAAAAATTGGGGAAAATGCATTATCTGGTTATAATATTGATTTATTTGAATAATTTATTTCTTGCAATAATAATTAATTATTTTTAGTTTTGTTTTGTAGAAATGGAATATCCTGGACCGTTTCCTATCACTCTACACCACGATGGTGTGTTTGAGTTCATGCCACTTCGTTATGAAGCTGGGATAACCAAATTCATGAACATTCCAAGAGTTTCATTAGAAGAGCTAAGAAGTTACATTGAAGCTGAAACAGGTAGCCCTATATTTGGCATTTACTACCTTTTAACTAGTGGTGATTTTGGTACTATAATGAGGTTACTTTTAAATGATGATTTGGATGTATTCTACGATGTTGGTGAAAGCTATGGCACCATGCATATTTATGTTGATCACCATAATATAAACTTAGAACAATATATAAATAATGTCCCTGGTGCACCTGAGGATCAGTTAGGAGATGATGATAATCAGGAAGTTGTAGAGCAGGTTGAGTTGGTAGAGGATGATGATGATCATCAGCCTCCCCCTGAGGATGATGATGATGATCAGCCTCCACATGTGGATGATGATGATGATCAGCCTCCACATGTGGATGAACCAGATGACTCTTTTAGGACTCCTGAGTCTGGTCAAACTAGCAAACAACCACAAGATGGCAACTTTAGTGATTCTGAAGATGAGGACTATGAACCAGATGAATCTGATGCTGAATCTCTTGCTTCTTTAGATCATCTAAGTGAGGGTGAGGAAGAATTGGAACAGGTTAGAAAGGGTAATCCTATTGCTAGGATTCCCACAAGTAATCAATTGCCTAAACTTGGTGGTGGTGTTAAACATAGAGAGGACAGGACAGTACTACATGAAGAACATGATGATTTTATTTCCAAACTAGTGAATGCATTGAAAGATGATAGCAACTCAGAGTGGGTTGATCCATTGGAACCACCCAAAGAAGATGTGCCAAACTTTCCCATACATGACAAAGATACCCATTGGAGATTGAAGGAACCCAAGGTATCCAATACTTGAAAACTTTAGTATCTTTTTATACTTTTTCTTGTCATTAATAACTTGAAACTAATTTAATTTCACAGGTTGGTGAGAGGTATGAGGGTCCACAGCAATTGAAAGAATGTTTGTCTTATTACGCATTGGCCAATGGTTATTCACTGTGGTATGAGAGGGCTTCCACAACTCACATCATTGCAAGATGTGGAGTTAGGCCACCAAGGATAAAAGATCCCAGTCTTGGCAAACAGAGAAAGAACAGAAGATATCAGCCCCTTGTACAAAAATGCAATTGGAGGTTGTCTGCTTCATGGATGACTTCAGAAAGATCTTTCCAAGTGAAGAAGCTGGTTGATTCCCATACATGTGCAAGGAATTTCAAGTATGGCAGTTTGATTAACTACAAATGGATAGGTAGACACTTTGCAGACAGAATTAGACAACAACCTGATATCAAATGCTCTCTACTTCAAGAACTGGTAATGAAAAAATATAAATGTTTTGTAACACAACAGCAAGTAAAAAGAGCTAGAGCATGGGCATTGAATGAGTATGAGAAGTCATTGGAAGGGCACTATGCAATGCTAAGGCCTTATGGAGATGCACTGTTAAGGACAAATCCAGGGTCAACTGTGCAATTAGGTACTACCACAAATCCAGATAGGAAGACTTACTTTGATAGGTTCTATGTGTGCCTGTTTGGTCTCAAGGAAGGGTTCAAGAAGGGATGTAGGAGAATAGTTGCCTTAGATGGATGTTTTCTGAAGTCATCATGTGGAGGTGAGTTATTGACTGCAGTAGGGAGAGATGGAAATAACCAGATATTTCCTATTGCATGGGCAATTGTCAATGTGGAAAACAAGCACAATTGGACATGGTTTCTTACACTACTGAGCAATGACCTAGCTGCCCCCAAAGGATTTGAACTCACACTGATGTCAGATGGACATAAGGTATGCAATTACTTACCTTTATACTACTTACAAGTTTATTAATGAATGCTTATATGATGTATATATGTACAGGGACTGATTGAAGCTGTGAAAGATGTGATGCCAAGAGCTGAGCACAGGCAGTATGCAAGGCATATATACGAAAACTTCAGGAAACTATACAGTGGGGTTGAATTCAGGAATTTGTTTTGGAGAGCTGCTAAAAGTAGTTACCCAACACAATTTGACTCTGTGATGAAAGACATTAAAGCTGCTAACCCAAATGCCTTCAAGTACTTGATGGAAAGGAACCAAAGCAAGTATGTCTTCACCACCACTGAGTCCAGGCAGAAGAGTGGGAGTTACAAAAGGAGGATACAGGTTTCCTCTTCCTGTGGCAGAAAATGCAGGTATGCAAAACTAATATTGCTTCAATTTGACTCTGTAATTGCTATGTGATATGCATTTTCAAATTTAAAAAAGTTGAGAAAATTGTTACTAATATGCAATGACCTTTTTGATAGATTGTGTTGAGAAACTACCTCCTAGAGTTCCAAAAACTAAGAGGGGTGGTGGAACCTTAGGGTTAGGAAGGAGTGGACCAAGAGTTGCATTTGGAAGGACAATGCCATGTTTAAGAAGTGGGGTGGGTACATCTGATAAAGTCACTTTTTCTACAATAAGGAGAAAAATGCAACCAAGGAAGCAAGTTTCTGCCCCAACCATGATGGCTGAACCACAAGTGGGGACACAGGAGTCAGTGAATGAAGGCACAAGTAAAAAAGCAACACCCAAGAAGCAACAACCACCTTTGAAGAGAAGGATTCCAAGCCAGAGAATATTGGAGAAGAAACTGTGCAGGAAGATGAATGATGATTGCCCTGGACTCACAGAAGATGATGCTATTAGTATATCGTAATTTGGTTCTAAATTATGTAACTTTGGTTGATGTAACTTTGTACTGTAATATTTAGGTGTAGATGGATGGTTTGGGCAGTTTGTTACCATTTTGTGTAACTTCTCTTTTGTGTATCTTGTAACAAACTGCCTTGTACTTCTGCATATGTGCAGGTAACAAAAACACTTAATTGTTGGGTTTTATGTACCTAACATGTGACAACACTAATCTTTTGTATGTCATGGTTTGATGAAACCATGATATGTAATGCAGTTGCAGTTATTAAGCTTATTTACATGTCTTTTGCCTTTATTTATGTAAGTATTTTCTCTTTGATTGCTTAAACTGCTGCCATTATATTGCATTCAAACAAACAGATACCATCAAACACTATTGGCAAACTTATAAATCAATCAAACAAACAGATACCATCAATTATTTGATCAAAGCACATTAAAACACAAAAGTAACTAAAATACATGCATTTGCTTAAACTGTTGCCATTATATTGCATTCAAAACACAATCAAAGGCCATTAAAACACAAAAGTAACTAAAATACATGCATATTACTTTGACAATTTAACATGACCATTATTTCATCAAAACAAAAGCTAGGACAAGGAAAAACATGGCCATAAATCCGGTACAAACATACACAAATCTTTCAAAGCAACCAAACGTTGATTTCACTAAAGACACCTCCTCCTCTTCCATCAAAACAGCTTCCACCTTCATACGATTCTGTGAGTGAAGATCAAACAATAAATCTTTGTAGTACTCACTAGGAAGCTCATCGTCAATGAATCTGAAGGTGGTACAGTAGCGGGTTTTAACCTGAAATAAACAACATGATGACAATATACGAAACCAACCTTTATATGATGAAACCGGGCAAAAAATCGAACTCTTACATTATGGCATCGAACAAAACGCCTCCCCGGGTTTCTGTTGGTCCAAGATGTCATGAGTTTCATCTTTTGTCCACAATGACAAAGTATATATCTATCTCCTCGATTTGTAGAAGCCGATGATGACGAAGAAGATGCCATGGTGATGATGGGTGAAGCTTCAGAGCGGGAGAAAGAGGGAGAAAGAAAGAAGGGCGGGAAAAAAAGGGGAGGGATGTGGAAAAAGGGGGGAAATCTGGGTTTTATAGCCAACGTGTCATCAAAACCGGGTCCACCTCATAAGTTAGCCGGTTTCGGTATACAATAGAAAATTTACAGGGTTCATGTATACAATAAACCTTTTGTAAGTTCATGTATACAATAACTTTTCGGCCTTAGTTGATTACATTTCCGTGCACTTAACCCTAAAGTATATGATGAGTCATTTAAGAAATTCATTTTTCTCGTAGGTAAATTTTATTCACAATCCCAATGTCTATTCAAAGTTCAAACCGAAGGGCAGCAACAATTACACCATGTTTCTTAAAATACTATTCTGTTATACGATCTGTTCCTATACTAAAAATAAACGAGGGACTTGATCTCTTGATTTAGGTCTATCTATCGTTAAAGTAATTTATTCCAAAATATTGAAATTGCTAGTATTCAACATACATTAAGTTGAAGAGAGTCCATACCAATTTACCAAAAATTAGTTTGACAACCAATGAAAATTTGGCAAGTAACCTTGCCAAAATCATGTCAAAGCATACCAAATCAAAGGGGGGTGGAGCATTGTTTAACACTTGTACGATACAAGTCAAAGAAGCAAGCTGTAGTGATATCCAAAGGAGGCCTAGAGGAGGGACAAACCCGATTCCCGGCCGGGGTATATATTTGTAAGGACATAAGATTTTGAAAATTATATATTATATATTAAGAGAGAAAGGTACCCGCGCGTTGCGGCGGTGATAGGAGCGGCGGAGGCGGTGATTGGTGGCTATGGTGGTGGTGATTATACGACCGCGCAATACGGCGGTGTAATGCCAATGGCGGTGGTGGCGAGTGGCGGTGGCGATTGGTGGCGGTGGATGGCGGTAGTGGTGGCGGTGACGAGTGTAGGTTATGATATGGTGTATATTGTTAAATGTTGAAATGTTGAATGTTGAAAAGTTGATTTGCTTTATAATATAGTATAGATAAACTGAGAACAGTTAATCAACCAAATTCTTATGAAGAATGTTATAAAAGTTTCACGAGTCATAAGTTAACTAACAACTAATATCGTATATATTTCTAATAATTATGATTTTGTTAAGTACAAAAATAGTTCTATTGTTATAACGTTAAGTTATTATTTATAAAAAAATTTAGTTTATACCTTTGAATTCGCTAGAAGTTAGGAGCATTTTTGTCTCTGTTCGGCTGAGTCACTTAAATCTTCAGGGCCGCCACTAATGATACCAATTCTCTCTCCATCGACTCAGCCACTCGATTTGAGATGTTTAATGCCGATATCGATACATACTGCAACAAAGGGAATGGGGATGCCACAATATCTTCGGTACCTTGGGTTTACCGATAGGATACCCCCTCACCGGCCCTTACTAATATATATATAACGAATTAAATTAACTATATTACGAGTATGTGCTAATAGCACTTTGAATTTATTGACATTGGGATTTTATTGAATATATGGAACGGTTGGTTTGTGATACTGGAGGGTATGATCCGTGTCTTTACAGTCAAGTCTTGTTGAAGACTATTACGACCTGTTGGAGTTACACAAGCATAATGAGATTGACTCGAGTACAAAACGCATTCTTCATTCGATTATGTTGATTATTTGTTGGAGAATATGGAAAGCGATAAATGAAAAGTTCTTCAATGTGGTATCAGTGTGGGCATCTCAGGAATATACAATCGTTGGGGTTCGTTTGGTTATCTAATCCGGCGACAAGGCTAAAATTGGGTTGGGAAAAATGGATATTGTTTCAATTCATGTAATTATATAGTTTTGATTTCTTTGTATAAATCCTCATGTAATTTTTGTTGTACAACAACAACAACAACAAGGTACTCAATCCCGACATAAGTCGGGCTATGAGGGAGGTATGATGTAGACAGACCTTACCCCTACACAAAGGTAGGGAGGCTGCTTCCAGATCCACCGAGGTGGAAGGGACCTCCGGCCCGGGTGAAAAAATAGGGTTAGATCCACCGGAGTGGAAGCCTTAACCGGATGGTGATAATCTCGATCTCGAACTCTCAATCTCTAGCTCGATCCCAATCTCCGGTGCACAAGTTCCGATCTCAGATCTGGAAAATGTGACCGTTAGAGAGGGAGAGGTAGAGAGAGAGGGCAGAGAGAGAAACACAGCAGTCCAATTAGTAGAGAAGACTATAGTTCATAAAGAGTAATATAAAATAGTAAAGAACAAAAGAGTAATATAAAATAGTTCATAAATTGCCAAGGATTCCAAAATACACAAAGAAACTGCTCTTCCCAAACGAAATATATTTTATAAACATAAATGGGACCAAATTATGCACTGGAATTGACACCTGTTGTGGAACATAACCATAAATAAGTAGATCGATTTGGAAACGAGATCCAGCTTGCTTCTTTGCCTTGATATCTGAGCACATTTTTATGTAATTTTTGTTGTATTGAATGAAATTTGACTTTTCCAACAAAAAAATAAATAAAAAAAGCCTAAGGGCTTCGTTTAGCATTTTCCATAAAAATAATATAACATTTTCCATAAAAATAATACGAAGTAATAGCTTTCAATTCAATATCTTTAGATGACATTACTTGAACTATTGCGCATATATATATGAGACTAAGATGTCAACAACAACAACAACAACAAGGTACTCAATCCCGACATAAGTCGGGCTATGAGGGAGGTATGATGTAGACAGACCTTACCCCTACACAAAGGTAGGGAGGCTGCTTCCAGATCCACCGAGGTGGAAGGGACCTCCGGCCCGGGGTGAAAAAAATAGGGTTAGATCCACCGGAGTGGAAGACTTAACCGGAAAAATCTCGATCTCAGATCTACTCTCGATCTCAAAGAGAAGCCGGAGAAACCTCTCAACGGCTCTCTAGAGAGAGAGAAGAGAGAGAGAGAGACTTGTTGGAAAGACACAAACACATACATTAATCTATCCTATAACATTAATACAATCTCATCTCAAAGATGTCGTATATATTAAATCATGAACAGAGTTGGAAAGACACAAACACATACATTACACAATGCGATGCTGACAACTATAAAGCTTGCAGATTGATCATGATAAGAAACTGTCTAGATTATATAATAATGCCGTTTATCTAAAACTGAATTAATAAATAGAGTTTCACTAGCTAATATACACAATATCCACTTGATAAAGTTATTAAGAGCAACATTAATCTATCCTATAACATTAATACAATCTCATTACATTAATTAAGAAAATTACGTTATTAAAACAATGATTGCATTAATTAACGTTGATGGTAGTTTACCGGGAGGTTAGTTACAAATGTGTGTATGCGTCATGACTAAACTATATTCTTTAGCAAAACACACTAGACATGAACAAGTCTTACACCTTAGAAATGTGAGTTTATTGTCAAGGACATTATCCTTACGAGAGCCACATATGAAAACATACGGATAACATGTGAAAATGGAAATGCTAGTATGCCATGGGTAAACAATTTTCAAACTATAACATATGAATAACATATAAGAATGAAATGGAAAGTATGCTCTGCTCGTTTTCAGATGTTCTCCACCACGACGCAAGCTTCCATGATAGACTCATGACACGATGTTGCCAACAATATCATACGGTGACACAACCATGACATGCCTGTTCGGATATGTTAAGACCGGCGGAGCACTCAGTATTGTTACCAAATTAAGTTAAAACACACTATCAAAATTCTTTTAACAACACTTTTCCAAGAAATTTTAGGAAGCTAATGACTCCATCGTCACAAACAATTTTAAACAAATTCTTATAGGTATTGTAGTGGAACTAATGAAATATTCAATGATTATGTCAATAACGGAAAGGACATGAAGTTCAAGCTTTAGATACGACAAAAAAAAAAAAAAAAAAAAAATTTGGAGTTTTTACGCTGGATCGGAGAGTTTTCTCTTACTCATGATTTCCTTCAACGGATGGTATTTGGGTCATGTACTCAAAAAATGGAGATGATCGGATAGGTAAGTGGAGGCTTAGAGGGTGAAATTGGTGATCAAACTAGGCAATTGTAAATGTTCAAGCTTATATCACTTAGTTGTTCGTCATGGAAATTAAAAATTAACAATGTACTCAACTTCTAATTTGGTAAAAACAAACGATTTATTGTATGGTTGGTTTACATTAATTTCTTGAATAAATGATCTAGTACTATTTGCCCTTAAATATGTTTTTGGTCGATTTAATGCAAACGAATTAAAGACTATCCGTGTGATAATGAAGTTTGGGTAAGTGTAAACATCAAATATGATGGCAATTTTTATTTATTAATTATGCCACATTAAATGCATTCAATTTCTTTGAATGACTTGTATTGTGATTAATGGTGTTTGAAAAGTTAGTTTATTGAACTTTTTTTTCTGAAAGGCAAGTTTATTGAACTAAGACGTGCAAATTTTGAATTTGTGCTCTTGATTTCTTTGAGTTGTTATGCTACAATATTTTGTTTAAAAGACCATGTCGCATAACTACTGCATAAGAGTTTAATTGTTCAAATTGATCTCCGTTCTTTCTCTTCTTTTTTTTTCTTTAATAGTCCTAATACCCGTACGATGTACGATAGCTATATAGATTATATCATAAAAAAATTCGAATATGCCTCACACATGATTCGTGAGTATGAAATAAATTGTGGTTAAAGTAAATCGATGATCAAAGCTAAATTATAATAAACAGTAATGATAAATATAATATATGTTTAGTTAGAGTTTTGGATTTACCTTAAATTTTTACAATCACATAAAGAAACTTGTAAGTATAGTGGATGACGACAAACGGCCTAGTGATTTTGGATCGTAAACTCAAAATTTTGAAGTTTTCATGTTAATAACTTATTATAAGTAATAAGAGTTAAAGAATTGAGAAACAAAAAGAGATAATTTAATAATGAGAAAATTAACAATCAAATAAGGTTATAATGTCTTTTGTATTAATAAGTCAAGAGTTAGAGTTTAATTCTAAGTATAATAAGGAAATTGAATCTATATACAATTAAAAAAGCTAATTTAATAAAATAAATAAATTAAAAGGACACGTGTCGATCAAGAATTACGCCACGTGTCGTTTCAAGAACATCTCAATCCTGTTTTAGTTTATTGATAGACAATAAGATATATCATCAGGTATGGCTTTTACTTTTGTAATGCACATACAATATATAGCATATACAAAACATATTTTGTTCAATATAAAACTTAAATTTACTTTCCTTCTTTTTAATATGTATTACTCGTGAATATCGGAAGTCTAGCATATGATCTCTTATATATCTTAGGGAGCCTCTTGCAAAATAAAACTTCAACTTAAATTGTTAGATGATAAACCCTTATCATCTAAAGGTGTGGAGTAGAATCTCACCAATTTAAACCAGCCAGAAAGGTACTCTCGATTTTACTCAAGGTCTTGATTTCGATCCTCATGGATGGCAAGCTTTGAGGTTTTTCCCTTCAAATACTTGTGGCCTATGGTCAACATCTCGTTGTTTAGGATATGTGCAAGGTTTCACCATTATACGGTGATGTTTTCCTGATGTCGTGTTTCGATTGAATGTTCGGAAAAAAAATACTTGTGACCACTCAAAAAAAATAAATAAATATCGTAAACAGATTAAACCAATTTGCATGAAACCATCCGTATGTGGAAGCTAAAACCCAAACTTCATTAATATCACCAATTTGCTTGTAGCATGTTAAACCCCGTAACCTATATCATCTCAATTAAGTGATTAACAATATGCCATGTATAGATAACCGTAAACACTAAACACATAACCGTAAACACATAAATTTATAATCTAGATAAAATCTTAAATTACAAAATAACAAAAAATAATAGTAATACCTTGGCGATCTTATGGATTGGATATCACGATATCACCATGTAAGTTTTATAAAATAAGACAAACGATAATAAAGGTCACCATGTCTTGTTCTTTATAGGCAGGCCTTAGAGGTAAAGATTGATTAAATATCTAATAAGGAAAGTAAATATATAATAATAATAAAATAATTTATTTTAATTAAAAAAATAAAAAGACACGTGTCGGTTAAGGAATACGCCACTTGTCGTTTTTAAAAAATATTCAATCCTGTTTTAGTATATTGGTAGATTCGAACACTAAACGAACAAGAGATATTTAATGTATTTGATTCTCACTCTAAGTTAGGAAAGCGTGCAACAAAACTTTGTATTGGCTTGATTTGATCAAAATTTGCTAGGATTCCTTTACTATAGACGCAATATTACAATGTCAAGAGCCCAAGTTTAAGAAAATAACAATACCGTCAATACGTATGCTAATCTACCAATAAACTAAAACATGATTGACATGTTTTTGAAACGACACGTGGCGTAATTTTTGATCGACACGTGTTGATGTGTCGTATTTTATACTCATTTCCCACAATGAATGTAGTTGATTTTGCATGGTTTATGAGTCGTTTTAGTATACATTTGGTGCATTTATGGTATTTGTTAGTGTTTTAGGGAAATAACAGGTACTTGAGCGTAATTCTGGAGAAAACGACATTCTTGAGGTGAAATAAGTGCTAACGGATGATTTCCGAAGCATTAGGATGAAGATTGCAGTTGGTCAACAAAAGTTAAAGCTGACAAACAAAGTATTGCGCCGCAATAGCTAGTTGCGCCGCAACAGTATTCCAGAGAGTTAAGTTGCGCCGCAACGTAGCTAGTTGCGCCGCAACGCGTTGAGTTCTAATCCAGCCTCGGTCAATGGAAGTCAAAGTCAACGAATGGTCAAAGTCTCATTGCGCTGCAAACTTGGCTAGTTGCGCCGCAATGAGGGTCGAATTCTGCACAATTTTTGGAAAGTATAAATAGCATGCTTAATCATTCCAAAACCCTACCTTTTTGCACTCCAGCCGTTTTTAAGACACATTTGAAGGGTTTTTATCAGAGAATCATATTTGAAGATCAAGAACACGATTGGAGAATTATTTCGTTATTGTTAATCATTCTTGAAACGATTTCTACATTCGGTACAATATGTCTTCATATATTATTGTTTGTTTTTATCTTTTCATTATGAGTAGCTAAATTTCTCAGCACCCGCTTGGGTAGTGAACATGTCATAGGGTCGATTGATGTTACTTGCAATTGTTGAACAAGATTTTCATGTTTAATCGAAGAACCGCATTTATTTGAGTTTAAATATTGATTTTATCTTTTATATTTATTGATTGATAATTGTGATTAGAAGTTCGGAAGAAATCTATGTCATTGTCAATTGATTTATGAAACGGTTATTCGGTCTTTAATTAACCTAAAGTCGTTGGAGTTCGGAAGAAACTAGCGATAAAGATTTTAAACAATTAAATTCATTTTGAGTGTGTAAACATCTATGATAGAGGAATCTGATTAGGTGAATAAGCAGTTCGGAAGAAAGCTTTTAAAGGTTAAATCATAAAATCAACTTAGGTTCTTAATGCTTAGTTGTTTTGAGTAGAAATTATTTGCGGAAGCGATAACTATATTTCGAGCAATTAAAGTTTCAAGTATAACGGAAGTTCATCTTGACTACCTTTTAAGTCGTTCAACAATTCAAGTAATGTTTAGACCCGATGATTGGCATGTAAGCTGATCCAAGTAGGTGCCCTTTTAATATTATTGTTACAAAAATCATTTTTACTTTCGTCTTCCGACGAATCCTGCCCCGGTCATACCGGATTTAATTTATTTACTTTTATTTTTGCAAAGTGACAATTCGGTCACAAAACCCCCTTTTCTTCTGAACTACTTTATTTTAACAATTGCTTACAAAGTCCTTGTGTTCGACCTCGGATTTACCAAGTCAACTATATTGCATACGTGTAACATCCTAATCATTTTTCGACCCTTGACTATTAGTTGACCGTTAACTCCGTTAGTTGACCTATTAGTTGACCGTTAACTCCGTTAGTGTTTAGACGACCCATTAGTTGATTTAGTTGAATTTTATTATAAATTAGATGTTTTATAAACATTAATTGCCCAAAAAGTTGAAATAGTTAAATCGTTGCTCACTTCGTGGTTGTCGGGTCATTTATTGATTTATTTCGATAAATCGATATATAAGCTAAGTTGAAAGTTGCTAATTTATCGTTGACGGAAAATTGTGCTATAAAATGATTATTGTGCCGTATTTGTAGTAGAAAAAGGTCTTTATATGTTAGGTATATGATAACGGGTCATTTAGAGGTATAATGAAGTCATAAGTTGCTTTAGGGGTCAAATTTGCCAAGTGGTCAAACATAAAAACGGGATTAGTTGGATAAGTATTGAAATAGGGTTAGACTCCAGCTATTTTAGGAGTCTTTAGGCAGCCCTAAACACCCCATAATTATACGTTCGTCTCCTAAAAAAACTCCCAGCCGCCAATTACGAAAGAACTCAAAAATTGAGTAGTTTTGTTACTCTAGAAAGATCGGTTGTCATGGGTGTAGTCTCACGTTGTGCTTTGTTTTCCGAGATTTGTAGCCGACATAGGTGTATATATACTATATTAAAAACGCAAAGGTGCTTGGTGTTTTCTCGGATTCATCAATCAGCAAAAAAGAAGTTTTGGTTTTAATTCCTTCATGGACATCATCATCTTTGGTGATTGTAGAATTATTTTCATCTAATTTATTCTAGTCTTGTTATAATAATAATAATAATAATAATAATAATAATAATAATAATAATAGTATAGTTTAATCAGAATTTCAATAGGAGAATTTGAAGACTTGGGAAGTGAGTTACCAGCCGCCGTTTGAAAAGGAGTTTTCATAATTGTCAAGTTTTCAATATTTGTTCATGGATGGATTGACATTATCCGTATAGCAAGCTCGACAAATCTTTTAGTGTTTTTTTATGAAGCTCTTAAAGGTTAGGCGTTGATGGAGCTAGTAGATTTGCGAGAGATGGGGTAGCTATTGATGATGAATAAAGGTTGTGGAATTTTGTCATTGCCGTTAGTTGCCGTTGTGATATTTTGCGTGCGCGACCAGGTAAGATATATCATTTTTGACACGCTGGGGTGCACAACGAAAATGGTGATTTCGTAAAAGTGGTTTAAAACCTTTCTTTCTCATACGCTAGTTTGGGTAATGGGACTTTTGGAGGGTTTCGCGAAATGGGTAGATTTGCATGATTAGGCTTATTTATATTGTCGTTATTACGCCTGTGCATGCTGAATTATAGTTGATATTAATGTTGTTTTTAGTTGTAAAGTTGTTTCTCGTTGAAATGCTAAGTTGTTGCGTTGATTTGGCTTTTACACTAGTTCACTAGACTTGTGTAGGTTGCCATGTTTACACTGTGCACGATTAGGGGCCCTAAACTTAAAGTTGAAATAGAAGTTGCTAAAGTTGATATCGTTGTTAAAACTCGAGTATAAATCTAAGTTGAAAGTGGTAAGCTTATTGTTAGGACCAGTTCACCTGGAACTGGCCAGTCACCAGTTCACATTGACCAGTCACCAGTTGCATCTGGAGACTAGTGAAACTGGTGACCAAGATGATTTGTCGAGAAATATATTGAAGTCCAGTTGCACCGTACAGTTAACGCAACTGAAGACTTCCTCCAGTTGAGAACTGACCAAGTTGAGGAAGCATTCCAGTTGAAGTCGAAGACAACAAATGGAAGATAGAGAATGGTAATGGCAGCGAAGCCCAGTTGGCATTCTAGTCAGTTACAAACTGGAGACCATCAGTGGAAAGCCCTTACAAAGCTTACACTGATTACGAGGAATTGACTTGTATGCTTTATGTACCTTTACCAGGATAATAAGCCTTATCTTATTATTTAAGTATTAAAAGGTACATAAAGGTGGTTATGTAAAGTCACTTTAACATGCGACTTTACACTGCTTTTTAAGGAATTAAATGTTATTCCTTAAATGCTCCCAACCACATTTGTACGGCTAAAGTTAACATCCCAATGTTAACTTTGCCTATAAATACAAGTCATTGCACAACCAAGAATTCAAGTATTCGATCTCACAAAGTTAATTCACAAAAACGAATAACTTCACACTTTGCAAACCTGAAATATTCTTGGTGAACTTGTGCAATCTTCTCTCAATCGCTAAAAGGAACATTTCACAACTTTAAGTGTTTCGATTGTCTTGAGAAATTCCGAGTATAGATCAATTGTATTTCATAGGTTGTTAAGATATTTACATTCGTGTATTATCTTGGTTCCGCATCAACCTTGTAATTTGTTTAATATCAATAAATAAATTACACATTGAAAAATACATATTGTCTCATCAAGTTATCTTACAAGTTATTTGTATTATTGCATTGTTCTTTACTTATTGTCTTTTATATAAGTAATCTATCTAGAACTTGGTATATACATACTGCAACTGGTCGTCTCCAGTTCAGTGCATATATTGCAAAGTAACTCCACCATCGACATAGAGGTGTTTTCAGTAGTACCATCTAACAAGTTGGGACTTACAAGTGGTATCAGAGCAGAAGGCTAATAAACTTGCCTAGATCTGCTAAGATGAACACTACTGAAGGTGGAGATGGTTCTAGTTCAGGTGAAAACCCCTCGAATACTAATGCACAACCTTTTCAAAATGTTAACACCAACCCTCCTCCTCCTACTGCCCCAAACCATGTCCATGTACACTACTCTAACACTCCTGTTCCAAAATTTGATGGAAACAGTGAGACATTCAGTACATGGAATGAATGCGCAGTACCTCCTACCCCACTGAGGGCAGTACCCAGAAGCTAGAAGGCGTATGGTGGTCGAAACGGATATATACCCGTCACGGAGAGAGAAGAAAAGTTGGAGGTGAGGTGGAGTCTTAGAATAGTGACCAGGGGGGGGTGAGGAATGTCCAGTTATTCCAGCAATGGGGTAAGTGCCCCAAACACATGTCCATGTACACTACTCTAACACTCCTGTTCCAAAATTTGATGGAAACAGTGAGACATTCGGTACATGGAAGGCTAGAATGCTTTTGCATTTTGGTGGGATTAAAAGGTATATGTTGAAAATCCTTAAGGATGGACCATATATACCCATGTTCCTTGGGGTCAGTCCTCTTCTTGATCCTACTGGAAGAAGAGGTTCAAGGGAAAAGCCAGAAAACCATTGGTCTGATGAGGATCGCAGACTGGTGGACTTGGACACCAGAATGAAAAACATGATCCTTGGGGCTGTCCCTGAAGACCTAATTCCAACACTTGTGTTGTTTCCCAGTGCCAAGTCTATGTGGATGAATTAGTGATTCAATTTGAAGGAGGTGATGACACTATTGTCACCAGAAAAGTTGCTTTGAACAGAAGTATGAATCCTTCTTTGCCTTGCCCAATGAAAGTCTAACTGGTACATACACCAGATTTTCTAGCCTCATCAATCAGTTGAGAGGATTGGGTGTAGAGAAGGATAAGGATATTCTTCTTGAGAAGTTTTGTGATATTCTTCCTTCCAAATGGGAAAACATGGTTCTTGTCTTGAGACAAGGTAAAACCTTGCACACTCATACTCTTGCATCGCTCTATGGAGCCTTCAGATTCACTGAAGATAATAATGCTGCAAGACTTGTGGCTGAGCAAGATGCCATGAACCATGCCCAGAGTCCCAAGGTTGCTAGTTCAACTGAGCGACCTTGTGCTGCTTTAATGTCTGCTGAGAGTGTCCAGGTACACTCGATGAAGGAGATGTTGAACAGTTTCTTAAACTCTGGACTGACCACTGAAAACAGTGATGGTTGTAATGAAACTGATGATGATGATCTGGTCGCCATGATTGCTAAAACCTTTAATAGGTTTAAGCATAAATCCAAAAGATTTAATGGCCTCAACAATGCTTCCAGCTCCAGCTCTCTGGATAAGACCAATCTTACATGCTATAAGTGTGGTAAGAAAGGTCATTTATGAAGGAATGCAGATCTAGTCAGTTGAACAACCAAACTGGCCCCTCTGTCCCTAATTCAATCGGCCTGATGATAGCTACAAAGCTAAATACAAGAAGCTTAAGGCCCAGATTGCCCTCCTGTCCATGCAAAGGGAAAAGGATCAGTGCTTAATGGCACAAACTGAGGGAAAATGGGAGTACTCTGATGACTCATCTGATGATGAAGAAGAGGAAAGTGACATGTGCTTCATGGCCTTGGAAGATCAACAGCAGCAACACGTGGTGAAAGAAGATGTCATCTCTGGAAGATGGGTAGACATCATACTGAAGAAGGTATGTGACTATGATAACCAGGTTGACCCTGAACTAAACTGGACCTGGCTGAATCATTAAGTGGTGATTTGGCATTTGTGGAAACTGTAAGAGCTGATAGTGAAAGATATCTTGACACTATCCTAATTGAACTGAACAATGTTAAACCACAACTAAATGATTTGCAAAGTGTCCAGTTGGCTCTCAAGGAGTCAGTTTTAAAGATTGAGGCTTTAGAACTTGATAATCAAAACTATTTTCTGATCTTGAAAAAGAACAAAAGATTATCAAGTCGTGGGTAAAAGCATCTGGCAAAAACTATGATGCATTTTCAAGAACTATCGATGCCCAAAAGAATGCATGGAAATCTAGAGATCTGGAGATGGCAGCTCTCATACCAGATCTTCATGCATTGCCTCCAGCTCTCAAGGTTGAAACACCTTATGATCAACCTGGAGCTGTTGAAACTGAAACCTTTGAGACCACCCCCTTTGAGGTTAAAACTGGAGCCGAACAGGCTAAAGCTCCAGTCAAAAAGGCCACTGGTAACAAGCCTTTACCTCAAAAGTCTAAGGTGCCCAAGACCCGACAGACTAAAGCACCAGTTGAACCAAGGTCCAAGGTTCAACTGCCTGAAGAAAATAATATTTTGGTTAATCTGGAAAGTCAACTCCAACTTTGTCTCGGCAGGTTCAGAGTTGTACTGCCCGGATTAACAATCTGGAAGGAGGCTTATTACCTCCAGTTTTCAAACAAAATATTAAACCACTCCCTTCAATACCTAAACAAAAGAATGTTCCTTCTGGAACAAAATCTGGTAAAATTAAAGGGAGTAAGTATCAAATACCAATTGTTTTTACTCCTGCACCTGGAGCTGGTGATAATGCTCCAGATGCAGCCTCCAGTTCAACACCTCAACAATCAACTGTGACTTCTGTAGAGAAGTCCAGTGGACCCATCAAGAAAAGATGGGTTCACAAAAAGAACTAATGATTTTTGTGTGTGTGTAGGGCGATCGAAAGAAAAATATCTGGTATCTGGACAGCGCTGCTGGCCGGACTATGACTGGATGTAAGCCCCTACTGGAAGAGTTCACTGTCCAATATGGACCGACAGTGACGTTTGGTAACGATCAATCTGGAAAGACTGAAGGATATGGTGTGCTCAATAATGGACAAGTCGAATTCAAAAGAGTTGCATTTGGAATGGTTTGAAATACAACCTGATCAGTGTCAGCCAACTTTGCGATGATGGCTTCAGAGTATTGTTTGATATTGCACAAGGCACCATATTTAACAAAGATTGGAAAGTGGTGATGATTGCACCAAGAAAAGGAAATGTGTACATCATGGATATGGAACCAGCTCCAAAAGAGCAATGTTTCTATACCAAAGCTGATGAGGAGACCAACTAGCTATGGCATAAAAGATTATCCCATCTTAATTTTAAAAACATTAACAAGTTGTCTCGCAAACAACTGGTTGATGGGATACCTCAAATTTCCTTCAATAAGGAAAAGCCATGTCCAGGGTGTGAGATGGGTAAGCAGAAGAGAGCCAGTTTTAAAACTAGGCAAAATTTTAGCATCACTGAACCTCTTCACATGCTACATATGGATCTCTTTGGTCCAGTGAATGTTCAAACTAGAGCTGGAAAGAAGTACACTCTAGTTGTGGTTGATGAATTCACCAGATATTGCTGGGTGGTATTCATCAGATCCAAAAGTGATGCTCCTGCTGAAATCATCTCTCTTATCAAAAGAATTGAGCTCAAGTATACTCGAAAAGTTTGTCAGTTGCGAAGTGATAATGGTACTGAATTCCAAAACAAAGTACTTGAAACATTTTGCAATGACACTGGCATCTCTCAAAACTTCTCATCAGTTCACTCTCCAGAGCAAAATGGAGTTGTTGAAAGAAAGAATCGTACACTGATAGAAGCCGCAAGAAGTATGCTATCTGAATCTGGTCTTCCCACCAGTTTTTGGGCTGAGGCAGTTGCAACTGCTTGTCACACCCAAAACCGGTCAGTCTACATCAAGAGACATAAGAAGATTGCCTACGAAGTACTCAGGAATCGTAAACCAAATATTGGATATTTCCATGTATTTGGCTGTCCAGTTTATATACTGAACGATTCCAGTCAGCTTGGAAAGTTTGATGCAAAAGCTGATGAAGGAGTATTTTTAGGCTATTCAGATATTCGAAGGCCTTTAGAGTTTATAATTATAGACTCCAAAAGGTGCATGAGACAATTCATGTCACATTCGATGAATCAACTGAAGCAATCAACAAGAGACCAAGCCTTGATATTTCTCCAGTCATTCCAATCAATTTTGGTGAAACTGACCAAGTTCATTGGTCAGTTGTTTCACCAGAAGATGCTTCCAGTTACAACAAACTGGAACCAGTTAAGAAGAAGAACACCTTCAGTGACACATCATTTTATCCTTCTATCAATTTCAACTTACCACAAGAATTGGTGATTGGATCTGATGTTCGTGCCATTCCAATATCAGCACCAGTTCAAGCACCTATTTCTCCAGTTGTTCATGAAATACCTTCAACTGAGGAATTTCATGATGCTAATCGAGACCTCATTGACTCTGATGAGGATGTAGAAGTTGTTTGGACTGATCCTTCTCCAGATGCTGCTGCAACTGAAGAAGATCTCCAGGTGACTTGCACTGATATTGTAGTTCACCAGCCTAGTCAATACACTAGATGGACTAAAGCCCACCCAATTGAACAGATTGTGGGTGATCCAACTAGTGGGGTTCATACTAGAAGAGCCACCAGTGAGCAATGCTTAAACGTCACCTTCTTATCTTTAATTGAACCAAAGAAGATTGACGAGGCTATGGCAGACCCAAGCTGGGTGGAAGCTATGCAAGAAGAGCTCCTCCAGTTTGAAAGGAACAATGTTTGGGAACTTGTTCCTTGTCCACCAGGGTTAAAGAAAGAACCTATTGGTACCAGATGGGTCTACCGAAACAAAATGGATGAAGATGGCCATGTTGTAAGAACAAGGCCAGACTAGTTGCCCAGGGTTATTGTCAAGCAGAGGGCGTTGACTTTGATGAAACTTTTGCTCCAGTTGCAAGACTTGAAGCCATAAGAATATTCTTGGCTTATGCAGCCCATCTGCAGTTCATGGTCTTCCAGATGGATGTCAAAAGTGCGTTCCTTAATGGAACATTGGAAGAAGAAGTTTATGTTAAGCAGACTCCAAGTTTCATCGATGAGAAGCACCCTCATTGGGTTTATAGACTGAACAAAGCATTGTATGGTCTAAGACAAGCCCCAAGAGCCTGGTATGATACTTTAACTAAACATCTTCTTAAAAATGGTTTTCAAAGAGGTGCAATAGATAATACCTTGTTTATCTTGAAAGAAAGAGGTAATATCTTATTGGTATAAATTTATGTTGATGACATTATTTTTGGTTCAACTGATGATGCAATGTGTAAAAAGTTTTCTAAAATCATGTCATCTGAGTATGAAATGAGTTTAATGGGTGAATTAACATTTTTCTTAGGTCTTCAGATTAAGCAAACTGAAAATGGAATTTTCATAAACCAAGAAAAATATGTCAGAGATTTGTTAAGAAAATACAAATATGATTCAATCCCATCAAAAAACACACCTATTGCAGCACCATTGAATTTGGACTCTGACCCAACTGCAAACCAGTTAACATAACTGACTATAGAGGTATGGTTGGTTCACTGATGTACTTAACTGCCAGTCGACCAGATATAATGTTTGCAACATGTTTATGTGCTAGGTTTCAGGCTAACCCTAAAGAATCACATTTGCACGTTGTAAAGCGTATCTTTAGATACCTGAAAGGGTGTCCTAATCTTGGTCTTTGGTACCCCAAAGGCTCAGGATTAGAGCTAATGGGTTATTCAGATTCTGATCATGCAGGTTGTAAGATAGATAGAAAATCAACAACTGGTGGTTGTCATTTCCTTGGAGGAAAACTGGTAAGTTGGACCAGCAAGAAGCAGACTTCACTCTCTATGTCCACTGCTGAGGCAGAGTACATTTCTGCGGCCAGTTGCTGTGCCCAGATTCTCTGATCAAGAACCAGTTACTAGATTATGGTCAAAAGTTTACTAAGACCCCAATCTTTTGTGACAACACCAGTGCAATTGCTATATCTCACAACCCAGTGATGCACTCCAAAACAAAACATATTGACATCAGGTATCATTTCATTCGAGATCATGTTATGAAAGGAGATATTGAAATTCATTTCATCCCCACTGACAAACAGTTAGCTGATGTTTTTACTAAACCTCTCGATGAGAAAACCTTTAAACATCTCATCAGCGAACTGGGAATGTTAAACCCTTAACTGGAGCTTTCTTTGTTATTGAACGCGTCAGTGACACTGATGAAGTTCTCCAGTTGAGGAGGTCCAGATAATCTTTGCTCGCCAGGCTATCGAACGCCTTTGTGATACTATCTTGGCACTAATTGATTCTGGATCATCATTTTAGGGGGAAAGACTCAAAATAATTTTCTGACTAAAATTCGTTTTTGTTTGAAATGCAACTGGAGAACTCTTCAGTTGGAAACTGGTACTGGACTGATCCTCCTGTTACCAGGTTCAGTCTTGTCTTATTTTTTATAACGTTACAAATACTTGGTCAATATGTGTGACACGTGATGATACTCGAGTGTTTTAAACCACTTGATATCATGATCTGACATGTTTGAAACCATTTTAGTACTTGACAACTGTTTGTATTGGGAAAACAAAGTGGGCGCGTGGGTAAGATAAGCCGTCGTAGCATTTAATGCTGACATGGAAGCATTTAATGTTTACATGGCAAATTATTATTTTATTTCAAAATTCAAACCAACTTTTGTGAAAATATCTTCAAAAAGGGATTTTGTTTATTAAAATATAATTTTGGTGTTTCATTGGGATCTTGAATCCTTTATAAATACCCTTATTTACTCCGAACTCATTTACCTCCTTCTCTTACATTCCTTCATTTACTTCCAATCATCAAAATTGCTTCATTCTTCTCTTTGCTTCATAAATCAAAAACCCTAAATCCCAAATTTCATTTTCATTCGTCTATGGCTCCTAGATCATCTTGTTCAAGAGATGTAAATCTCTTGACTGTTCCATACAATCCCTCACCAGATGTCTCACAGGCACCTGGTGCCCCTAGTAGTGCTTCGGTCATAAAACTAAATCCAAATAATCCTATGGCCAGCCTACGAGGATCTCAAGGGTCCGATACCCTTATTGGTAGAATTCAAAAGTTTTTGAAGAATTCTCCAATAGGACCCTCATTTTCTCTAAACCCACGTAAGTTGTTTCACAACTACTTATGTGAGTTTTGGTACACTGCCGTTCTTTCTTCCGATTGTTCCTCCATCAATTTCACATTAAAGGATGGAACAATCCAGTGTACCTTATCAGCCGATGTATTGAGGGATGCTTTACGCCTCAATTACTGGAGAGAGGGTGAATCTCCAGTCGTCTTGCCCCCAAATATAAACTTTCGCCAAGTACTTCTTGAAATGGGACACAGGGAGTGTTTGGAGAATGGGATGTTGAAGACAAAAGGTGCGATGACCATGAAGGGCCTTACACCTTCATGGAGGTACTTTTTCATCCACCTGGTGGAGAGCATGGGTGGGAGTTCTGGTGGACTTGACCAGATTAACTCCTCGCAAGCAGAGATGGCTTACTGCTTGTGGAACGGATTGAGAGTGGACTTTGCAGATATTCTGTAGAAGCCTGGTTCAAAAGCTGAAGGGCACAAGGGGTGTTTGTATTCCCTTTTCAAGGTTCTCTCACTTTGTTTTAAGCAAATTCTGGGCAGGGAAGAATATAATAGTACAGATTCTCCGTACACTGCTCCAGATATGCTAAGGAATCTTGACTCACTGGTATCTGAAGCTGGTGAGGTTGAAATTCCTGAACGAATGCAGCTGGCATTCGCTTCAACTGATGCACCTCTTGTAGGTGAGTCAGAAAGGCAACTGGGCGGGCCTCAAAATAATGAGGGACCCTCCAGTGTGTCTAATGTTGTGGTTGAGGATAGAGCAACCATAACTGAAGCAACCCCCATCACATCTATCCCTGGTGAAGATACTTCAGTATCTGATCTATCAACAGATGCACCCATCCAGGAAACTGGGGAAGGTCATCTGGAGACTGACCAGGTAACTGGTCAGCCCTCAGTCACATTCATGGATCTGGACATGAGTGTTAATGACGAGGAAATCCTTATAGAATCTTCGGATTCTGAAGGTACTGAAACAGACTTGGAGATTCTTGATGCTTCTGTACAAGCTCAAGACCCTTCATCTCCAGTCTTACCTCCAGACGCATCAATTTCATTTTCACCACCACAAATAAATGTGCCTATAGATATATCTTTACCAACAAATTTCGCTCCTTTACCAACTGGGCAATTCTCACTTGCTCGAGAAATGCCACCCCACCGTCGCCGTTGTTCACACCTGAGCATTCTCAGCATGAACAACAATTTGATTTTCCAGTCCTTTCTTCAACCACCACTCCAATAATTTCTTCAACTGCTGGCCTGACAACTGGGGAGACTTTCATCAGTTTGCCTCCTCCAGTTGCTCCAGTAGTAACTGCTAGTGGTCCAGTGACACCTTCTCCTTTGTCACTGGACAGTCAAGTTGTCTCACTACAAGCCGATCACCAAAACCTTCTAACCAGGGTGGAGGAGATTCAGAAGACACTTGACAAGAACACCAAGTCCTTCTCCAGATACCACAAAGATCATTTGACAAACATTAAGGTGGTCGATCTGGGGATAAACAAGTTTTCATCTAATGAAGACTTGGTGTTCAAAAAGCTTAATGAGTTGGTCACTGGCTGCAACAATCTAGCTGGTACTCTAAAGGAAGCCTTTGACCTAACTCACTCCAAGGTCTCCAGTTCAATCTCCAACTTGCTAGAAAATACTGTCAGAACTTCCGAAGTTGACTTGAAAGAGATTGAAAGGCAGGTTAAGGAACTTATTGAAAGACCTGGCCTAGATATAACTGGCCTTGGAGAGCAGTTGATGACTTCGGTTGGTCAGAAAATAGAGGATACGCTGGGTGCTAGAGAAGACCATTTGATTGAATGGGTGATGTCTGAGATCACCAAGTTGGCCACTCCTCAGGTTGATCTGGCCCCACTTACCAGTGAGATCAACCAGTTGAGAGGCAGCATAGAGAGTTTGAACACCCAGGTATCTCTACATGCTCAATCTATAGAGAAACTGACAACTGAAGTGGAAATCTGAAGAAGATGGATGATGAGGTTAAGGATAAGGTTGTCTCCGGTTTGGATGAGGACTCCAAGATCTTGAATGAATTGAAAACTGGTCAAGACCAAGTTGTTGCAAATGTCTTGACCCAGTCCAAGGAGACGAACCATTTATGAAGGTCCTTCAGGATGATGTGTGGCATCTTCAAAGAGTGTAAGGACTTGCAGTCGTGGCAGCCTCTTGACCGGTTGCCATCTCACCCCTCTGAATGGGAAGCAATTAGGGCAGGTCTAGATGCTGCAAGGGGGAAAGAAGTTCAGTCCTTACACGACCAGTTGCACCTGGAAGGACTCCATCTGGATCTGGAAGAGAATTGGTTGTGGCTACCAGTACTGAAGCTGGTGAGCAGAGTGTTAGGGGGAATGTTGGTTTGGACAAAGGTAAAGGTTTAGCTGGTGATGCATCTGCCCAGCCGGCCACTGGTGAAATGTTAGAAACTGGTAATGCTGACATACTACCTCCAGTTTCAGATAGTGATAGTAGAAAACTGGCTAGACTTGGTAATGACATCAAAGAAAGAAAGAAAATGAAACAAAGAAACCAAGTTGAGGTCAGGGCACATCTTGCTCAGATTAAGTTGCTGGATATGAGTGATGCCAATCTACTGGGTATACTAAGGATGAGTATGTTAGGGTTAAGAATGATCCTAGGATAGTTGACCAGTTGAATGAAATGCTAGATGTAGAACTGGACAGACACTATCAAGAGGATGAAGCTGAATTCGACGCCAGGAGCTTAAACATTTCAGTGGAGAAGGCAAAAGAGATTAGGGCCAGTGAGATTCTTAAGAGAATTGCAAATGTTAAAAAGGTTGTGAAGGATGTATTGAATCCACCAAGAAGAAGGATTCCACAACCAAGAAGACCACTGACAAGAGATGCAAGAGATGCTGACCTTAGCACATTCGTTGAATCAACTGGCGAGGTATCCAATGAAGACATTAAGTCCGCTGTACTGGCTGCTGGTGCTGGGAGTATAAAAATCACAAATGAATCTGAAGCTAGAAACTACTACTCCCAGATCATGTCAACCAGAAGACATAGTGGTACTATTAATGGTGTCAATGTTACAATCAAGCCAGACACCAAGGTTTTTCAAATCGAAGTTAAGTATACTGGTGGGCCACTGGTTAGAACTGATGATCCTGGTGCTATGCAGTATGGGTTCAGCGAATGGGTGGAGATGGTGAATGTTTTGGATGCTAAGGCACAAAAGAATAGGTTCGAGAAAGCATGGGTAAACTTTCAAAGGGGGAAGATTCAACATAAAGAAAATCTTGAGCAAAAGTTGAATATTGACCCTGAAGATACTCAGCCTATCTCTTCAGTTGCCAAGAGAAGAAGAACTGGCGAAGGGCCATCTCATTAAGTTCTTTCTTCAGTTTATCTACTGTAATTTGTATTTACATTCTGTAACTTGTATAAATTCATTCCTTGTATAAATGAAGTTACCAGTTTGTAACCACAAGGTAGATAAAAGATTAAAATCTAACAAACCTAAAAGAAAAACCTAAGGCATTTATTGATCTATAAAAATGCCTTAAATAACTTAGATAGATTTAAATCGAACAAGTCCTTCCAGTTCACACTTATACAGATACAAGAACTAGAAAAGACTTAGACTATATTTCTAGACAAATAGGGGGAATTTGTTAGGACCAGTTCACCTGGAACTGGCCAGTCACCAGTTCACATTGACCAGTCACCAGTTGCATCTGGAGACTAGTGAAACTGGTGACCAAGATGATTTGTCGAGAAATATATTAAAGTCCAGTTGCACCGTACAGTTAACGCAACTGAAGACTTCCTCCAGTTGAGAACTGACCAAGTTGAAGAAGCATTCCAGTTGAAGTCGAAGACAACAAATGGAAGATAGAGAATGGTAATGGCAGCGAAGCCCAGTTGGCATTCTAGTCAGTTACAAACTGGAGACCATCAGTGGAAAGCCCTTACAAAGCTTTACACTGATTACGAGGAATTGACTTGTATGCTTTATGTACCTTTACCCGGATAATAAGCCTTATCTTATTATTTAAGTATTAAAAGGTACATAAAGGTGGTTATGTAAAGTCACTTTAACATGCGACTTTACACTGCTTTTTAGGGAATTAAATGCTATTCCTTAAATGCTCCCAACCACATTTGTACGGCTAAAGTTAACATCCCAATGTTAACTTTGCCTATAAATACAAGTCATTGCACAACCAAGAATTCAAGTATTCGATCTCACAAAGTTAATTCACAAAAACGAATAACTTCACACTTTGCAAACCTGCAATATTCTTGGTGAACTTGTGCAATCTTCTCTCAATCGCTAAAAGGAACATTTCACAACTTTAAGTGTTTCGATTGTCTTGAGAAATTCCGAGTATAGATCAATTGTATTTTATAGGTTGTTAGGATATTTACATTCGTGTATTATCTTGGTTCCGCATCAACCTTGTAATTTGTTTAATATCAATAAATAAATTACACATTGAAAAATACATATTGTCTCATCAAGTTATCTTACAAGTTATTTGTATTATTACATTGTTCTTTACTTATTGACTTTTATATAAGTAATCTATCTAGAACTTGGTATATACACACTGCAACTGGTCGTCTCCAGTTCAGTGCATATATTGCAAAGTAACTCCACCATCGACATAGAGGTATTTTCAGTAGTACCATCTAACAAGTTGGGACTTACACTTATCCCATACTGGAACCGCGTAGGAACCAGTGTGATTTAGTTGGTCAGCGGGGGTAGACTAGTTGCTTCTAATGACACGGCCTCGAAGTTTGAGATTAGCTGGGTGACTAGGTCCAGTCACTACAAGTTGCGTAACAGCTTTCTCCTGGATTTGGTTATGCCTATCCTTAACGACACTGATGGACCCCGAAAGGATTACCCATCAAGTCGGGTGCAAGGTCCCTTAAAGGCCTTAAAGCGGCCTTTGCACACATTTGTAGTTGTATTCATTGTGGTGACGCGAGTCATCCACCTTTAGTTGTAATAAAAAGGGCATAACCTATTGTTGAATAAAGTTGTCGAAGTTGATTAAGTTGCTAAGTTGAATACGTGGATAAAGTTGAATATTGTTGATTAAGTTGCTAAGTTGAATACGTAGATAAAGTTGAATATTGTTGATTAAGTTGCTAAGTTGAATACGTGGATAAAGTTGAATATTGTTGATTAAGTTGATAGGCACACGTAGGATTGTTAATCATTCTTATGGGTATCCGATTGCTTTATATTGTTGTTGTTGTTGTAGGCCCGGCTGCGTATGATTCTTTATTAAGTTGTTTTAAATTGGAAATCATTTATATTAACCTGTGGTATATCTTACTCGGCTTTATAGCTGACACTTGTTCTTTTGTTGAAAATGTTGTGCCACCTCAGGTTGATGCTTAGTTGTGATGCAGATTAGAGTGAGGATGGGTAGAAGATACAGCTGAAGACTTTTACCTAGACTGCCTCATTTATTCAAACTCATTTATTATATTTTGTTGACTGTTATCGTTATTTGACGTTTATGAGTTTCATTTGATTTTGGTTGGATCCGACAAGTAACACCGTCATTTAAGTTGAACATTTTTATTTTGGAAATGTAATAATTGATGGAAACTTCCGCAATACTCTGTGTTTTTAAGAAAAATTTTGAAATCCATATTTTCATAAAGTTCGGTGTTACAAATTGGTATCAGAGACCGAGTTTAAGTGAACCATATTCTATGAGCCATAGGAATTGGACTTAAACCGATGTAGGACAAGTTAGGCTTTTGTAGGTGTGCCTAGCTTTGAGATGAAGTACTCTAGGACGGGTTGGGATTGAGTGAGAGTGTAGGATTAAGGCTATTTGATGTGTGTTTATTGATATGTGGATATGTGTTTTAGCCTTTATTCTTCCGTTTCTCGCTCCTCCGTCGCTAATTATCCTAATGCTACCATAGACGGTCCCCGAGGTAATGTATTATTTCCCTAACTGAATTTAATAAACGTGTGATATAACTTATGTGTGAAGTAACAGAGGTGAATGAAGTGGAGAGTTAGGTGAAATGGTATCCCATCAACGTTGTCTAGCCCATGGGGTTAGTGACAAGGACCGCAAAAGGTATGAGATGTAGTATGTGTGCTGAGAACTATGTGAATTGTAATTGATGGAAAAATAGGAGACGATACACAATGGTGGTAACGAACACGCATGTGAAAGGATACAATTACAATTATGGTCCAGAACATAATTGCAAGCGTATCACGACGCGAGTGTGTTTGTATAGCCATACTTGTGTTGACCGGTGTGCAAAGTAATGAAGTTGGAGAGGTTTCTATGTAGTGAACCTTTATGTGTCGAAAGTAAAACATCGTATAACAACTTTAATGACGTTGATGTCTCGTGTGTGTGGAAATGTGTGAAGATCAATGAAAAGTTATAGCCGGTATAATGTGTACGACGATTATAATGCACATGAAGTTAAAAGAAGTCTAAAGGTAAGTGAGGAACGAAGTGATTGGTAGACATTGTTGTTGAGTCTACTAGTTCAAAGGATATGGACTTGAAGTTGGCAAGTAGAGTTAATGCAGGATATTTGAAGGGTGATAAATAGGTGATGCACAGAAGGGTTACCGGGTACACATATGGAAGGATACAGTTACAATTCCGGTCGCGAACGTAATTGTAAATGTATCACGACATGTGTGTGTTTGTGAGACTGTGTTTGTGTTGATCCGAATGAAGAAGGATTGACTTGAGTAGGGGCCGAAAGAGATGCTGAAATGAGAAGCTAACTTGCATCGGGATGAGCAAACCGATGAGAATAACTCTAAATCCCTTTAATGAAGCTGAGCCATTTAAGGTGAGGTCGCAAGTTGCTCCTGAAAATGCTGTTGCAGGAATGAATGGTGGAGGTAATGTGGAGCTTTGTGTAGTGGTTGCTCCTCGTACTACCAATTTCAAATACGAGAGTTTCAGAAATACGGGCTAAGGATGTTGACGATACACAAGATGCAGTTGGTGCAATGGAGTGGATATCGGACATTGAGGTGGTCCTTGCCTCATGTTATTGTCATGAAGACATGGAGGATGTGTGTGCAACTCGAATGCTGAAGAAGAATGCCCGTAATTGGTGGAGGGCTACTATGGTGTCAATAGCTCCCGAGGTACTAGCGGTGATGCCTTGGGGTACATTAAAGGAGGAGTTCTTGGGATAGTATGTGGGAACTGAGAGTTGTGGCTTATTGTGATGGCCCCGGCTAATTAACGTAGTTTATGTAGGCAACACACTACCTTGCCTACAACTATAAAGGAGTTTGAGAGGTGGAATGACGACCTTAAATCTGAAAAGTTGTTGAGAAGCCGATGATAAGAAGTCGAGATTCAAGAGAAGATCAAATTGTCCTTCGGGTTCTGATAAGAAAATTAAAGGTAGTTCTATTTCGAATGGAAGTAAGGACAAGAAGAAGAGTGGCACGTGGTGCCCAGCTTGCAAGATTACACATGAAGGTCAATGATCAGACAAAACCAAAGGGTGCCTTACGAGTGGTTCATTGGGGCACATTGCAGCTAATTATAAGGATAAGTATCATTGCTACAAGTGTCATGAAACAGGACATCTTATTGCCGATTGCCCTAAGATGAAGAACGAAGGAAAGAAAGCAGGCGCTCCAAAGACGGGAGTTCAGGTTCTTCAAATGACGATAGAAGCCGCTAAGAACAACGACGAGGTGGAGATTCTTCCTCATGTAGCATGAATGAATGGTGAACTAACACGTGAACCTTCTAGCAGTTCTATCGCTTACTGTCTTCGCCGGTGTGACGTGAAGGTGATATGGAGATCCTACCTTGTACAGATTTTTACGTATGGCTGCCTCTCAAGATAACGAGTTTTCCCTTAAGAAAGGTTAAGAAGAAAAATGATAGATTCGTTTGGTCTCATAAATCACAAGAAGTAGAAGTTTCAGGAGCATTCGGTTCCGAATTGATCATGTTTCTCGCCTATGTGATCTACTTATGTAAGGAAAAGATTGTGCTTCTAACGTCGAGGCCACCCGTAGTTTCGAGATGTTTTATTGATGTTCTCGGTGTCGTTGCGATCGTGAGGTCGAACCTTCTATTAATGTGTGACAAGTGCTATCTTTATTCAAAGACACCTTTCGTTTCGTCCTCACTTACAGAAAGAAGTTAACGATGTCGATTGTGGACTCTATTTATTTCTACAAGATGGATTTACGATTTGTACTACCATACGATGAAGTTGATGATGAAAGTCCTGCTTGGGTTAATTATACGCTCTTTATGACCCAATTGAGTTTATTGAAATATATGCACATTAACGAAGGGTTCTTATCATGTCGTGAACTTAAGGGATAAAGTTCAAATTTTCTCAAGACCGTTCAGTCATTACGTTCGGTGATGGCATTATTATTTATTCTATGTGTGATTAAGAAGTGCCTTTAAAGTGTGAGAGTAAATAGTGAAATGTTTTGAATCGAGACGGCCATTATATGAGATTTTTTTTAAGATGTTTGACAAGTATGAGGGAAAATGGTGAACTCATGTGATGCCTATCACTCCTAGTTTGATGGAAAGAAGAATGAATGGGTTATAAAATTTGGTAAAACCGTATGATTGCGTGATGGTGCCTTGAGATTTATTGTTGTGATCATATGCATCAATGATCATGCTATAGATGTTGGATGCCATTACATGGTATGACAAGTTATTGAAAGAAAAAAAAAAAAAGCGCAGAGTCAAGGATCTTAAAGACAATAGCTCATAAAGTTGGAATTGTAAAAGAAGCGTTTTGATTAGCTCCAAAAATTGACTAAAGGTTTTGTGGTGAACAAAGGAAGCTGATTATGCGCAAAATGGGTAATATGGTTTAACGATAAGCCTCTATGGAGGGATATGTTAGGTATCGAAAGTTATGGAGAGACGACCCTCTGTTTAAATGAATTATGTGAGGTGTGATAGCAAGTTAGCAAGGGTACGTGTTCGAAAGGCTTAATTGCTGAATGAATAGAATTCGCTGAATGTAGTTTGGGAATATATGTATGTCGAGATGACTTATGTGTGGCGCTTAAATATGGTGTGTCTAGTTCACTAGATACACGTATGAATCATAATGAGATATACATGTTAATGAGACCAAACGCTGAAGTAGACGTGGGATCAATTGGGTAATGAATGTACCTAATGTTAAAGTAATATGTAAGATGTAGTAAATCGTGCTAGTTGTAATGCTAGTGTAAGATGTAGTAAATCGTGCTAGATGTAATGTTAGTACGTAAGATGTGGATAATCGTGCTTATTGTGAAGCTAGTGCTAAAATGAATATGTGAGACAAAATTTATGTGTGATATGCCAAGATGTGCTATGAAGTTACGTGTAAGTGGTGAGTCCATGTTGATGTGATGTAAGACATGGATTAAGATGCAAGTATACGATGACATGATGTATTGGTTGAGGTGAAACCAATGTGTATCCGTGGAGAGATATGAGTATTGATGATAATGTGTGTTTGTAGTTGGTCGGATTGAGATCCTTGACCAAAAGTTAAAGAAGCTTATCAGGAAGCAAAAGAAGCTACATAGGAAATTGATTGATCTTGTGTTGATCAAGTAGAAGCATAATCATGAAGAAAGCAGATTGATCTGGTATTGGTGAAGTGGAGACACAGTCGAGGTGAGAGTATGACCTGGGAGACGGAGTCTGTGATGAAGGATCGTTACCCTCATCTATTCGTTGTTGATCCGATTCTGAGGACAGAATCTTCTTAAGGGGGAGGTAATTGTAACATCCTAATCATTTTTCGATCTTTGACTATTAGTTGACCGTTAACTCCGTTAGTTGACCTATTAGTTGACTCTTAACTACGTTAGTGTTTAGACGACCCATTAGTTGATTTAGTTGAATTTTATTATAAATTAGATGTTTTATAAACATTAATTGCCCAAAAAGTTGAAATAGTTAAATCGTTGCTCACTTCGTGGTTGTCGGTCATTTATTGATTTATTTCGATAAATCGATATATAAGCTAAGTTGAAAGTTGCTAATTTATCGTTGACGGAAAATTGTGCTATAAAATGATTATTGTGCCGTATTTGTAGTAGAAAAAGGTCTTTATATGTTAGGTATATGATAACGGGTCATTTAGAGGTATAATGAAGTCATAAGTTGCTTTAGGGGTCAAATTTGCTAAGTGTTCAAACTTAAAAACGGGTTTAGTTGTTTAAAGATGATAGGGTTAGACTCCAGCTATTTTAGGAGTCTTTAGGCAGCCCTAAACACCCCATAATTATACGTTCGTCTCCTAAAAAAAAACTCCCAGCCGCCAATTACGAAAGAACTCAAAAATTGAGTAGTTTTGTTACTCTAGAAAGATCGGTTGTCAAGTCTCAAAGAAGTAAAATAAAAAAAGAAGAGGGTGAGGGAGATGGTTTGTTTGCACTCTATGAAAATTCCACATGAAAATCCCACACATCATTCTGAAAGACCTCCATAAATGATTGGTCTCCTTTGACTGGGTCAAGACATTGGCAGTAACTTGTTCTTGACCAGTTTTTAGTTCATTTAGGATCTTGGAGTCTTCATCCAAACCAGAGACAACCTTTTTCCTTCACTTCATCATCCTTCTTCTTCAAATTCTCTACTTCAGTTGTCAGTTTATCTAAAGATTGAGCATGTAGAGATACCTGGGTGTTCAAATTCTCAATGCTGCCTCTCAACTGGTTGATCTCACTGGTGAGTGGGGCCAGATCAACCTGAGGAGTGGCCAGCTTGGTGATCTCAAACATCACCCTTTCAATCAATTGTGCTTCTCTAGCACCCAGCGTATCCTCTATCTTCTGACCAACTGAAGTCATCAACTGCTCTCCAAGTTCAGTCACATCTAGGCCAGGTTTTTCAATCA
>CM067172.1:132131682-132176139 GCA_034093135.1 Erigeron breviscapus
TTCAAAATGAATCACGTGAATGAGCTGGATGCACCTTGTTTTCAAATTTACGGAATAAGAGTGTTAATGAATGTATACACACATTGTGTCCACATACACCATGTGACAACTCATTTTTGTTGGAAATCAAAATGATTCACGTGATCCATCTTACACACTATTCAAAAGGACATAAAGTGAATTCATACACGTTATCTAGTCACACGGTTTCTGACTTTAATCACGTGACACACTTTTTCTTTGAACAAGAAAACAATAGTTTTAATTTCTATTAAAGCAATTACGAATAAGAAAAAAAATACAATTGAAGTCACATGTATACAGATCACGCGTGAACAGCTGGCTTTTCTCTTTATCACGCTTCTTTAAACAAAAATTATTCACCTCTCTCAAACAAACTCTCTAAACCACTTCACTTTTGTTTTCTGAATATCTCAAGTCACACGTTTACCATGAAGACTTAACGGAAAATTCTCATTATCACTCTCTGGTTCAACAATAAATTCACAACACTTCTTTTATTTCTTTGTTATCCTCACAAAACAAACAAACAACACTCAAGAAATGCACACATGCACACCCAACAACACTGCCCGAGTTCAAGATTTGAAAAATGGAAAGCAAGACTCAACCACACAGCCAAGTTTCAGCCCTTGAAGATCAAAAGTCCTATTTGCCGAGCAAAAACCTCGGCAAATGGGGTGTTCAAAAAAATTTCTCAAACTTTTTCACAAATGATGGGTAAGTGACAAAAATGATTTGAAAAAGACTTGAAAAATATTTTTGTAAATTTGGTCTATTTGCCGAGCAAAAATCTCGGCAAATGGGGTTTGCAGAGATATAAGCTCTGCAAATGGGTGGTTTGGGTCGAAAATTGGTTAAGTGTGGAACGAATGGTCGATTTGTAGAGGTATTTTCTCTGCAGATGGTTAAAATGGGAAATTGTTCTGTTTGTATGGTTTGCCGAGAAATTATCTCTGCAAATGGGGTATTTGGATTGAAAAATTGTTAAGTGTGAGTGTATTGGATGCAGAGGAAAAAGGTCGGCAAATGGTGGTTTGGATGGAAAATCGACCAAGTATTCTAGTTGTATGGTTTGCCGAGCTTTTTGCTCGGCACTTGGTTGATTTGGAAAACTTTGGTTGAGAAAATTCTAAGTGTTGCTCGAAATGGTGATTTGCAGAGAAAAAATCTCTGCAAATGCGGGTTTCGGATTGATCTGGGTGATTGGCCGAATCTCGGCAAATGCGAGTTCAATGAATCTGGTCGTGAATATATCTCGGCAAACACGAGATTACAACTCCTGGTCGTAAATTAAGCTCTGCAAACACTAGTAATCACAGTGTGGTCGTGAAATAATCTCGGCAAACACTAGTCACAACGTTTGGTCGTGAATTTAACTCGGCAAATGGTAGAATTTGAGGTCTTGGTTAGCTCGGCGAAACAACCTTGCCGGATTCTGGAAAAACTTCGCCGGAAAACCTTCAAATGCCGATTAAACCTTCTTTCCTTTGAATCAAACCTTGAAATTAACACCAATGCACTCCAAATCAATTCGCGAACAAACCCTCACTGAAAAATAACCGTTTAAAACCTCGCCGGAAAACTCACCCAGTCGCCGGAAAATGCAACCGTCAACAAAAGTTGTTGAATCGAAAAATTGAAAACATCATTCTGATCAGAATTTCACCGTGATTAAAACCTTATCAATTTCAGATCGATTCGACAACAAACGAAAAAGGAATTGAAGAGAGAAGTTTTGACCAGATTTTGATGATATTTCTTCTTTTTCCTTTTTTTTTATTAATGAAAAATGTAAAAATAATGTAATCTGCTTTTACTGTTACTTACGTGATGTACTATGTTGCTACAGGAACAACAAAAACAAAACTTTTGACCTTGAAAAATGTGAACAGTTTATAGCATCATTTGTATCAAACACCGAGCTTAGCAATTAACACAAAATTTGATCATAAAACTTGAATCACTTATCCATCAAATTCAACAATAATCCACTCCTAATCTGTGATTATAACACTGAAACAACCTCGAAATCCGTGAAAAACAGAATTTTCAGATTCAAATAAAGCTCAAATCTCAGAAATTCGAACAAAATCGGTTATAAACGTGATTACGGATCGCTCGGATTCACCGATTATGCTCTGATACCAATTGATAGAAATTGAAATGAGCTTAATTGAAGGTTTAATGGAGATTTTAGGTTAGTGTGTGAAAAGTGTGTTAATGTGTGAAAGGGAGGTTGAAGATGATTGGGAGGAGAGAGAAAATAAGTAAGTTGAATGTTTATTATGGCAAGGGTTAATTACAAGGTTAGTTACAAGGGGTATTTATATCCTAAACATTACAAGTTTCATCTAAACCCCTTGTGTAACACCCCAACTAAGGCGGAACAATGAGATGTACAGAAAGTCGAGTATTCAAAACAAAGGATTATAAATAACATTCACCATAGCTTTATTTGATAAAAGAATTTTACAAATGCACAAGCATGTGAACCAATCCCCAAGTACAATGCGTCCACCGTACTTGGATATTAAGTCCACGAGACAATTAACAAATACATGAAACGATTTACTACAATGATCAAGGCGGATTCCATTGCCCATCACAAAGTTTGGTCTTTGACTCCAAAGTGCAATGCAAATAATCATGATGCATATAATTCCTCAAAGCTTATGCTAATTCCTGAAAAGCATGAAGAAAAAGTGTCAACTACGAAAACGTAGTTGGTGAGTGCATAGGTTTTTAAGTAAATTTCGCTGCACAATCATTTCAATACTTAGAAAACATATTATTAGATATCAATATACCCAAACCACATGGCCGACACAATTCCCATATCAAAACCATCAAGTTTTTCGAATACCATAATGTCATTTCAAAATAGATGAAAATCCATGGTAATTATAAAGTTCTCATTTGTCAAAATCATCGTGGGAGAAAAATATATCAATCGATAAATCAATTGTTGGGTCTTGTTGGGTTTTATCAAAGCCATATTAACCTTATAATATGAAAAACGCAGCGGAATATTGAACCATTTCAATGTGTTATATGTAGTTAAAAACCAAATTTTAACTTATAAAAGAAAACCCAAACAATAAGGATCCATGTATATGAATGATATGCAATCAAAACAACAACCATAGGGTGTTTTAGAAATCTACCTTCTTCCAAGCTTATGATGAGGTAGAAATGAAGAAGAAGATGTTCTTCAAGAAGCAAGTCTTCAACCTAGAAGAACCTCAAGCAAGTATACCCCAAACTACCAACAAACACCCAAACTATGCTAGGAATTAGACTTGAAAAACCCTCCCTTTCTTCTTGTTATTGCCGAAAATAAAGAGAGAAAGAAGGATAGTTTTTGCACTTGAAAACCTTGAGAGAAAAGACCACACTTATGCATGTAAGAAGTGATATGTTCTATGTTGTATGTCATGTGTTGTAGTAAACAAGAAAATGCATGTATAGATCAATGGGATGGAGGGGGCCGGCCTAAAACAAGGCACATGGGTCTCACCCACCAATTTTTATATACATGCAAATTCTTGAAACATTTATATAAACATTTTATATAAAATGTCACATACCTTTTATAAAACTTATAACTTGTTACATACCTTATGTAACTTGTTATATATATCATACACAACATATATAAGTATTTATTTTACCAAATAAATACATTCACATTTTTCTCAAAATAAATTATCCACATAATATATATACATTTCTCAAGTGCAATTATTTAGAAAACCACTTTCTAAAAGTTTCAAGTATTGATATTTATTTAAGGATCATATCATATAAATAAATATCATAAGTGTTTGTCTAGCTTGTTATTGGGTATGACCCGACTTGGATCATCACGTACTAGCCACGTCAATTTAATATGTGTCTTGGGCAGACGAAATTCCAACAATCTCCCACTTGCACAAGATTCATAGAAGATTGACGCAAGCAGCAAATACCGCCTAACAACGGTTTGCTACCCCTAATACGTATGACGAAGTGTCATTCAATAACATCATCCTCTTCAAGTCCCTTACTTGAAATGATTTAGGTGAATCGATCATTTATCCTTTTGTCACAGATGTCATGTTAAATCTTAGAGACACAGAGTGATCATTCTCCATTGATTTAACTTTGTAGCAGGCCTTAGACATCTTACTCTCAACGAATAAGAGGGACAAATTCCATCTCGACTACATACGTCTTTCACAGTCACCTTATATCATACCTGAGCTTAGTCTTATGTACTGCCATGTTTCAGAACAGCGAAGAGCTAAGTCAAAGTATAATATTCAGTGAATATCAAGACCCAATATGTATCTCAGGTCTGAGGATACAATGATATTCTCCTTTTAACTCAAGATTACTTATGATCAATCACAGAGATTCCATGTAGTAATGCTTGATTGCAGGTCAGTCCAATATTTGTATCCCACAAATATCTATGAACCTTGGTAGCAACACTTTGCTCTATATTCAAAACCTTTTGAATATCTACCAATCCAAGTTCATAATAATCTTACATTCATATTTGTTCCCACAAATATGATTGACTACGGACATTTAGAATAATTAACTTATTCATGGATTTAAACATGCAAAAAAGGAACATAACACAATTTAAATGCAAAATACCAATATTCATATAAATGTGTTAATAACTACAAGTGTTCCGATATCCAAATACATAAAATAGATCAAATCCAATCACTAGAATATCGAAGTCCCATGGCACAAGTATGACTCTCATGCTTGCGCCTTTCAAGGAGCTTCGTGAGTGGATCCGCAACATTTTGATCAGTGTGAACTTTGCAAATACATATCTTTCCCTTTTCAACTTCATCCCTTATGTAGTTGAATCTCCGCTCAATGTGTCTAGTCTTTTGATGCGCACGAGGTTCTTTGATTTGAGCAATCGCGCCCTCGTTATCACAAAGAATTTCTAGGGTTCTTGAATGGAAGGAACAACCCCTAGATCGGCAATGAATTTCTTCAACCATGCAGCTTCTTGTGCTGCCAAAGAAGCGGCGATGTATTCTGATTCTGTAGTGGACAATGCAACCACATCTTGCTTTGAGCTTTTCCAAGAAACAGCTCCTCCATTTAGAATGAAGATATACCCCGATTGTGATCGAGAATCATCTCGATCCGTTTGGAAACTCGCGTCCGTGTAACCCTTTACAACGAGCTCCTCCTCACCAGATCCATATATTAAAAACATATCTTTAGTGTTTCTAAGATATTTCAATATATATTTGACAGCCATCCAATGACTATCTCCTGGATTTTGCTGGTATCTACTTGTCATGCTTAAAGCGCATGACACGTCCGGGCTCGTGCATATCATAGCATACATGATGGATCCTATAGCAGATGCATATGGGATTCCACTCATTCTCTCTTGCTCAGCTTTTGAGCTAGGAGATTGAGAAGTGCTCAATATAGTTCCTCTCTGAATAGGCACCAAACCTTTCTTGGAGTTTTCCATCTTGAACCTTTTCAAGATTTTGTCTATGTATGCACTTTGATTCAAACCTATTAAGCGCCTTGATCTATCCCTATAGATCCTTATTCCCAAAATATAGGCGGCTTCACCAAGATCCTTAATGGAAAGCAACTTCCAAGCCAGGCTTTTACACCTTCCAAGGTTGGAATGTCATTTCCAAATAGTAGAATGTCATCGACATATAATACTAGAAATGTAATGATGCTCCCACTAGCCTTCTTATACACACAAGCTTCATCAGCGTTTTTGATGAAGCCAAATTTCTTGACTTCTTCATCAAAACGACGATTCCAGCTTCTTGATGCTTGTTTCAATCCATAGATTGATTTCTTTAACTTGCATACTTTATTAGGATGTTTTGGATCGACAAACCTTCAGGCTGATCCATATAGACATCTTCCTCAAGATATCCATTTAGAAAAGCGGTTTTGACATCCATTTGCCATATCTCATAGTCATAATGTGCTGCTATGGCAAATAATATCCTAATAGACTTTAGCATTGCCACAGGCGAAAAAGTTTCATCATAGTCGACCCCTCGAGTTTGAGTGAAACCTTTTGCTACAAGTCTAGCATTATAAGTAAGCAAGTTTCCATGCATATCGTGTTTCAATTTGAACACCCATTTACTTCCAACTACTTTGGAATTAGGAGGTTCAACAACCAATTCCCAAACTTGGTTGTCATACATGGATTGCATCTCAGCGTTCATGGCCTCTAGCCATTTGTCCGAATCTGATTTGGACATTGCATCATGGTAGGTGGTAGGTTCATCAGAAACTACCATGTAGCATTCATCCACGAGAAATCCATATCTCTCAGGTGGATAAGTGGCTCTACCAGATCTATGAACGTTTTGTGTGTCTTGATCAACCCTTTGATCATCTTCAACATCCTTTTGTTGAATGCTAGTGTCACCCAAGTGTGTATCTGTCAGTGGTTCTTGATCTTCTTCAAGTTCCACTGTTCTGGAACTAGTTCCTTCCATAAGGAATTTAGTCTCCAAGAACTCAGCCTTTCGAGCAACAAATACATTTTGCTCATTAGGATTGTAGAAATAATATCCCAAATCATCTTTAGGATATCCTACAAAGATACATTTAGTGGATCGGGGCTCTAATTTGTTTGAGGCATCATGTCTTACATAAGCCTCACAACCCCATACCTTTAAATATGACAAAGATGGAACTCTTCCATGCCATATTTCAAAAGGTGTTTTCTCCACTTTCTTGGTGGGAGCCATATTTAATATTCGGGCAGCAGAGATTATGGCGTAACCCCAAAATGATAGAGGTAGTGAGCTTTTGCTCATCATGGAACGAACCATATCTAATAGAGTTCGATTCCTCCTTTCAGACACACCATTATGTTGTGGTGTTCCAGGTGGAGTTAGTTGTGAGATAATCCCACAACTTCTAAGATGATCTTGAAAGGCATCACTTAGGTATTCACCTCCTCTATCAGAACGAAGAATTTTTATTGACTTACTGAGTTGGTTTTCTACTTCATTCTTGAAAATTTTGAACATTTCAAAAGCTTCACTCTTATGTTTTAATAAGTATACATAACCGTAACGACTATAGTCATCGGTGAATGTAATGAAGTATCTTTCACCATTCCTAGTCATTGTCTTAAAAGGACCACATACATCCGAATGTATGATACCTAATAAATCTTTTGCCCTTTCATTAGTGCCTTTGAAAGGTGCTTTAGTCATCTTGCCTTGTAAACAAAGATTCACATACATTAAATGAATCATTTGATTTTGTTTCAAAAGACCATTCTTTTGAAGTGTTAGTATGCGATTCTTATTTATATGGCCAAGACGACAATGCCAAATATAGGTTTCACTTAAATCTAATTTAAGTTTCTTGGTGGTAGCTTGGTACATTGAGTTATCATATGTTTGTTTTCATGAACTAATTCATAAATACCATTTAAAGGCATAGCTTTAAAATAAATACATCATTCATAGAAACATGGATATCATTGTTAACAAAATTAAAATCATATCCAACATGTCTTAAACGGGAAACAGAAATAATACTCTTAGTCAAACTAGGTGCATACAAAACATTGTTCAATACAATTTCCAAACCATTTGGAAGTTTCAAAAGATAGTCTCCTTGGGCTTCAACATGCACCAATGCACCATTGCCCATAAAAAGACTAATGTCTCCCTTCTTGATGTGCTTCTTTCTTCTGAACCCCTGTAACATATTACAAATATGAGTTCCACATCCGGTATCCAATACCCATATGTAAGAAAAAACAGTATTAAGCTCAATATATATCATAAATATTGTACCTGAGGTTTGCCCTGCATCCCTCTTAGCTTTAACTCTTTGAGATAGGTTGGACAATTACGTTTCCAATGTCCTACCTCCCCACACTCAAAGCATGGGTCATTGACAGCAACCTTTTGCTTCTTCGTTTTTGGAGTATCCATTTTTCCCTTTCCTTTGCCTTTGAAATTCCCTTTGTTGTTACCCTTTCCCTTAGCAACATTTGCCTTGGGTCCGGAGTAAGCCCTTTTCTTTCCGCCTTCATTGATCGTGAGAACGGGTTGAACTTTTCCTCCCATACTAGCCTCGGCCGTTTTGAGCATCCCATGGAGCTCGGAAACGGTCTTGTCCCATCCGTTCATGTTATAATTTAACACGAAAGTTTCAAATCTCTTAGATAATGAGTTAAGGATCATATCCGTAGCTAGCTCATTTGAGACGGGACAATTAAGCCTTTCGAGGCGATCAACGTAGCTTTTCATTTTAAGAACATATGTTGAGACGGGTTGTGAATCATCCATGCGACATGCATGAAGCGCTCGAACCGTTTCGAAGCGTTCAACCCTTGCCTTTTGTTGGAACATTTCCTTGAGTTGGGTAATCATGTCGTATGCCCCATGGTGCTCGAACTCCTTTTGGAGTTCGGGAGTCATACTCGCTAGCATTATGCAACTAACTTGCACGTAGTCCTCGACATATTTAACCCAATCATTATAGGCTTCAACATCAGTTTCTTCGGGCTCATCAGGAATAGGATCGTCTAAAATATAGGATTTCTTTTCGTGCCTGAGAACAATTCTCAAGTTACGAAACCAATCCACAAAGTTATTTTGGTTAAGACGATCTTTTTCAAGGATGGATCTTAGTGAAAAGTTATGGACGTTTGGGTTGGGGTTAATTGCATTGTTAGCGGCCATCTACAAGATTAACAAAGTTCTTTATTAGTATTTTCGATATCAAATATAAATTTTAATTGTTAATACCCTTTTATGTCTTATGGACAATTAATAATTAAAATCTAGAATCCAACGTTACATTTAAATGATGGTTAGGTGACCTTTATCCCATGATCTAAATTAACAAGGTAGTCAACGTTTGACAATTGCAACTTTTACAATTTCTAGTGGTATGGGACCGGTTTAATATCTTATATTAAATTGGCATGTTTAATCCCATCAACGCCTTTGGTTATCATGCTTCGGTGACCCTAATCACATGGTTTCCAAATCAAGTTGTCCTACTTATACACACATGTAAATTTATCTTATACTAGTGGTTAGGTGACCTTTATCCCATAAGTATATTAAATTTACCTTAACTTATAAGTTCCCTCAAGGTAGTTAGGTGACCTTTATCCTACAAAGAGTCCCCAAATAATTAAGTGTTGTATAAAAGATGGCGTTTTAACTTGTTTTTAAAGGGTCGTTTTGAGTTTTTATATTCTAGTTAAAAACTATGTACCATAATGAATTTTGAGATCCATATTTCAAAGTTCTTTTATAAAATCCATTTTTATAATTGTGACCATTAACTTTTAATAAAACCCATTTTAATTTACCAAGTTAATGTCAATATTAAAACCAATTTTAATCTTTATGTGTGTCTTTTAGTTTGTTGGTTTTTAAGCATCCATATGACAAAATAATAAACAACCATACAAACATGACAAACATAATAATAAGTGCACAACATTAGCCAACTATTTTGACCACACTTGTTAGCCGAAACAAGTGGGTCAAAAGGTCTCAACCTAAGGGACAAAGTAGCACAAAATTTTGTGTTAGTTGAGCTCCCACTTGATCTTGCATCCAAATGCTTCAAGTAACCTTTTGTGATGTGATTTGAACACTTTTCTTTACCCTTTCATTTGGCCTCCAACTTCAGCCCCAAAACTCTTTAAAGCTTTCTTGGAGATTACATTTACAAGAAAAATGCTACTAATCTATTTATTACATACCAAATGGAATAAATAAATTACATAACCAAATGAATGAATAAAATCCTATTTAACTATTACAACCATTGAATAATTAAATAAATACAAACACATCCATACATCCCAATCAATCACAAGGTCTTTTGGCTAAGTTGTGACACTAAAATACACAAGAAAGAGAACCCTTTTTGTGTATATATATTGGCCCAAAAATGCAGAAAATTTGGCCAAAAAATTGTTTTTGTCCAAACAAAAAACAACTTTTGATGCATATATCCATATAACCGGCTCTAGATGCCATTGTTGGGTCTTGTTGGGTTTTATCAAAGCCATATTAACCTTATAATATGAAAAACGCAGCGGAATATTGAACCATTTCAATGTGTTATATGTAGTTAAAAACCAAATTTTAACTTATAAAAGAAAACCCAAACAATAAGGATCCATGTATATGAATGATATGCAATCAAAACAACAACCATAGGGTGTTTTAGAAATCTACCTTCTTCCAAGCTTATGATGAGGTAGAAATGAAGAAGAAGATGTTAGAACGAACTCGATAAACCGAAAACGACAATTTTTTTTTTTTTTTTTTTTCCAGTGATAACCCACTGCGCCGCAGTGGGTCTGATACACTCCCACTGCGCCGCAGTGGGAACTCCCTGACCTTCGGGTGCAAAAACCCCCACTGCGCCGCAGTGGGTTTGACACGCTCCCACTGCGCCGCAGTGGGAACTCACTGGTCTCAGGCCTGTGCAGAATTTAGCAAACCAACTTTTCCTTTAACACAAAACTCAAATCCAAACCTTTCAAAACCATGACTAAGACTTCAAATCATATAAAAAGCACCATTACCACATAATTAGCCATTCATAAACAATTTGCGATTACATGATACTTCAAATGGGTCGTTTATCCATTTTGACACAATTTCGACCAAAATGCAACTTCACAAACTTTCCAAAAGCTTTACTCCTGGACTTTTACATAATTTTTAACAAAGGTATGACCATCAAATCAAAATGTACCAAGAGCCAAGGGGAGAGGGATTTCTAAGCCTCTAAACCAAAAGTTGTCATTCATCCAAGAATGACCTAGTACCTTCACGTCTTCCAGAAACACTTCAAGCTCTAAACCAAGACTTTCAATTCAACAACACTAGTTCCTTCTTCCGGAACTACCTATAAAATGGTAAACAACTAAAATATAAGCAAAGGCTTAGTGAATATACTTGCATACATTTACGAATACGAAGGAGGGCAACGCACAAAGGACTATTACATGTAACCCATGACACCGTCGTGCCATACCTACATGCTCACCTTTGCACAATAAACAACATATATGGATCCATTAGAGAATATCGGGGTTCTTAGGCCCCGAGAGGTTCTTAGGCCTTTTCTCAAACAACAATAGGGGTTCTTAGGCCCCGGAGGTTCTTAGGCCTCATAACAATTGACCCCACCCGGGTCTAGCCAAATCAATTACCACACATGAGAATCACATTTCAACAAGATGTGGTCAATTGACCCAACGTAAACATAAAGGTATGCAAATATACTCACCTCCTCCGCAAATAGATCAACAAAGCTAAAACGATTAAGCACAAACAAGCTTCAACCTATAATCATGTCATAAAATGCATAAGCTTATAATCACAACTTGACTAGCTTAACCTAGCCATACTCAATCACTAGCCTTTCTAAACCCAAAACCCAACCCATTTGTTATTGAGTCTCCTTTTTACTTCCACCATATCATAGGTAGTTCAACCTACCATTTTCATCAACATTTCAATTACTTGTAAAAAAACTCATCTTTTCTCATAAACCAACATTATCACATAAGCTTATCAATTTCATAATCAAACTCAACACATAACTCAATGACAACTAGGTTAACTAAGGAATTGGGGAAAATTAGCCATAATTCATTTTCTAGCAAAACCCCCAATTTGGTTCATCCCTGAACCCTAATTTCACAAGAATATAAAGACTAAATTTAGGGGAAGTCAATACCTCAACAAACAATAAGTTAAATCAAGACTTTGGATTACAACTTCTTTTCTCCCCTTTTTCCTCTAGAATTTCGGCCACCACCACTTCAATCCTCAAACCCTAGCTTTTCAATTACTTGATTTTAAGAGGTTATTGTTATGATGATCTTAGAGTAGCTTGATTGAATTGCATGAATTGATAATGGAAGGCAATGAAGAAGAAATGAGAAGAATAGGTGGGAGTTGTGAAATGGTGAATCACCAACAAAAAGGGTGGCTGGCACACTATGGGGCTGCCACGCCCCATTTACTTTTTGGGTAATAAAATACCCGCTATCCGCTAAAGTTCCAACTAAATTAACCCCAATTACAAAAATAAAATACTAGGAAATTAATTTAATGTCGAAACTATAAAAAGGGTTAAATTCTTTTTACCTTAAATCTCTGGGGTGTTACAACTCTCCCCCACTTGGAACGGATCACGGCCTCGTGATCCAAGCCATATGCAAAGACGGATAGTAAACTAGAACATCACGCTCGGACTCCCACGTACAATCGGACATCTTACCATGCTTCCACAAAATCTTATAAGTCCTCACCGTCTTATTTTGTACCCTTCTAAGTTCTTCTTCAACTATGGCAATCGGCTCTTCAATGTAGTTCAACTTGTTATCAATCTCAATTTCATTTAATGGCACATAAGAAGACTCATCGGCAAGGCATTTTCTAAGATGAGACACATGGAAAGTTGGATGAATTCCCGAAAGTTCATCCGGTAACTCTAAACGGTAAGCAACCTTGCCAACCTTGGCCAATATTTTAAACGGGCCAATGAAACGAGGACTTAGCTTTCCACGTTTTCTAAACCGTAGAACACCTTTCCACGGGGAGACTTTCAACAAAACACGATCGTCCACATGAAACTCAATCGGTCTCCTCCTTTTATCCGCATAAGACTTTTGCCGATCTTGAGCCGCTTTTAACCTCTCTTTGATCACATCTATCTTTTCGATGGTCTTTAACACTACTTCCGTGCCACCTATTTCTCTTTGACCTACTTCTCCCCAACAAATTGGAGATCGACATTTCCTCCCATACAACATTTCATAGGGCGGCATTTGGATGCTAGAATGGTAGCTATTGTTGTAAGAGAATTCCACCAAAGGCAAGTGAAGATCCCAAGTGCCTCCAAAATCAATTATACATGCCCGAAGCATGTCTTCAAGCGTTTGAATGGTTCTCTCACTTTGACCGTCCGTTTGTGGGTGATAAGCGGTGCTAAGCTTGAGCTTGGTACCCATATCTTCATGAAATTTCCGCCAAAAGTGTGAAGTAAATCGAGTGTCTCTATCCGAAACAATGGAGATGGGAACTCCATGTCTAGCTACAACTTCCTTCACATAGATCTTTGCCAATACCTCGGATGATGACGCCTCACGAATAGGAAGAAACAAAGCACTCTTGGTTAATCTATCAACTACTACCCATATCGTATCGAATTGGTTTCTAGGTGTCTTGGGCAATTTGGTGACGAAATCCATAGTAATATCTTCCCACTTCCATTTGGGAATTTCCAAGGGTTGCATCATACCATAGGGCTTTTGATGCTCCGCTTTCACTTGTGCACAAGTCAAACACCTTTCGACATATTTCACCACATCCCGCTTCATTCCGGGCCACCAATATTCTACCTTCAAGTCATGATACATTTTTGTAGCACCGGGGTGAATAGAATATTTGGATTTGTGGGCTTCATCAAGTAGAACTTGTTTCAACTCACAAGAAAAAGGGATCCAAATCCTCCCAAAACGTACGGTAAGGTCACGAGAATCCTTAGTGAAATATTGAATTTGACCTTGTATTCTTTCCTTCTTAGGATCTCGTTGCAAGGCCCTCTCTTGAGCTTCTCTAATTTGATCAAAGAAGTCATTGGTGATCAAAACCCAAAGGGGTGAAACGACTAAGGTATGATGAGAACTCTTCCGACTCAAGGCATCCGCTACCACATTAGCCTTCCCGGGATGATACAAAATTTCGCAATCATAATCTTTCAAGAGATCTAGCCATCTACGTTGGCGATTGTTGAGATCTCTTTGCTCAAAGAAGTATTTGAGGCTTTTATGATCGGAATAGATAGTAAACTTGACTCCATAGAGATAATGGCGCCAAATCTTCAAAGCAAATACCACCGCCGCTAGCTCCAAATCATGAGTAGGGTATCGTTTTTCATGTTCTTTCAATTGCCTTGAAGCGTAGGCGATGACTTTACCCCGTTGCATAAGAACACAACCTAGGCCATTAGACGATGCATCACAATATACCACCATATCTTCAAGTCCATCCGGTAAAACAAGAACCGGTGCTTGGCTTAGCTTTTCTCGAAGTTGTTGAAAAGCCAACTCTTGCTCGCTTTTCCATTCGAACTTGATATTCTTTCGAGTCAACTTGGTCAATGGGGAAGCTATTTTAGAGAAGTCTTGAATAAAACGACGGTAATAGCCCGCTAGACCAAGAAAACTCCTAATCTCCGACGGATTCTTTGGTTGCTCCCACTTCATCACCGCATTAATCTTGGCCGGGTCCACCATAATTCCCTCACTATTAACAACATGGCCAAGAAATTGCACTTCTCTTAACCAAAATTCGCATTTGGAGAATTTGGCATAGAGCTTCTCCTTGCGTAATGCTTCCAACACCTCACGTATATGAACTCCATGATCGGTTGAGCTTTTAGAGTAAATAAGAATATCATCGATGAATACGATTACGGATTTATCGAGCATAGGGCGACAAACACGGTTCATGAGATCCATGAAAGCCGCGGGAGCATTTGTAAGACCAAAAGGCATGACAACAAACTCAAAATGACCATAACGAGTACGGAAGGCGGTTTTAGGAATATCTTCATCACGTACTTTGAGTTGATGGTAACCCGAACGAAGATCTATTTTTGAGAAATATGACGCTCCTTGAAGTTGATCGAATAAGTCGTCGATTCTAGGCAAAGGATACTTGTTCTTTACGGTGACTTTGTTGAGTTCCCGATAGTCGATACACATACGCATGCTTCCATCCTTCTTCTTGACAAAAAGTACCGGTGCGCCCCAAGGAGAGTTACTAGGTCGAATAAAACCCTTATCAAGTAATTCTTGTAGTTGCTTCATCATCTCTTGCATCTCCGATGGAGCCAAACGGTAGGGAGTTTTGGCAATGGGGTTAGCCCCCGGAATGAGATCAATGGAAAACTCAACTTGCCGTTCGGGAGGAATGCCCGGCAAATCTGTTAGAAATCCAAAAATGGTGTTAAAATGTAATTATTTTAACAATGGAAGGAGTATTAGTGAAAGTTAGTCTAGTGTATAAATACTCCTTTCCATACCCAAAATTGTAAGCTTTTCCCCCATTTCCTTAATTAATCACAATAATTCCACCTCAATTCTCTCTGATCTTCATCTTCAACCTCCAAAACACACACTACACCTTTTCACACACTAACTCCATTTTTGCACAAATCAAGCTCAAATTTCTACTTAACAAGTGGTATCAGAGCAAAATCAGTTAATCTGAACGATCCATAGCTCGATTTGTTGCAATTTTCATTCAATTTTCGAATTTTTTTTCAAAATCGTTTTCACTGTTCATCAAAATTCACACTCTCAAATCACATAAAATCACAGTTATTTGTTCACCAATAGATTCGTGATAGTTGTAAACATAATCCTGTCAAGTTTCAAGTTCCAATTCGATCTAAATCTCGAGATTGAATTTTTTGATTTTGGCGCGATTTTTGGGTTTTGAATCTGCTATGTTTTGTGTTGAATTTTGTTAATCGGTGTGTTGCTAAGGTGAAAAACAAACAGTTTGCAAGTGAATTCGTGATCTAACTCCTAGTAAATCGAAAGTTATTGAAGCTTTGCTATGTCGTTAATGGAGAAAACTGCTGCTGTTCATGTTCATGATGGAGAAGATGACTTCAGGACGATCTTGTTCCTGATTTTGTATTGATATGATCTCCAGTAGTATTTTTGATCTAGAACGATCTTCTCAAGATCATCTCAGGCTTGAAAAACCAATTTCCCATACTTTGTGCTTAGTGGCTTGTAGGACGATCTCCTCAAGATCGTCTTGACAAGTGGTTGAGTTGAGAAGTATTTGTTTTTGGCTAACTAATCCAGAAGGATTGGTTTGGTCAATACAAATTCTTGAAAAGAAAACAAGACGATCTTCACCAAGATCGTCTCATTATTCTGAAACCAAGACGATCTTCAACAAGATCGTCTCATTTCTTTTGAAGTTAAGACGATCTTCAATTCAAGACCGTCTCATTTCCTGATCGTTTCATTTCCATACTTAACCAAATTTTCAAAAAATTTCCAAGACGATCTTCAATTCAAAACCGTTTCATTTAAGATCGTTTCATTTCTCATACTTAACCAAATTTTCACAAAAGGTTCCAAGACGATCTTACTTAGAACGATCTCTTCCAAAACGATCTCATCCAGGACGATCTTCACAAGATCGTTTCATTTCCTGTTTCTCAAGATCTTTTCATTTTCTATCTATCACAAGATCGTTTCATTTCCTGATTAACTCAAGATCGTTTCATTTCCTGATCTTCACAAGATCGTTCCAATTCCAATTCCAATATAAAAAAAAAAAAGGGATAATTCATGAAGATTTAAAATTTGATAGCGTTAAAAAAAATTTTAGGCCAATTTTCATCCGTTATCGACGCAGTTTTGGCGAAAATTTTTTAGAAATTATCAAATTTTTCCTACGTTCATGATATCCAAAGTTTACATGAAATTCAAAGTTTCGTGAGAACATATTTCGGCGAAAAAATTTGGAGGGAAACCTGAAGTACAAAATCTCCAAATTTCAATTTTAATTCTTTCACTTCAATTTCAATCACAACTACCTTTTCATTTCATTTCACCCTTTGCTTAACAAAATGTCAATTGAAATATCCAAAGATTTTATTCATTCCTTAACAGAAGATTTAACGGGCTTAGAACCAAGTTGGAAAGAGATACATTATCATGGTACTCAAACTTGTTCATGTGGTGACAAGTATCGTTCAACGGATTGTATTGTGGCTGAATATGAACGAAAACAAGCTAATTTGAAAAAGCTTCTTAATATTTTGGAACAACACCACAATTTCCAACTTGAAGTTCAACATCTCAAAGAAGAAAACAAAGAGCTCAAACATGCAAATGATCTAAAGTTGTCCAACATGGAAAGTGTTCAAAAAGAACATGATCTTTTGCAGTCCAAGATTTCAAAAATGTCAAAAGAATTGGAAACTTCCAACAAGAAGCTGAATGATAGTATCTTGGAGAGCAAATCAAGAGAACTTATTTTGCAAGAGAAGATTTCAAGTCTTCAAATTCAGTTGCAAAATGAGACATCCATTTTCTTAACCATGGAGGGAAAATTCGTTGATGAGATGAACAAAGTTGAGAAGGAGAGACAAGATGTTTGCAACAAAATCAAGATTCTTGAAGAGAATTGTTTACAATTTCAATCAAATGAAACATCTCTACAAAAGAGAATCTCTGAACTTGAGATGGAATTGCAAACACAATCAACATCTTGTGACACTCAAAGTGATGATGGATCAGTTTATCATGATGCAAGTCCAATACTTCCAACTAAACTTGATGCTCCAAAGAAAGTTTGCACTGAGTCCATCCCAAAGAACTCAAAGATCAAAGTTTCATCACCTGCTGAACGTAAAGCTTCTCAATTTACTAGCTATGCCTTATTCAAGGATAGAAAGTATTCGTCGAAGCCTACTATAGATGGAAAACAGACTCTCATTCCATTCTTGTCATTTGAAGACAATACCAAGTTCATCTCTCAAGCAAAAGCTCAGTTGACCAAGATCAAATGGAAACCTGTCTACAAACCAAAGTCAACTGAGTCAAAGACAATCAAATACTCACTTTGGCAACTCTATGAACTTGCACCAAAACCAATTACCGTGCAAGAAGTGAATGTCTTTGCATCTCCACTGCGTCCACAAAAACTCAACTTTTCAACAACCTCGAGTTTTCACCCACCATGGACTGCAGATTCTATTCGTCGAATCGATGACACGTACATTTGGAATGTCAAGACAAAAACCGTTGGGCCTACACAAAAATGGGTCCCAAAGGTTGTTTGTAAGTAATTCGATAAAATGGCTTATACACATGTCAGTGTATAACCCGGGCTAAAGATGTTGTTTATTGGACTACTACTTCATAATGGTTGATTCCCCAGTTTCGACTTTAAAGAGACATGATGAACATGTTGTCACACATTCATCATGAGGGGAAGAAAGAGGATAATAAAGTCAAACAAGTGTGTGTGCTTTCTTGAATTTGATGGGGAGAAAGAAGAATTCATCAGTTGAGGGGAAGAAAGATAAATTGTTGACTAAAGTGATCCCCAAATTAATTGTTGACTAAAGTGATCCCCAAATTATTCTTTGAAGATAGTTATCGCCAACGTGGTGGGTACGCCGCGGGTACACCCTATACATAAGCGTTGGTGGTACGCAAATATGATTGTTTGATCGAAGGGAAGTTTGTGATGAAAAAGATGTTTGTCCAAATGCTTCAAGAGAAAGATTCATTAATTAAGGGGAAGTGTGACAAAGTTAAGATTGTCAAGAAGAGGCTATCATGTTCAAATCTAAAGAGCCAAGATCAAGTTTCCGCAATGCTCAAACTCTGAGAAGTTCAAGACTTAAAGATACATCTTTAAGGTAAGTGTGAAGATTAAAGACATAAAGACAAGTTTGATGGAAGATCTTGAAGACAATGAGAAAGCTTCAAAGACCTTCATCAACAAATTTGTATTTATAGATGATGTCGTACATGAATTACATTTCAACACCAAGGGGAAGAATGTTAGAAATCCAAAAATGGTGTTAAAATGTAATTATTTTAACAATGGAAGGAGTATTAGTGAAAGTTAGTCTAGTGTATAAATACTCCTTTCCATACCCAAAATTGTAAGCTTTTCCCCATTTCCTTAATTAATCACAATAATTCCACCTCAATTCTCTCTGATCTTCATCTTCAACCTCCAAAACACACACTACACCTTTTCACACACTAACTCCATTCTTGCACAAATCGAGCTCAAATTTCTACTTAACAAATCTTCGGGAAAAACATCGGCGAATTCACTAACAATAGGGATGTCTTCGATAGTTAGAGGTTTCTTTTCAACATCAACGATGTGAGCAAGATAAGCATGACATCCATGAGAAATGTAACGTTTGGCACGAGCAAACGTACATACGGAAATAGAACGTTCCTTCCTATCACCATACACCACCAAGTCTTCGCCTTTAGAAGTCTTCAAATATATCGCCTTTTCATCACACGCGATTTTGGCGTTACACGAGCTTAACCAATCCATACCCAAGATTATATCAAACTCTCCCATCGGAAAAGGGATTAAATTGGCTTGAAAGAGTTCCGAAGAAATTTTAATTTCACATCCCCTATATACATCCTTCACTAATTCCATTCTACCATTACCAACCTCAACTTGCAAAGTATTTTCTAGACACGACTTCGACACGGGAATAACATGAGTTACTCTAGTTGCAACGAATGATCTATTCGCCCCCGAATCAAAGAGAATTCGCATAGGCACATCATAAACAAGAAATGTACCTGTGACAACATCATTCGTGTTCCTTGCTTGATCCACAGTGAGTTGAAAGGACCTTCCTCGTTGATTCCCGTGAGTTTGGGCGTTTTTCCTTTCCGCTTCCCTCCTCCTTTCCTCGAGTCTCTCCTCATGGGTCAACTTAGGGCATGAGCTTCTCATGTGGCCCTCCTCAAAGCATTTGTAGCATATGACGGCCTTTTGTGGCTTGGACTTGCACTCCTGGCTTGAATGCCCCGGTTTCCCACAAGTAAAGCAACCTTTCCCCGACACCTTACATACCCCCCAATGATTCCTCTTGCACGGTCGGCACCAAGGGATATTCTTTCTAGTAGAGTGGTTGCCGGAACTACCCTCTTGTCTAAACCGTTTGTTCGGAGAGTTGGTCCCCTCATGCTTCCTCTTCAACTCACCATCATCATCAACTCTTGATTGTTCAATTTCATGGTCTCTAGCCACATCCGCCAACATGGAAAAAGACTCCATTTGACGTAGGCTTATCCTTTCCCTCAAGCTCTTCTTCAACTTCATATAGAATTGCTCCTTTAACAATTGGTCGTTCTCAAGAAATTCCGGACAAAATTGAGCCTTGTCCAAAAAGTGGGTTCGAAATTCGTTCAAACTCATACTACCTTGACAATCATTGAGAAATTCACTTCTCAACTTGGTCACTTCAGCTTCTGATCTAAACTCCTTGAAAAACATTGTCTTGAATTCGGGCCATTCAACATGATCTAACGCTTCCTTCTTTATTGCCAACAAACTATCCCACCATCTCTTTCCACTGTTCCTTAGCATACCAACCGCAAAAATGACCTTCAGGTGCGAGGGGCATTGACTAGTGCGGAATGCTCCTTCAATCTCAGATATCCATCGTGTACAAACGATGGGATCACGATCACCGTGATACTCCGGCGGGTGACACACTTCAAAGTCTCGAAAGGTGAACTTCTTCTTGTAACCCCTTTCTCCCGTCACTTCTACTTCTTTCTCTTCTTCATCCTTTTTGTCCTTACCCTTGCCATCCCTCTTCTCAAACTCTAGTTGCACATTCAAAGCCACTTCCTCTCTGATCATTTGAGCTATGTGATCATTCACAGCCCCTTCCATAGTCTCATTCAATTTCTTAAGTAGTAGGGGTGTATATTTCTCTAATGCTCTCCCTATTTGATCCGAGATATCCATGCTACCTTCGGCAAATAAGGGCTCTTCTTCTTCGTTCTGATTGTGGTGCTCTTCTCCCTCATTATGATCGTCGGCCATACTTCAATAAGAGTAGATAAAACGAATTTAATCACGCAACCTATCTAACTCTATGACTAGGAGCCAAAACTTATAACTTGATACTACACCGTCCCAAGGTTTGACGCCGCTAGTTTATAAATTTATTAGTATTTCAACCACAATAAGGCCGGCTTCTTATTGTGCTTTAAATACTAACAAATAGATAATCTAACATTATCAAACACATTTTCAGTCCCATCTAAAATTTCGGTTACCTAAGGTCGAGTCTCAACTAAGGTTTAAGTCTAGGCACTCTCTATACAAGGGAATACCTAAATCCCTTAAACCCAGGCTTTGATACCAACTTGAAAGAACTGAACTCGATAAACCGAAAACGACAAATATTTTTTTTTTTTTTCAGTGATAACCCACTGCGCCGCAGTGGGTCTGATACACTCCCACTGCGCCGCAGTGGGAACTCCCTGACCTTCGGGTGCAAAAACCCCCACTGCGCCGCAGTGGGTTTGACACGCTCCCACTGCGCCGCAGTGGGAACTCACTGGTCTCAGGCCTGTGCAGAATTTAGCAAACCAACTTTTCCTTTAACACAAAACTCAAATCCAAACCTTTCAAAACCATGACTAAGACTTCAAATCATATAAAAAGCACCATTACCACATAATTAGCCATTCATAAACAATTTGCGATTACATGATACTTCAAATGGGTCGTTTATCCATTTTGACACAATTTCGACCAAAATGCAACTTCACAAACTTTCCAAAAGCTTTACTCCTGGACTTTTACATAATTTTTAACAAAGGTATGACCATCAAATCAAAATGTACCAAGAGCCAAGGGGAGAGGGATTTCTAAGCCTCTAAACCAAAAGTTGTCATTCATCCAAGAATGACCTAGTACCTTCACGTCTTCCAGAAACACTTCAAGCTCTAAACCAAGACTTTCAATTCAACAACACTAGTTCCTTCTTCCGGAACTACCTATAAAATGGTAAACAACTAAAATATAAGCAAAGGCTTAGTGAATATACTTGCATACATTTACGAATACGAAGGAGGGCAACGCACAAAGGACTATTACATGTAACCCATGACACCGTCGTGCCATACCTACATGCTCACCTTTGTACAATAAACAACATATATGGATCCATTAGAGAATATCGGGGTTCTTAGGCCCCGAGAGAGGTTCTTAGGCCTTTTCTCAAACAACAATAGGGGTTCTTAGGCCCCGGAGGTTCTTAGGCCTCATAACAATTGACCCCACCCGGGTCTAGCCAAATCAATTACCACACATGAGAATCACATTTCAACAAGATGTGGTCAATTGACCCAACGTAAACATAAAGGTATGCAAATATACTCACCTCCTCCGCAAATAGATCAACAAAGCTAAAACGATTAAGCACAAACAAGCTTCAACCTATAATCATGTCATAAAATGCATAAGCTTATAATCACAACTTGACTAGCTTAACCTAGCCATACTCAATCACTAGCCTTTCTAAACCCAAAACCCAACCCATTTGTCATTGAGTCTCTTTTTACTTCCACCATATCATAGGTAGTTCAACCTACCATTTTCATCAACATTTCAATTACTTGTAAAAACTCATCTTTTCTCATAAACCAAAATTATCACATAAGCTTATCAATTTCATAATCAAACTCAACACATAACTCAATGACAACTAGGTTAACTAAGGAATTGGGGAAAATTAGCCATAATTCATTTTCTAGCAAAACCCCCAATTTGGTTCATCCCTGAACCCTAATTTCACAAGAATATAAAGACTAAATTTAGGGGAAGTCAATACCTCAACAAACAATAAGTTAAATCAAGACTTTGGATTACAACTTCTTTTCTCCCCTTTTTCCTCTAGAATTTCGGCCACCACCACTTCAATCCTCAAACCCTAGCTTTTCAATTACTTGATTTTAAGAGGTTATTGTTATGATGATCTTAGAGTAGCTTGATTGAATTGCATGAATTGATAATGGAAGGCAATGAAGAAGAAATGAGAAGAATAGGTGGGAGTTGTGAAATGGTGAATCACCAACAAAAAGGGTGGCTGGCACACTATGGGGCTGCCACGCCCCATTTACTTTTTGGGTAATAAAATACCCGCTATCCGCTAAAGTTCCAACTAAATTAACCCCAATTACAAAAATAAAATACTAGGAAATTAATTTAATGTCGAAACTATAAAAAGGGTTAAATTCTTTTTACCTTAAATCTCTGGGGTGTTACGATGTTCTTCAAGAAGCAAGTCTTCAACCTAGAAGAACCTCAAGCAAGTATACCCCAAACTACCAACAAACACCCAAACTATGCTAGGAATTAGACTTGAAAAACCCTCCCTTTCTTCTTGTTATTGCCGAAAATAAAGAGAGAAAGAAGGATAGTTTTTGCACTTGAAAACCTTGAGAGAAAAGACCACACTTATGCATGTAAGAAGTGATATGTTCTATGTTGTATGTCATGTGTTGTAGTAAACAAGAAAATGCATGTATAGATCAATGGGATGGAGGGGGCCGGCCTAAAACAAGGCACATGGGTCTCACCCACCAATTTTTATATACATGCAAATTCTTGAAACATTTATATAAACATTTTATATAAAATGTCACATACCTTTTATAAAACTTATAACTTGTTACATACCTTATGTAACTTGTTATATATATCATACACAACATATATAAGTATTTATTTTACCAAATAAATACATTCACATTTTTCTCAAAATAAATTATCCACATAATATATATACATTTCTCAAGTGCAATTATTTAGAAAACCACTTTCTAAAAGTTTCAAGTATTGATATTTATTTAAGGATCATATCATATAAATAAATATCATAAGTGTTTGTCTAGCTTGTTATTGGGTATGACCCGACTTGGATCATCACGTACTAGCCACGTCAATTTAATATGTGTCTTGGGCAGACGAAATTCCAACACATATATCACACCCAAACCATGCGGTCATCAATAATTCGATATCGCCAAGTTCCACAAAGGCCATTATCATATAACCATGAGTACCGTTATAATTTTGTGAGTCCCTTTAACTTCGAGATGGTTTACCAATGAAAGTGTAAAATACAACAAGTCTAATAATCACTAGATTTGGACTAGTATTACTTGTAAATAAAGATGCAAGATATATAAACAAAGTAATACAAGACTTAAAGCAATAAACAAATAAAGTGGACCATTATGTATGTTTCATGGGTATTCATTTATTGATGTTTAAATAAAATACAAGGTTGTTGCGGAATCAAGATAACACAATTAAGTGTGTATCCTAACAACCTATGAGTTACAATATGATCTATATTTGTCAAATAACTCTTTAGGATCGAGATACTTAAAGTTGTAAAGTATCCCTGTTTAAGATCGAGAGTATTTGGACAAATTCACTTAAATGCAAAAGGAATGCTTAAAAGTATTTTCTCAAGGATATGACTTTGTATTTATAGGCAACAAAATTCACCAGTGAATTTTGTGCCGTACAAATATGGTTGTATACATTTAATGATCCGACAAGAACATTAAATGTATTGGATAAGGAATAAGGATAAAGTCACATCAAGTGCAAGTGTATCCTTTTATCCAACCACCTTAACACACGTATACTTTGTTAAAGAACAAGTGGATTGTTCTTTGGAAAGTGTGTTAAAGGCATAAGTCAATCCTCGATATTAGTGTTCAGACTTGCAGGATCTAGAACACTAACAATCCTCCAGTGTGCAGATCTGGTAAGACTTTCTAGTGGACTCCGCCATTTGTTAAGTCTTCTTCCTTCAGACTTCATTCTTTGACTTCAGTCAGAATGTCTTCAGTAGAGTAGATCTGGACTGGGGTGAAGTCTTCAGTGAGCTAATCTGGAGAATGCTCCAGATTATCTATACAAGTAAATGCTCACTAGTCTTCAATTATTTCTGGACAAATCTTTAGAGGGACTCCAGATTCCAAGTCTGGAGTAGGTCCAGTAGAGAAACGTTTTCTGGTCAGATCTTCAGTAAGGCTCCAGTAGTCGGGTCTGGAGCGAGACCAGCAAAACAAGTTTTCTTAACAAACCTAAATAAGGTTCCAGTAGTCCAGTCTGGAGCCAGTCCAGTAAGTCTGGACTAAATCTGGACCTAACAAATTCCCCCTATTTGTTTAGAAATAATGCAAGTGTTTTCAGACTTATAGATATACAAATTTGTATGTCTGGAAAACACTTGGTCGATTTAAGTCTAAAAAATCTAAGTTACTAGAAAACACTTTATAGATCATGAGTGTTTTCAGTTTCATCTTTTAAGTTCTAACTTAGACTAAATCTGGTCATTTACTTATAAAAAATAAAAAATTGCAACTATTATTACTTTCATCAAAAAGGAAAATAATTACAACTTTCATAAGTCACTAAATACAATAAGTACAATGATAAGAGTTTAGGCCCTTCTTCTCGATGTCCTTTCTGGAGCATCTTCAGTAGCCTTCCTCTTTGGAGATGGAGATGATGGAACAGACACTGGTGGTCTCAGACCCAACACAGCTTCCATTTGTTGAATTCTCTTCCAGACCTTCTCAATCCTCTTCATAAAGGCCTTCACATCTGGAGAGAGATCAGTCTTACCTTTAAAAGTCAACCCAATCTCCTTTAGTTCAGTCCATCCAAAAGCTTGGACTGCTGTATCTTTCCTTTCATCTGTAAAGTTACCCTCCCTGGTCAACTTCACATTAAATCTGGTCATACCTTGATGATTTTCAGCCAGTTTGATTTCAGCATTTACAATCTTTCTTGCATTGGCCCTGAAATTCATCATTTCATCATATTTAGCCCTCTGCTTAGCCAACTGTACCATTTCTTCAGTATCCCTGGATACACCACTCTGTTGTCCTTCAGTGGACTGGTGATGTTGATTAATTCTGAGAGTAGTATCCAGAGGAATAAAGGTGCTAAGATCACCATCTTTTATTGCTTTCAGTTGCTTGGCAGTAAGCTTAGGCAGACCAGTCATTCTCTTCCTGTATTCCAACTCCAGAGCACCAGCATTTCTTCTAATTTTCTTCTGGAGGCTTACCAGCTCCTCCTTTCTTTGTCTGATCAACTCTGGAATTGTAACACCATATATCAATGAGTCATATACCTGTTCTTCTTCAGCATAGAACGAGCGTATATGAACATCATTCAGTGCATCAAGACACTGATGAACTCTTGGATCTTCCTTCATCCTTTTATATACTTCAATGTTTATGCCTAACCTGCCAGCGTTGTAGGAGTCCAGAGTACCCATTGTTGCCATATCCCTATGATGGGCCAGCAGTTCATCTTTTTGATTATTCTTGAATATTTCAATCATAATGCACTGTTGTTGTAACTTCCTAGATGTTTCATTGTCAACATCTTCAGTCTGTTCTTCTTCTTCACCAGGCACAACCTTTTCTTTTCCTTTAACAGATTTCAATGTAGTAGGAATGTCTGGGAAGGTTTCAAACTGGGGTTCGCTGGCTTCAGTACCAGTAACCTCTTCTTCAGTCTGTTCTTCTTCAGCATAGAACGAGCGTATATGAACATCATTCAGTGCATCAAGACACTGATGAACTCTTGGATCTTCCTTCATCCTTTTATATACTTCAATGTTTATGCCTAACCTGCCAGCGTTGTAGGAGTCCAGAGTACCCATTGTTGCCATATCCCTATGATGGGCCAGCAGTTCATCTCTTTGATTATTCTTGAATATTTCAATCATAATGCACTGTTGTTGTAACTTCCTAGATGTTTCATTGTCAACATCTTCAGTCTGTTCTTCTTCAGCATAGAACGAGCGTATATGAACATCATTCAGTGCATCAAGACACTGATGAACTCTTGGATCTTCCTTCATCCTTTTATATACTTCAATGTTTATGCCTAACCTGCCAGCGTTGTAGGAGTCCAGAGTACCCATTGTTGCCATATCCCTATGATGGGCCAGCAGTTCATCTCTTTGATTATTCTTGAATATTTCAATCATAATGCACTGTTGTTGTAACTTCCTAGATGTTTCATTGTCAACATCTTCAGTCTGTTCTTCTTCAGCATAGAACGAGCGTATATGAACATCATTCAGTGCATCAAGACACTGATGAACTCTTGGATCTTCCTTCATCCTTTTATATACTTCAATGTTTATGCCTAACCTGCCAGCGTTGTAGGAGTCCAGAGTACCCATTGTTGCCATATCCCTATGATGGGCCAGCAGTTCATCTCTTTGATTATTCTTGAATATTTCAATCATAATGCACTGTTGTTGTAACTTCCTAGATGTTTCATTGTCAACATCTTCAGTCTGTTCTTCTTCAGCATAGAACGAGCGTATATGAACATCATTCAGTGCATCAAGACACTGATGAACTCTTGGATCTTCCTTCATCCTTTTATATACTTCAATGTTTATGCCTAACCTGCCAGCGTTGTAGGAGTCCAGAGTACCCATTGTTGCCATATCCCTATGATGGGCCAGCAGTTCATCTCTTTGATTATTCTTGAATATTTCAATCATAATGCACTGTTGTTGTAACTTCCTAGATGTTTCATTGTCAACATCTTCAGTCTGTTCTTCTTCAGCATAGAACGAGCGTATATGAACATCATTCAGTGCATCAAGACACTGATGAACTCTTGGATCTTCCTTCATCCTTTTATATACTTCAATGTTTACGCCTAACCTGCCAGCGTTGTAGGAGTCCAGAGTACCCATTGTTGCCATATCCCTATGATGGGCCAGCAGTTCATCTCTTTGATTATTCTTGAATATTTCAATCATAATGCACTGTTGTTGTAACTTCCTAGATGTTTCATTGTCAACATCTTCAGTCTGTTCTTCTTCAGCATAGAACGAGCGTATATGAACATCATTCAGTGCATCAAGACACTGATGAACTCTTGGATCTTCCTTCATCCTTTTATATACTTCAATGTTTATGCCTAACCTGCCAGCGTTGTAGGAGTCCAGAGTACCCATTGTTGCCATATCCCTATGATGGGCCAGCAGTTCATTCTGACGCTAAATTGTTTGACAGTATTGATTTGAAGTCAGAAATAACCTGGGAAGATGACTGGAGTGATCTCTCCAGGTCCGCCACCTTACTAAGAAGGCCTTGGACCTCGGTTGAAGAGGAAGTGGAGAGACCAGAGGGTTGTTCCAGATGAGAAGTCAATCTGGTCATCATAGGTACTTGTGCCCAGTCCTCTTCAGTTTCAACATTTGAGACTGGCACACTTTGTTCGGTTGGGTTTACTGGGGCTTCAACTGGTGGTGATTGAGTTTGTGTTGGTTGAATGAATGGTGTGAAGTATGGAGTTGATTGAGGAATTGATGGTGGTGGTGGTGGCATTTCTGGTGTAGGAGTTGGTATTTCTGGTGGAGGTGTTGGCATTTCTGGTGTAGGAGTTGGTATTTCTGGTGGAGGTGTTGGCATTTCGGTTTCTGGAGGAGGTGGTGGCATTTCTGGTGAACTTTCAACTTGTACATTTTCTTCACCCAAAAAGTCCATATTTACATCAAAATTTTGACCTCCAGACATAGGAGAGTCAGCCTCATCCCAAAACGATGCACCAGCAATATCAACTTGTTCACCAACATCAACATTAAGATCAATCTGGGCTTCTTGTTCGCCAGATGCTTGTTCTTCAGTCTGAACAACTTGCTCACCAGCTTGAGCCACATCTTGTACAACAGCCTGGACTTCAGTGTCCACTCTCTGTTCAGATTGTACAGTAGAATCAATATTCTCCTCTTCAAAAATAGGAGACCCATCTATATTCATTATATCACCAGGATGGGTTGATGGATTTACCTGGACTCCTCTCCTCATCAGACGCCTATGAGATCTTGGTCGTCTGGAAAGCTCAACAGTTTCTGGTCCACCAACTGGAGCCACTTGTCGAATAGGTTGAACCAATTCAACAATTTCAACATCTTCGCTACCAGCAGGTACTTCAACAACTTGGACCCTGCCTGGTGCCACATTCTCTTCTATTCTTTGAAGTGACAACATTGCTTGAGGAATATCCACCTCACCATCTCTGGACCTTAAGTTGGTCAGATCTCTCATGTACTCACTCATTGAAAAATGAGTGGTTTCAAAATCGTACTGGGCTCCAAGGGCGTTCTTAAATATGATTGAAAGAAAACGAATGTATGGTACAAAGGGCTTTCTACCTTTTACCTTTAAACGCTCTACCAGATCGTCAAATAATATCTGGGCAAAATCAACCCTTAGCCCAAACCACAAACAGTAGGCAATCTGGAGGTGGGTTTGATTGATCTGGTCTAACCCTCCAGAACTACCTCCAAGGCACTCGACAATGTGTGTGAAGAAATATCTCCATGAATCCGTCAGTCTGCTCATATATATTGTTCCCTTCCTTAGCAACTGACCATGCTCATCCACTATTTCGGTATGCCCCATTAATCTGCATACTTCTCTGAAGTTAATACCAGTAGGGAGTGGCATTGCCAATTCATTCTCATCCAGATAATTTAACTGAAGAGCTGTTCTGAGAGAATGTACAGTAAGAGTCAAGGGTCTGGTCCCTTGCTCAAGAGAATAAACAATATATGAATTTGCTTCATTATATTCGGCTGTGTACCAGAATTCACATAGATAATCGTGATACATCTTTTCTGGGTTTAATGTTAGAGCACCATATAGTGGACATGATTTTAGAAAATTTCTTGCACATGTTTTCATCAGTAGACCCAAAAATTATATCATCAACATAAATTTGTACCATTAACAGATTACCTTTCTCATGAAGAATGAATAAGGTATTGTCAATTGCACCTCGTTTAAAACCATTTTTGAAAGACTGGAAACCTTAAACTTGCACGTCAACTAATACAGACAAATGAGAGGGACATATTTACAAGGAGACAAAAGTCAACTCAAACACGCACTTCAACTTGTCCAGTTACCAGTGAGAGGGACATATTTACAAGGAGACAAAAGTCAACTCAAACACGCACTTCAACTTGTCCAGTTACCAGTGAGAGGGACATATTTACAAGGAGACAAAAGTCAACTCAAACACGCACTTCAACTTGTCCAGTTACCAGTGAGAGGGACATATTTACAAGGAGACAAAAGTCAACTCAAACACGCACTTCAACTTGTCCAGTTACCAGTGAGAGGGACATATTTACAAGGAGACAAAAGTCAACTCAAACACGCACTTCAACTTGTCCAGTTACCAGTGAGAGGGACATATTTACAAGGAGACAAAAGTCAACTCAAACACGCACTTCAACTTGTCCAGTTACCAGTGAGAGGGACATATTTACAAGGAGACAAAAGTCAACTCAAACACGCACTTCAACTTGTCCAGTTACCAGTGAGAGGGACATATTTACAAGGAGACAAAAGTCAACTCAAACACGCACTTCAACTTGTCCAGTTACCAGTGAGAGGGACATATTTACAAGGAGACAAAAGTCAACTCAAACACGCACTTCAACTTGTCCAGTTACCAGTGAGAGGGACATATTTACAAGGAGACAAAAGTCAACTCAAACACGCACTTCAACTTGTCCAGTTACCAGTGAGAGGGACATATTTACAAGGAGACAAAAGTCAACTCAAACACGCACTTCAACTTGTCCAGTTACCAGTGAGAGGGACATATTTACAAGGAGACAAAAGTCAACTCAAACACGCACTTCAACTTGTCCAGTTACCAGTGAGAGGGACATATTTACAAGGAGACAAAAGTCAACTCAAACACGCACTTCAACTTGTCCAGTTACCAGTGAGAGGGACATATTTACAAAGACAAAAGTCAACTCAAACACGCACTTCAACTTGTCCAGTTACCAGTGAGAGGGACATATTTACAAGGAGACAAAAGTCAACTCAAACACGCACTTCAACTTGTCCAGTTACCAGTGAGAGGGACATATTTACAAGGAGACAAAAGTCAACTCAAACACGCACTTCAACTTGTCCAGTTACCAGTGAGAGGGACATATTTACAAGGAGACAAAAGTCAACTCAAACACGCACTTCAACTTGTCCAGTTACCAGTGAGAGGGACATATTTACAAGGAGACAAAAGTCAACTCAAACACGCACTTCAACTTGTCCAGTTACCAGTGAGAGGGACATATTTACAAGGAGACAAAAGTCAACTCAAACACGCACTTCAACTTGTCCAGTTACCAGTGAGAGGGACATATTTACAAGGAGACAAAAGTCAACTCAAACACGCACTTCAACTTGTCCAGTTACCAGTGAGAGGGACATATTTACAAGGAGACAAAAGTCAACTCAAACACGCACTTCAACTTGTCCAGTTACCAGTGAGAGGGACATATTTACAAGGAGACAAAAGTCAACTCAAACACGCACTTCAACTTGTCCAGTTACCAGTGAGAGGGACATATTTACAAGGAGACAAAAGTCAACTCAAACACGCACTTCAACTTGTCCAGTTACCAGTGAGAGGGACATATTTACAAGGAGACAAAAGTCAACTCAAACACGCACTTCAACTTGTCCAGTTACCAGTGAGAGGGACATATTTACAAGGAGACAAAAGTCAACTCAAACACGCACTTCAACTTGTCCAGTTACCAGTGAGAGGGACATATTTACAAGGAGACAAAAGTCAACTCAAACACGCACTTCAACTTGTCCAGTTACCAGTGAGAGGGACATATTTACAAGGAGACAAAAGTCAACTCAAACACGCACTTCAACTTGTCCAGTTACCAGTGAGAGGGACATATTTACAAGGAGACAAAAGTCAACTCAAACACGCACTTCAACTTGTCCAGTTACCAGTGAGAGGGACATATTTACAAGGAGACAAAAGTCAACTCAAACACGCACTTCAACTTGTCCAGTTACCAGTGAGAGGGACATATTTACAAGGAGACAAAAGTCAACTCAAACACGCACTTCAACTTGTCCAGTTACCAGTGAGAGGGACATATTTACAAGGAGACAAAAGTCAACTCAAACACGCACTTCAACTTGTCCAGTTACCAGTGAGAGGGACATATTTACAAGGAGACAAAAGTCAACTCAAACACGCACTTCAACTTGTCCAGTTACCAGTGAGAGGGACATATTTACAAAAACTAAAGTTTGCTTCTTACTGGTCCAGCTGACCAGTTTGCCACCTAGGAAATGACATCCACCAGTTGTGGATTTCCTATCTATCTTACAACCTGCATGATCTGAATCTGAATAACCCATTAGATCCATGCCTGAGCCTTTGGGGTACCAAAGACCTAGACTGGGGACACCTTTAAGGTACTTCAGTATGCGCTTTACAGCAAGCATATGAGATTCCTTTGGATTAGACTGATATCTGGCACATAAACATGTTGAAAACATAGAGGGATAGAATGGAGTACTACTGGAGAGTTTCTTTTTCTGAACAGGTTCCAGATCAGGATGACTGGAAGCTGAGTCTGGTGAATCTTCATTTTTGTCGTTTATTGGATCAGATTCACAAAAGACAATTGGTGTTACTGGGGGAGTAGTACGCACATCTGAACCAATATTAATTTCAGAGGGTAGTTTGAAAATAATAGAGGGATAGAATGGAGTACTACTGGAGAGTTTCTTTTTCTGAACAGGTTCCAGATCAGGATGACTGGAAGCTGAGTCTGGTGAATCTTCATTTTTGTCGTTTATTGGATCAGATTCACAAAAGACAATTGGTGTTACTGGGGGAGTAGTACGCACATCTGAACCAATATTAATTTCAGAGGGTAGTTTGAAAATAATAGAGGGATAGAATGGAGTACTACTGGAGAGTTTCTTTTTCTGAACAGGTTCCAGATCAGGATGACTGGAAGCTGAGTCTGGTGAATCTTCATTTTTGTCGTTTATTGGATCAGATTCACAAAAGACAATTGGTGTTACTGGGGGAGTAGTACGCACATCTGAACCAATATTAATTTCAGAGGGTAGTTTGAAAATAATAGAGGGATAGAATGGAGTACTACTGGAGAGTTTCTTTTTCTGAACAGGTTCCAGATCAGGATGACTGGAAGCTGAGTCTGGTGAATCTTCATTTTTGTCGTTTATTGGATCAGATTCACAAAAGACAATTGGTGTTACTGGGGGAGTAGTACGCACATCTGAACCAATATTAATTTCAGAGGGTAGTTTGAAAATAATAGAGGGATAGAATGGAGTACTACTGGAGAGTTTCTTTTTCTGAACAGGTTCCAGATCAGGATGACTGGAAGCTGAGTCTGGTGAATCTTCATTTTTGTCGTTTATTGGATCAGATTCACAAAAGACAATTGGTGTTACTGGGGGAGTAGTACGCACATCTGAACCAATATTAATTTCAGAGGGTAGTTTGAAAATAATAGAGGGATAGAATGGAGTACTACTGGAGAGTTTCTTTTTCTGAACAGGTTCCAGATCAGGATGACTGGAAGCTGAGTCTGGTGAATCTTCATTTTTGTCGTTTATTGGATCAGATTCACAAAAGACAATTGGTGTTACTGGGGGAGTAGTACGCACATCTGAACCAATATTAATTTCAGAGGGTAGTTTGAAAATAATAGAGGGATAGAATGGAGTACTACTGGAGAGTTTCTTTTTCTGAACAGGTTCCAGATCAGGATGACTGGAAGCTGAGTCTGGTGAATCTTCATTTTTGTCGTTTATTGGATCAGATTCACAAAAGACAATTGGTGTTACTGGGGGAGTAGTACGCACATCTGAACCAATATTAATTTCAGAGGGTAGTTTGAAAATAATAGAGGGATAGAATGGAGTACTACTGGAGAGTTTCTTTTTCTGAACAGGTTCCAGATCAGGATGACTGGAAGCTGAGTCTGGTGAATCTTCATTTTTGTCGTTTATTGGATCAGATTCACAAAAGACAATTGGTGTTACTGGGGGAGTAGTACGCACATCTGAACCAATATTAATTTCAGAGGGTAGTTTGAAAATAATAGAGGGATAGAATGGAGTACTACTGGAGAGTTTCTTTTTCTGAACAGGTTCCAGATCAGGATGACTGGAAGCTGAGTCTGGTGAATCTTCATTTTTGTCGTTTATTGGATCAGATTCACAAAAGACAATTGGTGTTACTGGGGGAGTGTCAGGGACTGGCTTCTTGTTGATTGAGGCATTTGATTCATCAAATGTGACATGAATTGACTCATGGACCTTCTCCAGTCTCTTGTTGTAGACTCTGAAGGCCTTGCGAATGGCTGAATAGCCTAAGAAATACCCTTCATCAGCTTTGGCATCAAATTTGCCTAGCTGACTGGAGTCGTTCAGGATGTAAACTGGACATCCAAAAACGTGAAAATAACCAATGTTTGGTTTTCTATTTCTTAAGACTTCATAGGCTGTCTTTTTGTGTCTTTTGATGTACACTGATCGATTCTGGGTGTGGCAAGCAGTTGCAATTGCTTCCGCCCAGAAACTGGTAGACAGTCCAGATTCAGCAAGCATACTCCTGGCAGCTTCTATCAGCGTTCTATTTTTCCTTTCCACAACTCCATTTTGTTCTGGAGAGCGGGCTGAAGAGAAGTTCTGGGAGATGCCAGTGTCAGTACAGAATGACTCCAGAGTTGCATTCTGGAATTCTGTTCCATTGTCACTTCTTAACTGACACACTTTTCGACTGTACTTGAGCTCAATTTGCTTGATAAGACTGATGATTTCAGCAGCAGCTTCACTTTTGGACCTCAGAAAGATCACCCAACAATATCTGGAGAACTCATCTATGATCACCAGGGTGTATCTTTTACCAGCACGAGTCTGAACGTTCACTGGACCAAAAAGGTCCATATGAAGCATGTGAAGAGGTTCAGTAATGCTGAAATTCTGTCTGGTCTTGAAACTGGTACGCTTTTGCTTACCCATCTCACATCCTGGACATGGTCTTTCCTTTTTGAAGGAGACTGAAGGTATCCCATCTGCAAGTTGTTTTCTGGACAACTTGTTAATGTTTTTGAAGTTTAAATGGGATAACCTTTTGTGCCATAACCAGTTTGTGTCTTCATCAGCTTTGGCATCAAATTTGCCTAGCTGACTGGAGTCGTTCAGGATGTAAACTGGACATCCAAAAACGTGAAAATAACCAATGTTTGGTTTTCTATTTCTTAAGACTTCATAGGCTGTCTTTTTGTGTCTTTTGATGTACACTGATCGATTCTGGGTGTGGCAAGCAGTTGCAATTGCTTCCGCCCAGAAACTGGTAGACAGTCCAGATTCAGCAAGCATACTCCTGGCAGCTTCTATCAGCGTTCTATTTTTCCTTTCCACAACTCCATTTTGTTCTGGAGAGCGGGCTGAAGAGAAGTTCTGGGAGATGCCAGTGTCAGTACAGAATGACTCCAGAGTTGCATTCTGGAATTCTGTTCCATTGTCACTTCTTAACTGACACACTTTTCGACTGTACTTGAGCTCAATTTGCTTGATAAGACTGATGATTTCAGCAGCAGCTTCACTTTTGGACCTCAGAAAGATCACCCAACAATATCTGGAGAACTCATCTATGATCACCAGGGTGTATCTTTTACCAGCACGAGTCTGAACGTTCACTGGACCAAAAAGGTCCATATGAAGCATGTGAAGAGGTTCAGTAATGCTGAAATTCTGTCTGGTCTTGAAACTGGTACGCTTTTGCTTACCCATCTCACATCCTGGACATGGTCTTTCCTTTTTGAAGGAGACTGAAGGTATCCCATCTGCAAGTTGTTTTCTGGACAACTTGTTAATGTTTTTGAAGTTTAAATGGGATAACCTTTTGTGCCATAACCAGTTTGTGTCTTCATCAGCTTGAGTATAGAAACACTGCTCTGAAGGAGAGCTTTCCATATCCATCACGTACACATTCCCTTTTCTGGGAGCAATCAACACTACCTTCCAGTCCTTGTTGAATACGATGCCCTGAGCAACATTGAATAAGACTTGATAGCCATCGTCACACAGTTGACTTACACTGATCAAGTTATATTTCAAACCATTCACAAATGCAACTCGTCTGAACTTGACTTGTCCATTGTTCAGAACACCATATCCCTCAGTCTTTCCACAACCATCATTTCCAAACGTGATGGAGGGTCCATCAGAAATGGTGAACTCCTCCAGTAGGGTCTTACATCCGGTCATCGTCCTGCCAGCTGCACTGTCAAGATACCAGATAAGCTTCTTTCGATCGCCCTACACATACACCAGATATTTATCAGTTAGATTTGGGAACCCATCGACTGATGGGTTCACTGGACCCTCCCTTATAGGTCCCTGGGGCAATCTGGTCTAGTTCACTTTGTTCAATAGTGGTCTTAGAAGAAAAGACCACTGGGGTTGATGGTTTTAAAACCTTTTTCATTTTCTCAACTGGAGAAATAAGTTTGTCTTTCTTAGCAAAAGGTTTTGTATTTTGTCTAGGGCCAGATGAAGTACCCTCAAGAAAGTTTAATCTTGCATTAACACTTTGTGATTGACGAGTCAGAATTTGAATCTGGCTCTCTAACCTGGACAAAATATTTTCTTCAGATGTTACCTTAGCCTTTCCAGTCAAAGGCTTTGGTAGGGGATTGGTCTGAGGCAAAGGTCTATTCTGCTTCACCTTTTAACTGAAGCATCATATGGCTTTTTGGTTTCTAGCCATGATTTTATTACCAGTTTTTCTTTCTCTAAAATGATCTCAAGATCTTGCTTTTCTTGAATCAATTGTTCAGTTACCAGAACCTGGGCTTGAAATGCCAGTTCAATGTCTTGAAGCTCTTTTAATTTTGATTTTAAAGCATTTATTTCAGAAGAATCTGTTTCTAGACCATTTACACAATCAGATCTAACAGTTTCTACAAAAATCAAATCAGAATTTAAAGCTTCAGCAATGTCCAATTTTAGTTCTTGGTCAGTTGCATTATCATAATCACTAACCTTTTTAATAACTATGTCCACCCATCGTCCAGATGTGACATCTTCCTTCACCAGGTGCTCATCAACTTCCAGAGCCATGTAACAGCAATCTCTTTCCTCTTCTTCATCAGCAGATGATTCATCAGAAGGAACCCACTTCTCTTCAGTTGTTGCAATCATGCACTTATTATTGGTTTCCATTTGTTGTGCCATGAGAGCAATTTGGGCCTTAAGCTTTTTATATTTCAATTTATAGCTATCATCAGGCTTATTATTTGAAGAGAATGGACCAGGCTTGGATACAAACTGGTTGGACCTGCACTCTTTCATGAAATGACCCTTTTTGCCACACTTAAAGCATGTCAAATTGGTCTTGTCAGTGGAAGAACTGGATGCAAATTGTCCAGATGTGACATCTTCCTTCACCAGGTGCTCATCAACTTCCAGAGCCATGTAACAGCAATCTCTTTCCTCTTCTTCATCAGCAGATGATTCATCAGAAGGAACCCACTTCTCTTCAGTTGTTGCAATCATGCACTTATTATTGGTTTCCATTTGTTGTGCCATGAGAGCAATTTGGGCCTTAAGCTTTTTATATTTCAATTTATAGCTATCATCAGGCTTATTATTTGAAGAGAATGGACCAGGCTTGGATACAAACTGGTTGGACCTGCACTCTTTCATGAAATGACCCTTTTTGCCACACTTAAAGCATGTCAAATTGGTCTTGTCAGTGGAAGAACTGGATGCAAATTGTCCAGATGTGACATCTTCCTTCACCAGGTGCTCATCAACTTCCAGAGCCATGTAACAGCAATCTCTTTCCTCTTCTTCATCAGCAGATGATTCATCAGAAGGAACCCACTTCTCTTCAGTTGTTGCAATCATGCACTTATTATTGGTTTCCATTTGTTGTGCCATGAGAGCAATTTGGGCCTTAAGCTTTTTATATTTCAATTTATAGCTATCATCAGGCTTATTATTTGAAGAGAATGGACCAGGCTTGGATACAAACTGGTTGGACCTGCACTCTTTCATGAAATGACCCTTTTTGCCACACTTAAAGCATGTCAAATTGGTCTTGTCAGTGGAAGAACTGGATGCAAATTGTCCAGATGTGACATCTTCCTTCACCAGGTGCTCATCAACTTCCAGAGCCATGTAACAGCAATCTCTTTCCTCTTCTTCATCAGCAGATGATTCATCAGAAGGAACCCACTTCTCTTCAGTTGTTGCAATCATGCACTTATTATTGGTTTCCATTTGTTGTGCCATGAGAGCAATTTGGGCCTTAAGCTTTTTATATTTCAATTTATAGCTATCATCAGGCTTATTATTTGAAGAGAATGGACCAGGCTTGGATACAAACTGGTTGGACCTGCACTCTTTCATGAAATGACCCTTTTTGCCACACTTAAAGCATGTCAAATTGGTCTTGTCAGTGGAAGAACTGGATGCAAATTGTCCAGATGGCTTATTTGCTCTTGCTTTGAAACGGTTAAACGTTTTAGCAATCATTGCAATAAGGTCATCATCTTCAGTTTCATCACAACAGTCTGGAGAGACTTGACTGGACTCTCCAGAATCCATAAGTTCAGACACCATCTTCTTCATAGAAAATACATTCTCAGAAGATATCAGTGCTGTATTTTGTGGTTCAGAAATAACTAACCACTTTAGGAGTACTGGAGGCATGGTTAAAAGCATCTTGTTCTTCAACCACTCTCTGAGCTTGATTTTCTTCAGTGTACCTGAAGGCTCCATATAGAGTTGAGAGAGTGTGTGTGTGCAGAGTTTTACCTTGTCGTAAGACAAGTATCATGTGAGACCATTTGGTGGGTAGAATGTCATAAAATTTCTCCAGAAGTATATCCTTGTCCTTCTCAACCCCAAGACCTCTCAATTGGTTTATGATACTCATAAATCTGGTGTAAGTACCAGTGAGAGACTCGTTAGGTTGAGCAAAAAATGACTCATACCTCTTGTTTAAGGAGACCTTTCTGGTGACAATGGTGTCATCTCCTCCTTCATGTTGGTTAAGAAGCTCATCCCACATGGTTTTAGCACTAGGAAAAAGAACTAGTGTGGGAATTAGGGTTTCTGGAACGGCCCCGAGGATCATGTTTTTGAGAAGGGTGTCTAAATTCACCAATCTCCTCTCCTCTTCTGACCAATGTTCCTCCCTCTTTTCCCTTCCTTTTCTAGATCCAGAAGGATCAAGAAGTGGATTGAGAGGTGATGTAGGTACATAAGGACCTTCGTTTAAAATCTTCATCATGTTCCTCTCAATACCAGTGACATGCAAAACCATCCTAGCCTTCCACGTACCAAATTCATCACTGTTCCCACTGAATTAGGAACAGGATTATTTGAGTAGTGCACATGCACGTGTGGAGAAGCAGGAGTAGGAGGAGGAGGTGGAGGATTAGTGTTATTAACATTTTGTGGTTCATTTTGATCATGAATATTTACATTAGGATCGGGACCAAGACTAAAACCTTGTGTATTTTCTTGGTTAGCCATCAAGAACAGATCTAGGCAATGATTAGCCTTCTGCTCTGATACCAAATGTGAGTCCCTTTAACTTCGAGATGGTTTACCAATGAAAGTGTAAAATACAACAAGTCTAATAATCACTAGATTTGGACTAGTATTACTTGTAAATAAAGATGCAAGATATATAAACAAAGTAATACAAGACTTAAAGCAATAAACAAATAAAGTGGACCATTATGTATGTTTCATGGGTATTTCATTTATTGATGTTTAAATAAAATACAAGGCTGTTGCGGAATCAAGATAACACAATTAAGTGTGTATCCTAACAACCTATGAGTTACAATATGATCTATATTTGTCAAATAACTCTTTAGGATTGAGATACTTAAAGTTGTGAAGTATCCCTGTTTAAGATCGAGAGTATTTGGACAAATTCACTTAAATGCAAAAGGAATGCTTAAAAGTATTTTTCTCAAGGATATGACTTTGTATTTATAGGCAACAAAATTCACCAGTGAATTTGTGCCGTACAAATATGGTTGTATACATTTAATGATCCGACAAGAACATTAAATGTATTGGATAAGGAATAAGGATAAAGTCACATCAAGTGCAAGTGTATCCTTTTATCCAACCACCTTAACCACACGTATACTTTGTTAAAGAACAAGTGGATTGTTCTTTGGAAAGTGTGTTAAAGGCATAAGTCAATCCTCGATATTAGTGTTCAGACTTGCAGGATCTAGAACACTAACAATCCTCCAGTGTGCAGATCTGGTAAGACTTTCCAGTGGACTCCGCCATTTGTTAAGTCTTCTTCCTTCAGACTTCAGTCTTTGACTTCAGTCAGAATGTCTTCAGTAGAGTAGATCTGGACTGGGGTGAAGTCTTCAGTGAGCTAATCTAGAGAATGCTCCAGATTATCTATACAAGTAAATGCTCACTAGTCTTCAATTATTTCTGGACAAATCTTTAGAGGGACTCCAGATTCCAAGTCTGGAGTAGGTCCAGTAGAGAAACGTTTTCTGGTCAGATCTTCAGTGGCTCCAGTAGTCGGGTCTGGAGCGAGACCAGCAAAACAAGTTTTCTTAACAAACCTAAATAAGGTTCTAGTAGTCCAGTCTGGAGCCAGTCCAGTAAGTCTGGACTAAATCTGGACCTAACAAATTTCTATACCCAAACTGTATGTTCAATCAATAATAACCAATCATCAATAATATCAATAACACTTGGTCAATGGTAAGACTACCATGACATAATTTGATGAGATAGATCTTGAGCCACTACTAAGACCGGTTATGTCCCAATAATCAATATATAGTCCCAAATGATAAGATAATGATAAGCACATGCTGTCAATCACGTGCATAAAGATAACCAAGGGTCGTGCCATGGAGACGACCATAAATATATAGTAGTTAGAGCACCGCGAGACCGGACTGGCAATGAAGGTGGCCACAAAGGCAGACCAAACATCCCACCGTTACCTATAATAGTGGATGAGGGGACAAATCCTAGTTGCGCAACCCCCTAACTACAGGCCTCTTATTGAGTTAATAGTAGTGTACCGGGGACATCAGTTTGACAGTACTCAAGGTCATCATATAACATACAACATGAACATACAACAATTCCAATAATCATCATTTAATCAATTATAACATTTTCATAAAGAAAGTCATTTTGATATATCATGCTTTTCACCCCGTAAGTTAAACAAATAAAAGCGTTTGAAAAGGGGCTATGACTCACCTTGATATGCCGCATATTATATTCACTTATCCAAAATGGGTACTTCCCATCTATCGCTTCCTTGATCATATATCCGTCATATTCCTCAATCACATTTCGAGCCAAGACTATCCCTACGATAGGACTAATATACGTAAGTTCCTATCTTAAGCCATCACTTAGAAATGCCACTATCATTAAGTTGTCATCAATTAAGGAATTCAAGTGTATTGCTAATACTCGTATCTTTTTGGTTGTAGGGATTGATGGTGAAAAAGGTCACTTTCAATATACATGTAATTATAAGTTGTTAGAATTTCGGTAACTTGCCTTCATTTGTGGTTTCGTTTGGCATCTTAGGTTATCATATGAGAATGCCATATTAAGTTATATTATCCTTATTCATCATTTGATGTGTAACCGATTTTAGCACGAATTAGCATTTGTGATATCAATTTATAGTTTGGTTAACGTAATTACTTATGTCCATTCCACTTAATTATCTTTTATGTTACTTTGATTTCGCTTATCTTTCAAACTCACATACTTCTCGATATATCTTATGATTATCCGGGTTTATGAAATTCGTTTAAGTGTTATGGGCCATTACCAAATTGGGCCTAGTGTTATGGGCTTTTAGTGACTTGGGCTTAATTTAGTTATTGGGCTTAACCTTATTTGGGTTATGTGCTTAATGGGTTATATTGGTTTACTTCAGAATTTTCTATTTTTACTTCACATTTTTGTGAAATGTTGGCTACTGTTTTGGGGTTAAACCGAATTATTTGGACCCTCCTGATTTTTATACAATAACCTATATGTGTCCACTTATTTTGTGAATTTTGGCTTAATTTATAAAGAATGTTTACTACCTCTAAATATTTTTATAAATGGAAGTGGTCAAAACAGTCACTGTTTTGCATACTCGAAAGTTTTATAAAAGTTCTTTGGGTTTTGCTCTTAATAAAAATTCCTGATTTTATTTTAAGCTTAGGACATATTAAACTCAATCCTTACCAAGTGTAAGCCTCTGGTACATTTTATTTTTGTAGATAAAAATTCTCAAAGTTGATATAAATTTTTGACAAAAACCCAGCTTTGACCACTTTTGGTAGAAAAATCATATCTTTTGTTTGGTTCAGTATTTTTGAGTAATTCCAGTTGGTGGTTAAACTTAACTCGTTTATCTACAACTTTTATTTTGAAAGTTTTTCTTGAAACGGCCCTCACATGTTCAGTTTATCCGTTCCAAGACAGAAGAATGATTCTGTCAGAAAGTGTTTTGGTTAACACAACCCACCAATGGTGTTGGTTGCTTGTTTTAGCCTCTAAATTACCACTAACAAGATTATCACTTTATTTTGTATCTCTTAACATCAAATATACAGATTTCAATAAATTTCAAGATCATCAATCATCATTTATACTTGAACTTTCACCCAACAAACATCAATAAACTTAGTTCTTGCAAAAATCATCCAAAAATGTGATTGCATGTGACCATCTTAGCCATTTTATGAACAAATCTCTTAACAAATCTTTTATACAACATAAAAACAAGTTCATTTATGAAAATCACAGAAAATATGTTCCATCTATATCAACACAAATCGAATTTTATGAAGATCCATCAACTAGTTTGAAAGCTTTCTCATGAACCATCACTTTTGGGTCTTATTTGAGTTGAATCCTTGAATCTTTCCTCTAGATCTTGACATGCAATGGCATGAAAGGAAAGATTCTATCAACATGCCCTCATTAAGTGTATTTTCAAGAAGAAAATCAAAGAAAAACATGGTTTTTGATAAAGATCTTTTAGTATATACAAAAACAAGATAGATTAAACAAAGAGATGAAGATTTATACCCTTGATGAACTCGGTTTTGGAGATGATTTTTGGCAGAAATTTCGTGGCCCTCTAAGCCCCAAATAAACCTTATTCCAAGCTTAAAACAACCCTTAAACTTTACTTGAATCAACCCTTGATTAATCCTTAACAACCCTTTATTATTATCTTTGTTTAGATTTGATTTTTGTCTTTGTTTTTCTTGTTTCTTTGGCCGAAAATGGAAAAGAGGAAGGGAAGAAGAGAGTGTTTTTGAGAGAAAATGAATGTGTGTGTGTTGGGAGTGTGAAGGAAATGGTGGTGGAGTGAAAGGATGTATTGGGAGTGTAAGAAAAAGAATGTAGTTAAATTTTGATTGGGTGAAGTGTATGGGAAAAAGGGGGGCCGGTTTTGGGGTATAATTTTTGAGGGGATTTTGAATTTTTAAGGGTATAATGTAAGTGTATGTATATAGTGTATTTAGTTTAGGTGCATGCATAAAGGTTTTACCATTATTTTACTAGTTATTTATTGTAGCCGTAGGGCTGTATGTATGTATGTTTGTATTTTTTGTTTTGTCAACGAACTCATTGTATGTACATTTTGTATTTGTATTTGACATATATATACTTATTATTATCATTCAAGCACTTTTATGTGCACGTTGGTTTATACATATATTTTTGAGATGGTCATTTTATTTCCAAGTCCATTTATACTCCAATTGGCTTGGTGATTAAATTGTTGAACATTTTGTAAGATTTATTTATTTTGACACAAGTTGTGAGTCTTACATTATTATTTATATAGCTTGACTTCTTGAAATGAAGTTTTTGGTTCATTGTCGTTTCATCAAGTTCAATTAGAACTACTTTATAGCTTGAGATTGTCTTGAATGATTATAGTTATTGTTTATGGCAAATCTAAGATAGCTAGTCATCTATGGTATTTCATTGAACTAGAGGGCAATTATCACTATGCCTTAAATGTCTAGAAGATCAATTCTCTTAATAAACCTTTAGGGATAGATGTCTAGATAAGTCCAAGTAGATTGTCCTAGTCGGATTTTGAGGGTTGTTACATCATTACCCCCTTAACAGTAACTTCGTCCTCGAAGTTCGATCATTCATACGGTAGCAAAAATGAATAGACTGACAGTAAGGGCGTCTACACGGAGACGTATAATGTGTGAAAGTCAAACAAGATTTTATCACGATTCTTGGTTTCTTGCGAGCTTTTAACTCTAGGGTTGGGGGCATCCATTCCTCGGTTCCCTAAAATTCCGAGTTACGAATGTCGCTCACTTCTTGAGACGACTAGAGATTAATCGTATGTAATTGTTGTGGGCTGTCAATCTTGCCTAGATCAATACTAAATAATGGGATGATGATAAGAATGTCAATACGGAGGTGTAAAATGAGCAAACGGTTCGTAACGTGAGTTACAATAAAATAGTGAGAGACGTTGGAATATCGATCGTTGGTGGCTACTTATTTCCATTGTCACTTTGCATACATTCCTTTATCGTTTCTCCAATTAAAGAATCGTTCCAATAGCTTCTCGCCTATCTTTATCTTTGTTCGGTTTGACGTTAGATACGCTTGCCGCTACTTGTATATTGACTTCGTTTGTGACTAACCACTTGTTAAAGGATTACCCCCTTAACTAGAGTGATACTAATCCGTTATGTCGAGTTGTACTAAATTTGCAAAGGTACACCTCCGTAGTACCTCATTTTAGGGTTTTCTAGTGTTGTCTTTGTTATTTTATGGCGTGCAAGGAAATCATGAATTGGTTGATGATAGTTCCATCTTACTCCTCATACTCACCTTGTCTT
>CM067172.1:132177139-132272139 GCA_034093135.1 Erigeron breviscapus
TAAAATGAGTCAATGATTGTGTGGTAATGTATGTGTGTCATATAGTATCAGAAAAACAAAATAAAAATGAGAATAATCAGAAAAGAAAAAGAAAATAATAAAAGGAGTAAGGTCACTGCATCAAGACGTTTAGACATGACGATACTTTAGCTTTTAAGCCTACTTAATTGTACTTTAAAATGCTCAGTTCAGTGATACCATTATATGATGTATCGATAAGCACAAAGTACCAAAGTTTCCTTATAATCTAAACTTAAATGTATACAATGTTCTTATGGGAAACGTATTCAGATATATGGTTGAGAATGCTTGTTCTTAAAATAGACCAGTCCTTTAAATCTTATGAAAGATCTTGCATTGTAATTATGTATATTTGGTCTTTATATAGAAGGTCTCGGATACATATATGTGTATGTATTGCTTTTTCGGATGTATATTTGTGACAAGATATGCAAATATCAAAATAAATCTGTTGAAAAATATGAAGCTAATGTGGCCTTTGAGATTCGAACAAGTAAGTCCTTAGGGTGTCTTTGTATACCTAGCCTACCTAAAGCTTCCAACTTGGGATAGGTTGTCAGAAAGTTCGCTACACGGGTCTCATCGAAAGTCACGGGTTTTCATAAGTGCTTTAAAATAATGTCACAAATATGCAAGTACTTGGCATTATGCAATGTTGAGTATATTTCCGTACGTGAGTCAAGTTAAGTCGCTTTGCGCGTGAGGAATCACCGACCTGTCACCGCTGACTTGATTCTTAAAGACTTTCTCACTTTATTCACCAAATGTCTTAATCTTAGTGCTTGTGTCGATTGTAAGAGTGTACTGAATATGGGTCACATAAGTTCGCAAACTGAAATTGTGGCATGAGTAACTTACTAGGTTACATGGTGACTGTCCTTGGCTCAAGTAATACGAAAGTGCCACAAACCAAAAAGGAAACTGGAAGTACCGAGTGTTTAAGAGGACAAATATATTGGTAATCGTTTTTGGATCACTGTTCATAACTAATAATAAGAGAATTATTTCTCGCTAGTAGGCTTATGTAACATGCTAATCTGATCTAATCAGCAGTAACTTTAGCTCTTGTAACTGTGTTATTCGTTGATGTTCTGTGTGTGTGTGTGTTTGTGTTTTTCGTGAAATGTTTAATTGTTATTGTTTTTGTTGTTGTTGTTGTAAAAATAAAAGTTCCTATTGTACGAGAGACAGAGTCAGAATAGAATCTAGTTTCCAAGAGGACTCAACTACGTTCTTATGGAACACTGAATAAACGAGTAGGGTAGTTAAGCAATAGTGTTGTGATCAAAAGCTAAAAGAAAGCTTGTCACATTAACAAAATATAGGTTTAAGGAAAAGAACACAGAGTTGTTGATTTCAATAAACTGATATTAAAGCATTAACTCAATAATGAACACAGAGATGTTCATCCTTTTTAATGCTTTTGCATTGATTTTTAGAAAGAAGATTTTCTTAAGAATGAACACAGAGATGTTTATAGTTTTGAATTTTATCTTTAAAAGAATCATGTTATATCTTAGAAAGAAGATTTTCATTAGAATGGACACAGAGATGTTCATAGTTTTGAATTTGATCTTTGAAAGATTTTTTAATCAAAAAGATTTGGAACAGGGACTCCAAATGATTTTGTAAGCACTTTCAATCATGTGCAAAATCTGAGTGTGCTCAACAGTGAATTATTTGACCTTAAAATGACTTGGGTTAATAATAGATTGCTGAGTATATTCATTTTTATCTTGCTATTCATTTCTTCAGATTGTATGTTATTACTTTGAGAAGATATGATGATTGTTTGTTGAGATGTGCAGGACAGCAAACAAATGTTTAGTTTTGTAGGTTGTCAAGCAAGATCTCAGCACGAATGCAAGAAAGACGAATACACAGGGATGGTATAGGTCACTCAATGAGAAACCAAGATGTATACTAGTATGATGAGGGAATCATAGAAGTATTACATTTGGTATAAATTTTCTTATGCAAACTTATATAGATAGATCTCATATGCAAAATTATAGATGATTAGGTTTCAGTTAGATGTTTTTGCTGAGTTAAAGACAAGTGACTTTGGAAACTGAATCTATAAATTTGCATAATGAAGGATATTTTGATGGAAGACCTTAGATTAGGTTATCCATAGAATAATAAGACAGGGGTCTTAAGATTCTAGATAAATATCCGTAGAATAATAAGACAGAGATCTTAAGATTCTAAATTTGTGATAAGTATCCGTAGAATAATAAGACAGAGATCTTAAGATTCTAAATTTGTGATAAGTATCTGTAGAATAATAAGACAAGGTTCTTGAAGATTTGTAGTTCTAGACTAAGATAATGTCATATGTTTATGACTTATGATAGTGAAGAATAACAAATTTGGAGAAGAAACTGAATAATGTAGTTCTAGATTAAGTCGTTACTATCGTATATTATAGTGATGAAATAATGAAGAATAACATTATCATTTTTATCTCGTTTATGTGTTTTGTTTAAGCTTAGTTGTGCAGGTATTAGCACAAGGAAGCACAATGATTTATATATGTCTCCATAAATCAAGACATTGAGACTTAGAGACAAAGAATTGCTTTTGAAATAGGTTCCATGTTCCTGAAGTTTGTGATTCAAATTTCAAAGTTTATGGTTTTCATGGGAGTCAACTAGTTCAGGATTGATTGTTGGAAATTTTACCTCTCTATTACATGCCGGTTAGGCAAGGCGAGCAGGGACTCGAGATATGCTTAATTCGGAGAGATTTATCATTGAGGGGGAGAACTACAACAAGCTTTGGTGCAGTAGTTGATTAAGAATATCTTAGTCATAGACGTTAAGTGAATATGAAAGGCAGAAAATATTATCAATGCCTTAGACATAGATATATCGTTTGAATTTGAAAGGTTTTAAAGAACATAAACCTTAGAAATAGAAACGCTAAATGTTCTAGGTTAGTATAAATTGCTCTGATCATAGTTATGTATCTCAGTCATAATTTGAGGGGGAGTACATAAGAATGATTATTGCCCTGTTTATTTGATCATAGTTATGTATCCCAGTCATAATTTGAGGGGGAGTACATAAGAATGATTGTGGTTATATTGATTAATCATAGTTATACCTACTAGTCATAAAATTGAGGGGGAGGTATAAGAATGACGAATCAATTTTATAACTTTTTATATTAATCAATTTTGCAAGTGGTACAGATTTGGGAAAACTTGTTTCGTGCAGGTTTTGGAAAGATTGATCGTGGAAAAGTTAAAAAATTTCGGTAAGTTTATTAACTTTTCAGGTTAAGACGAAGATCGTGGAAAAGATGAAAATTTGATGCTTACAAGTTTGATCTTTTAAATTTTCATATTTCCAGAAAGTTCGTGGTAATCATTGATCAATTATTCAGAAACTTTGACGAAAATTTGATTTTAAAGTGTGCAGGAGGTATTTGCGACCTCGTAATTGAAGATGGCAGAATCCGACCTCGCAATTGGTCGAATTGGGCCAAGTTTTATTACGACTTCGTAATTGGATGGGCCGGGTCGATCCAAGCCCATTCGGGTCGAGTGGGTATATATAACCCAATTTAACCCTAATACGACCTCATATATTAAAATCACTTTCAGAGCTTTACGACCCCGAAATATCACTTTGCTACCCCGTTTTAGATTTGACATATACAATTAGATCGAGTGTTTTTTGAGCATATCGTTATATTCCTCGTGAAAAACTGAATCTAGGTATATAATCTAATCGTCCAGTAGTTAACCATGCAACAAGAAAATCAAGAAAAAGGGTTTCGAAATTTTCGAATTAGGATTCCATATTTTCTTCGATTTTGATGTTTTATGGGTAAAACTAAGGGTTGGGGTACTTTTGTTGTTTGAATACAAGTGTATAGAAACAACTTTTATGAATTTTGGTTGGGTAAATCGTGTTTTCGCGATGATGAAGATGAACAGTACAGCGACCTCGTAAAAGTGGGTTTGCTAGCCCATATTTACGACCTCGCAAATGTCAATTGATTTTGACATTGTTGACTTCTAGATTACGATGCCGATTTACGACCCAGACAAATACGATGCCAAATTGGAAAATACGACCTCGTATTTTAGAGTTTGGTTGACCGTATTTTGACCTTGAAATACGACCTCGTACAGGGATACGACCTCGTGTTTTTGACTTAACAGATTTTCAAAAGTTTATTTTATAAAAATTTGAAAATGAGTTAATTTTTATTTTTAACTTAATTACAGGGATAATTTAAGTTAATTTAACAGATTTTCAAAAGTTTATGTTAATAAAAATTTGAAAATGAGTTAACCTATCTATAACTAAATTACAGAGATAATTTATGTTATACTATAAATTACATGGATAATTTATACTTTTGACTAAATTACCGGGATAATTTATGTTGAATTAACTTTATTACAGGGATAATTAAAGTTTATTGTATGACTGCATATGAATTTTGATGTCATATTTAGGTAATTAATTATTTGTTATTGATTACAGAAATGGCAAGAGATTTCATAGCAGGTCATAATTATGTGATGAACTTCAATGATAATCAGGAAGGCACGGAGTATTATCATGAGATATTTGCTTTCTTCCGAAGATCAAGGATTCATCATGTTTTGACACATTCGCCAGTTATTTATACAGATTATTTAAGAGATTTTTGGGCGAATGCTAATGTTGTTCGTGCTGGGGACGAACATACTTTTCATACCTCTGTTGCTGGGCAGCTGATGCAGTTTACAGCTGCAGATCTCATTGTTATACTTTGGTTGGGTACAGTTGAGCAGGAAGGTGGTGCTACAGGTCTCACCAAGTTCCGTCATGACTTGATTCAGGGTGCTTTCCGAAGAATGGGGTTTGCAGGTGACCTGGCAAGTAGAACTCTGTTTAAGAAGGGTTTTTATGGCAGGTGGAGGTATCTTGCTCATGTTCTGAATGTCAGTTTGAGCAATAAGAAGTCTGGTTTCGATACATTGAACCAGGAAGCCCAGGCACAGATGGTTGGCTTGGTTTTTAATAAGCCGTATAGTTTCTCGAAATTCTTCTTTAATGAGATGAAGAAACAGATCACAGCCACGGATAAGAGGAGATTTTTGATGTATCCTAGGATTGTGATGATGATCGTCAATGCTAGACTTCCGAATTTACCTGCTGTAGGAGAAGTGAAGCAATTGAGTTCTATCATCACACGTGGCTATGAAGAGTTTCGCCGCAGGTATCCGAATGATCCAAATGCTCAAGATTTAGCATTATTTGGTGCGATCATTAATGCCAACTACATAGCACCTGCTGATGGGGTCATATTAGCTTTTGAAGGGCCTCAGGCAGAGGGTGATGAAGCTGCAGAGAATGTTGAGCAGTTACATGATGTAGTAGTTCAGGTAGATGCACCAGAAGAGCCTGAAGTTGTTGTACAGGTTGAAGATGATGTGATAAACCAACCTGGAGCTAATCCTGAGATTGTAGATGATCTATTAGAGCAAATGGCTGATCCAGATGGTGATATTGCTCAAGTGCAAAGGTACAATGCCAATGTTGATGACCTAGTTGATGTGGACCTTGACCAAGACATAGATGATTATGTAGCTGATGCTGCAGTTGGTTCTGAAGCAGTTAGAGCTAGTGGGTCAGGTACTGAAGAAGCTAGTGGGTCAAGAGCAGGTCAGGCTAGTGGATCTGGTATAGATGCTGAAGGTAGAGGAAAGGCTGTTGCTGATGTTCAAGCAGACAGAGAGCCTTCTATCCATTCTGATGCTGATTCTAGCAGTGATGGTGATGAAGATCCTTATAGATCTCATGCATTCATCAGAGTTGGATCTAAGATGGTTCCTAAACCTACTGAGGCAGTTCAAGGAAGAAGAGGGAGAGAAACAGATGAAGATTGGGTGCCAGAGCAGCCTATGCCAAAGAGAACTAGACTTTTCAGGGAACAAGAGACTTTTGCTGCTGCTGGTATGCCTGATAGTGTGCCAAGGGTTGTTGTTCCTGAGACTACACAGCCACAGTTTCAAACAAGTGAAGAAACCAATCTTAGTGATCTGCAGAGACAGATGAATGAGATGAGAAGTTTGGTTACTCGTTTGACTGATGATTTGAAGGTTGTTAGTGACAAGAACACATTTCTTGAAGACAAGCTGGGCAAGGCCGAAATGGTAGTGTCCAAGATGTATAAGAAGTATGTGGCTCTAGATGATAAGGTTATCAAGATGGAAGATGCAATGAAGAAGGGAGTCAAGATCGCTGAAGAAATATTGCATGATCTCATCGATAACTATCTCAAAGTTAGAGCTGAGAGAGATAACTTAGGTTGCAGAGGTGATGAGCTAGTTAAGGCAAGGCATGATGATGATCACAATGAAGATCCAGATGCTGCAAGAGCTACTCAGGAGCTAGGAGAAGGTTCTAGTTTGAGAACAGAGACTCAATGGGAGTCTAGCCAGGCTGGTGTTGCTGGCAAGGCAGTTTCTGAAGCTCCACAGACTCAAGAACTGGTTGTCACAGAGTTGAAGATGGTAGTGAGTCTGATGCACCTCAAACCAAACTCCTTACAGAAGATGTAGACGTTGATCGATTAGATAAGGGTAAGGATTTGGTAGGGCAATCTGTTGTTGCTGTTCTTGATACTGATAATGCTAGTGCTCAGGATAGTGAGTCTACCAAGACCGATTCTACCAATAATACTTCTACCGAGTCAGATTTGCATCCAATTATTGTGCATAGACTGGAGAAGAGGTTAGGATATGATCCACAGGCTCATATGAGAGCTAGGGCAGAGATGGCGGATTATTATTATGATCCAGGATCTTTAAGGGATCAAGAGAAAGAACGGTTAGGGTTAACTCATACTCCTTTAGAGTCAGAGTCAGATTCTGATTTTGAGACTGAGACTGAGAAGGAGCAGAGCAGGAGCAAGAAGAAGCAGAGGAAGTAGATTAATGACAAAGACAAGACAAAGACATAGATATGTTAACGTCAAGAAGCTATTGCCAAGGGGGAGTCTGTAAGTGCACGTCTATGTCAATAGCAGTCTAGATTGTTTGGGCTTATATTGTAATATGTCTTTGTAATGTGATTGTCATTAATGAACTTAGTATTATGCATAGAATACTAGATTAAGTTTAAGTATTGAATGTATAGTAAATCTGCTAAGTATGAATTGCGAGCTCGCAATTCATACAGATGTAATGCGACCCCGTATTTGCAGGGACAAATACGAGTCGATCATATAGGTAATACGACCCCGTATTTGCAGGGACAAATACGAGGCCAATCACAGTTACGACCTCGTAAAAGTGACGGGCTGGGCTGGGTTTGCGAGGCTAACATGCTGAAGCCCATGTCGGGTGTTACCTATATAAACCGAACCCTAACAGAGATTAGGGTTGAACATTTGTCGAATTATCAAGCAGGTATTGCAGGTTAATAGGTCAAAGGTTGTTCCGCTAGCCCGAAGAAGATCTACGAGGCCCTAGATGATCTAGGGGCTTTCTTGTTGAATCACCAAGTTATAGAGAGGGATTCCGCACCTCTTGATAACTGGATCAGGCTATTAACGATCCGTACCAGGGGACTTACATACATGTAAATTTATTATTTGTTAAAATATTATCTTTTATATATGATGTAACATTTTTTGGTAAATATAATCTTTTTAAGGGTTATGGGCTATTTAAATAAAAAATCACATATGAATCATTATTTAACTGTTGAATTTAATCAATTTAATGTCATGTATTTATTTATGCTTCTCAGAATAACAATATAATAATTATAAAGCATGGTAATATCAAATAGATGGTTATAATTGTATTTGATTTTTTGATTTTGTGGACAAACAGTGTATGGTTATCTTTTAATTATACTTGTGTTTATAAGAATGTAATTTACTTTTCGATTTTGTCGGCTTGAAGTGTATGATACCTGTGATCATTTGACCAAACTAATATACGAGTAATAAGGATTTTGTGGTTGAAATGTGATTTCATGTAACTCCACGAGAGATTTATGGAATTTTTATTATTATTTTAATAAATTACAAAAACACACTTGAATGTAATTAATGGAAAATAGTTCTAGCAGTTTTTGACAAAAATTGAGTTCTCATTTTATCTTTTTACTATATATATATATATATATATAGTAAAAAGATAAAATGAGAACCAAAAAGATGGAGAACTACGAGAACTCTTATTTCATTATTATATGTAGGGATAGTATTGTAATTTTGTAATATTAATTAATATATTTAACAGTTAAATAAAAAAATCCCATGAATCTCTCTATCATTTATGTTCATGATTAATTTAAATAGCTAAACCATTAAAATGAATATTCTTATCATACATCACTCTCCCAGTCTCCCAACCCAAATCTCCCATCTTTGCTTATTTTATTTTTTTTGTTTTTCATGGGTTTTTGTTCACCATTTTATTCACCGTTAATGATAATTCTTCTTCCTGTCAATAATGGTGGGTTCCAATGTTTGTGAATTTGTCTACTTGTTGTATCATAATTTTATCTATTCAGATGAAGCTTTACAAGTACCGAAAAGTGTACCTGCAGATGCAAAGAGAAAAGAAATGACACTCCTGCCAATACGAGATGTGTTCAAGAGCCTCTGCGAATGAAAGGGGCGAGTTTGAACTTGTCAAAGGAGCCTGGAAACAGAAAGAGTATTTCATTACTTTTTGTCTTGTTGATGCTATGGGTTTAGATGTTTAGTTGGTCCAGTTGGCATACTGTTGTTTTGTCGAAGGAATTTTATAACAATGTTTTAAAAGATATTTGAATTGATTTGATTGTTTTTGTTATTGATTTCATATTTTGGCTCAGGAGTGAGGACTTTCCTCTGAAAATTGTGATAAAATTCTAGGAATACATACATCAAGTCGGGGATGAAGCGTTTTGGTCCGATTAAAAAGTTCATACTTGTCTATATTAAAAGTCAATCTTAGAGATACATTTGGTGGCGTCAAAGTTTATAATTTCAAACAGAAATTATTTTATATGATATGAAATGAATTTATTGACAATCTCATATCATTTATCTCAAGTATTGTCTGATGTTCATGGTTTTCGCTCTTTTATTAGTTAATGAACACTACAGAATAATGATGCTACAGACAATGTTTACTTTAAGCAAGTGTTCAAAACATCTAGTCTTTATTGTCCAAAATTAGAAAAACTTGCAAAAACCATCACTGCATTCCAAGATTGTCCAAATTTGTGGAATGGAAGTGATGAAATGGGTTAAAAGTTTATTTAAAAGCCAGCCCGGCGCACATGAATTTTACTTGTTGACTACTTACCCAATCCACAACCCATCCATGTTGACACCTATAAATCACTCGATCACAGTCCAAGTTCAACATAAACATAATCACTACATGGCACGATCAAACCTGGACATCACAAATAGTGGTAGATCGAGCTCGCCATGAGCCAATGATGAATAATTACATGCTGTAAAATATTAATGGAAGAAATGAGGGGCAGTTTTTCGAGTTGTTGGATACCATCATCATTAATCAATACTAGTTCACTAAGTTGGTGGGAAAAAAATTACAAAGGTTGATCACAAAATTGAAAACAACACTACACCAAGAGCAGTAAAACATAAATGATACACTCTCAATTCTCAAAGCCAGATATTCAAAAACACCTGCATAGAAAAAGAAACATATTGTTAATGGGATTCTCGTCAAAGCAAGAAACTGAAGCATAAATCTGAAATCACCTTGAGTTTACCTTCAATGATCTGTTATTTATTTTTATCATCGTCGGCATATGAATCCAAATTGTATTATAGATTCCACTGAACACATGACAACCCCAAATTAGTACACATTCTGAGATAGTCTCTTCAAGCATAGTATACACATGAAATCTTTGAGATATCCCAAAGGCCGGCACATAATCACTCACTATGGTTTACTGTACAACCAAGTGTTAAAATGCGGACAATATATAGTTAGGCTAAAAGAAAACACACATGATCATATCCCAACCTCGCAGGCAAAAACATATAACACATTTGTAAATGGATCAAACATGTAGCATTCCCGATATCACATATAAAACATCTAAACATATGTGCCCCCGGTGTACACAAATGTGTGCATCAAAACGGACCGGTGTACACAAATGTGCCCACCGTGAACTGACTCGTGCACACAATTGTGTGCAAACAAAAGCACTAATTTGCATTTTTTTCCCCAAACACTTGTATTTACTTTTGTGTTACAATCACATATGAACTAAATAAAAAAACAATATATTTACTACTTAAAACATAGTGATTCAGAGGTACCTTCATCGGATTCACTGGAAAGTCCGTTAAATCGATGTTCTTTCTTATTGGTAAACCGATTTTAATATTCTTATTCCGTGACTCCATCTCTTTGTTCCTACTGATGATATACCCTATACGGAGCCCTAGCTCCGTACCCGAAGCAGAATATTTACTTAGAACGGAGCTTAACCTCCGTTTGGCATAATCATTCTGGAGCTCATGAGGTATCAAATACCCAGCTCCGAGGAAATATATCGTAAAGATCGGATAAAAGATTCTTTCCGCGATTGTTCAACCAAAATAATATACTTAAGGTCCGATGACCTCGAACACGGGTTAGAGAAGATCATCACAAATCTTCTAAAAAGGTAAAAGATATTCTCAAAAGAGGAAGAGATTTACCCTAATTCTCTTACCCTCCTCTCTAAGTTTCTACCCTCTATATAAAGAGGAGGTATCATACGGCATTCATCATGATCAATCATAAAAAAATCACCTCCGACCTTTCATTCACACATCGGCCTCTTCAGTCCGGTGACAATACTCAATATAAAGTTAGGCGTAAAGTGGCCATAGCCCTTTGACCGGAAGGGAATCGCCTTCAAACCACCATTAACATTCTAATCCCCTTACTTTCACCTCCGGTTGAGTGTAACACCCCACCAGTGGCTGAAACGTGAGATGCAACTGAAATAAGCTTGCAAATGGATATTACTCAGAGAAATTACATGATGTCCATGAAAAGCTACAATTTGACATACACAAGGCAAGATGCAACAATAAGAATCTCATACAAGGTAAAACAACCGAGGCAACGTGCCCGAGTCTAAAGATCTACAATACAACCAGATATCCAATTAGTCCAAATATAGGCCCCAACTCCTAGCTTGCAAGCGATTTCTTGTATACCTGAAAAGATACTCAAAAACGTCAACACTAGGTTGGTGAGTTCGTAGGATCACATAGTTTCAAATTAAGCCATAGATTCGATACTAGTGTATATACACCTATATACATAATTATATCCATAGATAAGTAAGTATCGAATAGCTGAGCAACGGGAGTCCCACGCCGGGGGATATTCCACCACATTGAAACATCACAAGTATCTTATCCAAAAGCTACACCAAAATCACAAGAGTCACACAACATATAACACATTTGTAAATGGATCAAACATGTAGCATTCCCGATATCACATATAAAACATCTAAACATATGTGCCCCCGGTGTACACAAATGTGTGCATCAAAACGGACTGGTGTACACAGATGTTCCCACCGTGAACCGACTGGTGTACCCAATTGTGTACACAAAACGGACCGGTGTACACAAATGTGTACACAAAACGGACCGGTGTACACAAATGTGTACACAAAACGGACCGGTGTACACAAATGTGTACACAAAACGGACCGGTGTACACAAATGTGTACACAAAACGGACCGGTGTACACAAATGTGTACACAAAACGGACCGGTGTACACAAATGTGTACACAAAACGGACCGGTGTACACAAATGTGACCCACAAAACGGACCGGTGTACACAAATGTGTACACAAAACGGACCGGTGTACACAAATGTGTACACAAAACGGACCGGTGTACACAAATGTGTACACAAAACGGACCGGTGTACACAAATGTGTACACAAAACGGACCGGTGTACACAAATGTGTACACAAAACGGACCGGTGTACACAAATGTGTACACAAAACGGACCGGTGTACACAAATGTGTACACAAAACGGACCGGTGTACACAAATGTGTACACAAAACGGACCGGTGTACACAAATGTGTACACAAAACGGACCGGTGTACACAAATGTGTACACAAAACGGACCGGTGTACACAAATGTGTACACAAAACGGACCGGTGTACACAAATGTGTACACAAAACGGACCGGTGTACACAAATGTGTACACAAAACGGACCGGTGTACACAAATGTGTACACAAAACGGACCGGTGTACACAAATGTGTACACAAAACGGACCGGTGTACACAAATGTGTACACAAAACGGACCGGTGTACACAAATGTGTACACAAAACGGACCGGTGTACACAAATGTGTACACAAAACGGACCGGTGTACACAAATGTGTACACAAAACGGACCGGTGTACACAAATGTGACCCACAAAACGGACCGGTGTACACAAATGTGTACACAAAACGGACCGGTGTACACAAATGTGTACACAAAACGGACCGGTGTACACAAATGTGTACACAAAACGGACCGGTGTACACAAATGTGTACACAAAACGGACCGGTGTACACAAATGTGCACAACTGACGATCGGTGTACACAAATGTGTACATCAAAACGGACCGGTGTACACAAATGTGTACTCAGAGAAATTACATGATGTCCATGAAAAGCTACAATTTGACATACACAAGGCAAGATGCAACAATAAGAATCTCATACAAGGTAAAACAACCGAGGCAACGTGCCCGAGTCTAAAGATCTACAATACAACCAGATATCCAATTAGTCCAAATATAGGCCCCAACTCCTAGCTTGCAAGCGATTTCTTGTATACCTGAAAAGATACTCAAAAACGTCAACACTAGGTTGGTGAGTTCGTAGGATCACATAGTTTCAAATTAAGCCATAGATTCGATACTAGTGTATATACACCTATATACATAATTATATCCATAGATAAGTAAGTATCGAATAGCTGAGCAACGGGAGTCCCACGCCGGGGGATATTCCACCACATTGAAACATCACAAGTATCTTATCCAAAAGCTACACCAAAATCACAAGAGTCACACAACATATAACACATCAAATATCTAGATCACAACCACAATAATCACCATACCGCATCTATCAACATCAAGATCACTCAAGGAATACGAAACCGATATAACATATATATATATATATATATATCAAATATAAAATCACGTGGAATCTTTTACACATTTCTTGTAGATTGTACCCTTGAGGGCACGTAACTAGCATTTCTAGTATCTCAAAGGGAATACAACCCAATAACCAAGCATCATTATGGGAACTACACCCAAGAATCAAGTATCGCACAAATAATCTACAATGGGAACACAATCCAAGAATCCAATAACCACTATGGGAACTACGCCCAAGAATCACAATAATCACCATGAGAACTACGTCCAAGAATCACAACACATCTATAACCCTTCAAAGGCATTACCGTCTTCTATGTATGCACAACTATCCCAACTCACAATATAACATATTCCATATACGAAGTTACAATCAAGTATCACATGCCACATCAAAAGATCATCCTAGAATAGGCTACAACAATCTTATACGCTCAACAATATTCACAGGGTTACCATCAAGTTACATGTTTACCTATAAACATGTAATAACACGAAACATATGCACGTAGATACTACAAGCGTACTCTACGGCATAGAACATTAGCACATAGAGAGTATCTTTCCACCCCTAAAGCATGCAAATAGTAGGGGCTACGAACCCACCTGACGCGCGCAAAACAATCGCAAGACGAAAGAAAGTCGAACCGACGTCCATAATAGCCGAAACCTATCATACACGTATCACATTAATCCTAAAGCATCCCAAAAGGTAAGGTCTTGTTAATATTGACCTATTCTTACTATAAATGATTTATTATATCCATTTTATAAAGATTTGATGCGACCCAAGTGAAATCATTACGTTTTGTTTCACCAAGACTCTCCAGGAGTTGACCACTGTTGCTTTATCTAAACTTTCTATTTAATAAAATTACGTTTTAGACCCATTGGCCTATACCATTGAACAGTAGACTCAATTACGCTTTCGTGGCCGCTTGAATCGTTGAAAACGGACTTACGGTTCAAAAGTTATTGACGTTCGAAAATCTGACGCGAAACAGGCCACTCGCGGCGCGAGTTATGGACCTCGCGGCGCGAGAAAAGTGTCTGGCCACGACCTGGATGATCTAGCGGCGCGAGGGAAAGCCCTTGCGGCGCGAGGTTCTGCAGTTCAGCCAAAAACTCATCCCTTTTGACCCCAAATCGACCCAAACTCAAACCAAACTCAATTTTGAACATCCAAGGATCATTTTGAAGCTAGAAAACATGCTTCAAACTTGTTTTTAACAAAACCCAACACCAAAACTCTTCCATAACATAATCCATCACAAATCTAACCCTAGCACTCAAACCAAAACCCTAACTTACTCAAAATCGATTTTGACAAGGAAAGAGACCAAGGATGTTTAGATTCGACCAAGAAACATAATAAGCAACATATAATGACGATTTTGAGCTAAGAATCACTTACCAAAACAACCTAGAGCTTCGAATTCGGATTTGAAGCTTTAAAGAGATGAACACTTGATTATACCCAAAGATCTTGAAGTTATGGAGAGAAGGATTATTATCTAACAGATTTCTAACACTTTTGATGTTAACTAAAGCCTTGGATCCGAAAATTTGATGAAGATTAGATTAGTGTGAGTTTGTATGTGTTCTTGAGGTTGAGAGCAAAAGAAAGAGTGTGTGTTTGTGTGTGTTCTTGAGATAAGGGGGAGAATGGGAGGTTGGGAAATGATACCCACTAGCCAACACACTCACAAACCCTTGCACCAATATTTGACTAGCTAATTACCAAGTGGTATCTCAACTAAACACGTAAATGCTAAAATATCACCAAATACACTAAAGATCGTATAATCAAATTCGATTTCTACTAATCACATAAGTTTCCATAGCATCAATATTCCCATTAGATTCTCGATTATTCACATAGTCAATAAAAGTCAAACATAGTCAAATAAGTCAAGACTCGCGGGTGTTACATTGAGCCATAGTGCGATTATTTGATCAAACAAATTGGCGCCATCCGTGGGACATCGTCCTTAAAAAAAACAACACAACGACCCCACTTACGATCAGAATAGTTAATTACCATGCCCGATGTAACATCCCAAATCTTTTATCGTGTATGTTGACCTTTACGTTAGTCAACTATGACTTTGTCCGTTAAGAAGTTATATGCAGTTTAATGTAGTTAACAAATATGTGGATAATTGCGTGGAGAATAATTATGTAATTTATCAGTTACTATGTGAATGTGTCATTTACGTGGTAACAACTTATGTTAATATTTATTATCTTTCTATTATAAAAAGAGCACTCTTTTTACTGTGTTAGGCAAAAAGAAGCTGCCACGTAAAGGAAAATAGTTGGTCACTATTCCCCAAAACAAAAGTCTTCGGCCTCTACCTAAGAGCATCTACAATGGGGATAAGTCTTAAAAGCTTTTTTTTTTTACTTCAACCTATTAAAAAGTCTTGATTGCAATGGAAAAGCTTTTTTATAGCTTTTTTTTTTATTAAATTGATATTTAGTACAAATAATATACAACCTACCCTCATCTATATAAATTGTGAAATTCAACCCCTCTTTGATAATGTTTCTGACATTTGCCTTGTAAATTATTTCACTTAAGTAATCCATAATCAACTAAACCTTTTGCCAAGGATTTGTATCTTTTTAAAAATAACAGCCACTTAACATTAAAATTGAAATAAAGATTACAACAAGCATAATAATTGGATAAAGATTACAATAAAAGATAATAAATAAAACATGTAAACACCTAAATTCCATACTTTTCTTTAATTTCAGAACACAACATGTTATGATATGCCAATTGTTCGTCATTTAACCCTTGTGTACTTTGTGATAGATATTTTAGTTCTTCAATCCTTTTTGAAGACTTATAGGAGTCTTTTATATCTTTGATGTTTTCATTCACTTCATTTATTCGAGCCATGCGCAAAGAGTTAGTTTCATTAATCAAATCTCTTAAACTATCATTTACTTCGATATTTGATGTAGTTGCTTTTCCTTTTCGTTTACCTGATGCCTTTGCTTTTCCAGTAGGACGAAACTCGGTTTCATCCTCCTCAACATTGATGCTTGTTTGCACATCCGATGATGATGTGTAACTACCAGATGAGGCTGTCTTTGTTCTCTTTGTATGAACATCATCCATACTTCCGCCACTCCATTTTGGCTCGTTCTTAACAATTTCCCACGCATGCTCATATTTGAATTGTTTTCCATATCTTGAGTAGTATATTTGCCTTACCCGTTCCTTTAGTTGGTCATCAGACCATCCACTATGATATTCTTTTTCCACATTAATAAATATTTGGTTAAACTCGTTAATGATGGGCATTATTTGATACCAATGCCCCTTAACCTTTGTTTGTGTTCTTGGTGAAAAAGATTTTCTAAACTCGTTATAGTACTCGGTAATCCGACGCCAAAAATCTTTCCCTTGTTGCCCATTTCCGGTGAAACTATCGGTGGAAATAGTTACCCATGCACTCATGAGTAATATCTCTTCACCATTAGACCAACTCTCATTTTTTTTCTTTTCTTTTGTGATTTTCGAAAGATCAAGATCATCACTTTCGAGACTTTCTTGAGTGGAAAAAGAAGGGTTTGTGTTGTGCGTGTCACTTGGTCCAGGCGGACGAATATAGCCTCCTTGATTTGTGTACATTGACAAATCAAAATTTGGTTGAGAATTAAAGCTTCCATATGTTGGAATTGGTTGTTGTGGACGATGATATTGTACAAAACCCGTGGGTGGAGAAGATTCATAGTTTTGTGGATTATGGTAATCTATGGTTTGAGAACTAATGAAATTATTATAGAAATTTGGAGGGTTGGGATCCATTTTAAAATGTTAGTAAAAGAGTAGAGTTGGTATTTGATGTTACTCGCATGTTTGATATATATAGACAAGGAATATAAAAGAGTAGAGTTGGCAAGTAAAATTTGTTTATTAAGCTTTATGTCTTATTTTTTTGATGTATAGACAGAGAATATATTCTCTTTTAAATATTGACAATTATTGTGCAAATTGTGATTTATCTTGTACATAGACATGCAGGGAATAAAATCTTGTATATGATCATCTGACCAAACACTAATTGCATTTCCTTCGTTCTCTACGATCATATTATGCATTATGATGCATGCTTGTATGATGTCGTTCATTGTTCTTGTGTGCCAAACTCTTGACGGTCCACGTATAATTGCCCAACGTGCTTGAAGAACCCCGAATGCTCGTTCAACATCTTTTCTTGCAGCCTCTTGTTTTTGTTTGAATTTCATTCTTTTTGGATCTAGTGGAGAGGAAAAACTTTTAACTATAGTTGCCCATTCCGGATATATACCGTCTGCAAGATAATAACCTTTTGTGTAGTGGTTTCCATTGACAGTAAAATTGACTTCAGGAGAACATCCTTGTAGCACATCATTAAACACTGGAGATTGGTTTAGTACATTGATATCATTGTTTGATCCAGCAACGCCGAAAAAAGCATGCCAAATCCAAAGGTCTTGAGAAGCAACTGCTTCCAACATTATTGTTGGCACACCATGATCACCTCGAGTGTATTGACCTTGCCAAGCAACTGGACAATTTTTCCAAGCCCAATGCATACAGTCAATACTGCTTAACATACCTGGAAAACCATGGTGTTCTTCATGCAACTCAAGTAAACGCTCAATATCTTGAGCATTTGGCTTTCGCAGGTAGACGGGACCAAATATTTTGATAACACCACGACAAAACTTCTTTAGACATTCGATAGAAGTACTTTCACCTATCCTTACATATTCGTCGGTTTGATCAGCTGGAGTGCCATATGCTAACTGACGGATAGCAGCCGTGCATTTTTGTAACGGTGAAAGACCTTGTTTTTTACAACAATCTTCCCTAAGTCTAAAATAGTCTGAATCATTTGACAATGCGTTTACAATTCTAATAAATAGTTCTCTATTCATCCGAAACCGCCGTCTAAATAAATTTGGTGGAAAAACTGGTTGAAAAGAAAAGTAGTCTGCAACAAGACGCTCGTTTCCTTCATCACGATCTCGTTCGATATATATCTTTTTCCTTTCACCCCGAATCGAACTTTCTGCTTCATCTTGGGCTTCTTTTTGTGCGAGCATCAACAATAAGTTTTCATGTGTATCATCTCCCATTTCATCAATGATAAATTCATTCATTTGTACCAAAAGTTGCTCGATGACCTCGTCAGACATAGTTAACTAGCTTGAAAATAAAGCACATGAGAAAGATATATTAAAATGAGTTATAGAAAACGCAGTGTGATATAGCTAATATTTTTGGACTTGACACATTGAATTTTCATATGGATATGATGGTATGGGTCATATGGGTAACTAGCATCTCCTTTTATACACATATTTGCAATTATGCTACACTGGAACTTTTATCAAATTAAAACATGAAGACAAAATATTGGATGTCGATCAAGGTATAAAATAAAATTATAGATTAACAAGGTTAGAAATAAAACTTATGAGGGGAGTAAAAAAAAAATTTAAATACAAAAAAGCTTTTAGTCAATAGGTTGAGATTTCTCAAATAGGTTGAGATTTCTCAACCTATTAATCAAATAAGCTTTTCTCCTCGATGCTTCGACCTATTACAAAAGCTCCTAATATCTCTTCTCTATATCTCCAACACAAAAACCACACACCACTGTGGCCTTTTCAATTTTTCATCTCCTGCTCAAAATATCTACCCATTGCCGATCGAGATCCAGAGAAAAGGTAAGGAGCTTCACCATCTCATTCATCTTCTTCATGATCTCTTTCATCTGAATTTTTTTAATCTACCGTTAATTATAGTTGTTATATCTTTATTTATTTTTATCTAATATATTTGAGGTTTCACTAATAAATTTATTTTTGAATCTATATACTTGAGATTAAGTATTCTATTATTATTGGGGATTTTTTTCCCCTAAATTTATTATAGGGGATCTGTTATTTCTTCTATCTTAAGATTTTTTATTATGAAAATGGTTTTCAAGATTTTAATTCGTATCTACAGTGCTGGATCGCTTATGCTGAATTTTGGTTAGAATTCATGTTTCTGGGCCTTTTTTTTTCGTACAGCAACAACATGCAATGGAAATTGTTATGAGAATGTGTGTATGAAATCTTGGATGATCCAAAACCCTAAGTTTTCGGTGATACTGTTGTTGACAAGTGGGTACTTAATCTTCTTTTCTTGCTCAAGGTAGTTTAATATTTGTTGTTGTTATTGTTATTATATTTTCTATTATATGCATTGATATTGAAAGAGGTTACTCCATTTTATTTATTATTATTATCATTATTATTTATCCCTAAATAGGTATATATGGATAGGTTGACACCTAAATTTTGAAAGCCAACTCCAGCCGACTTTGTTGTTTGGAAGGGGAACTTAATGCTTCTTCTCTCAATTCCATCCCTCATCTGACACATCTCTTTCTCTCTACATTTTTTCCCACATTTGCAAAGATGATAAAAGTTGGCTTTCGATTCGATCTGTGGGATTTACTTGGATCCTCAAAGGTATTTTTGTTGATTATTACTTTCCAAGTGCTTTATTGTTACAATCTTGAATCTTTGCAATTTTATTTTATTTTATTTTTATGTGTTTATGATTTGATTGCATTTTCTTATTATATATATATTTTAAAATTTGTTGGGTGATCCTGGACTTACAACATTATAAAAGAAAAAAAGGTTTAATGATTTTTACATAATAAAAAAAGCTTGTTAGAAATAGAGATTTTACAATAATTGTAGATCTAGCAAATTGTTTGTCGGATATTGTTCTATCTGTCATTTGACAACCGGTGATGATGCTTGAGTGGTCTTCTTGTATGGGCATTTTCGAGGTTTTGCCTATGGAGTTTCTGTTCATAACTTCATATCCTGGATATCTCAGCTTACTTTAATAACTTGTGTGTGTTTTAGTTAGGTCTAACATTTTGGATTCATTGTTATTCTTTAAAAACACTCGGGAGAGTCTTATGAACAACTTAAAAGCAATATCATGTTTCACTTGGGTGAGTCATGGCTATTCATATGAAGCTTGCAAATATTCTGCATCATCCTTAACAGCCTACTTTCCTTTTGTTTTTTATATATGTAATCGAGTTATGGGTTTCATTATATCTCCACTTTTCAGTTTTGTGAATCAAACTTGTCGGTTACACTTGTTGATTGGTCCAAACAAATATGACATCCAAAATCTTACTAAATAACTCATCAAAAATATTACGGTACTACTTCCTTACTGTAGATGTACATATTCAATATTAGATTAATGAATTTCGCTCATTTTGGTTGTCTTACTATTGCAGTCTATTAATGCAAGTGTTTATGTTACAACTGAAAAAAAGGTATTACCTGTACCCCCTCTCCCCTTTTTATCTGCTTATGGTCTGATTATACAACATTTCTATGCACATATATATTAAATGTACCCTCACATCTTCATGCTCTGACATCATCAATACATAAACAGTATAAACTTGAATACAACCATAAATCCTAAACAAAAAACAAATGTAAAATCTAACATTCAGTTGCCGGTTGAGAAAATTACCATGACTATATATAGAGAAATTGACTATAACGGCAAGTTAGAATATAATCCGAACCCTTGTATTTTTTATCTAATAGTCAATTATAATACCTAATAGAAAGATTGGTTAAGTTTTTTGGTTGCATATTTAATGTACGTATCAATCTTACATTATTTGCATTAATGTAATTACTATTTGCTTTTCTTGATACATGAATCTCATGCTTGATATACGTGTATTACAAGTAAAGTGATGGGGAGAGTTTTCCTAAAGCGGGTCTGCATGAGTGAGGTGAATACTAATACGAGAGTCTTCAACATGTATTAATTTACATGTGGAAAATTCCTACCAAAGTTAGTAAAAATGTGACCTGAGTAACTAAATGAGCTGAATGTTTGGTCAGTTCTACTTAAACATGTGTCAGCAATATGTAAACCAATGCACTAGGCTGGCAAACTTAGAAACATAGAAAAGCAATTATTACATGAGATAAGAGAAAGGCTATAAAGGTATTTGCGCATTGCAAATTCCAACTCGGCCCCACGTATGAATTCACAGGATACAATTTTATAATAAAGACATGGATAACCAGTGTATTTGGAATGCAAGTTACTATTAGAATTGTAGATATTTTGTATGTTAATGAGCTCAGTAGTGTGATTAGCGACTCTAAGATGTTTGTAAAGGGATATTTCTTAACAGTATTTGATGCGTCTATAGTTCAATATGAGTTGTAATTTGTAGTTTCGAATATGACTATTAAAGAAATGTAACATGACGATTACAAAAACTGGTCGTAACTAGAAGTTGGTATGCTTATTGTAGCAAATCAAATATGATTTGATTATTATCTTGTTGTTTTTTCTTTCTTGTGACTATTCTGTTTTGTTAATTGGTTTTCAATTACTTGTGTGTGAGCTTGCATGGCGAGATTCTGTTTAGTTGCGTTTTCCTTTTGAGCCCCTAATATCTGCGATTCAAATCTTAGTAGTTATGAGATGCCGTCTTTTTGGAACCTTTTTTTTTGTTGATATATCTCTGTTCTACCATATATTTGATCACACTCTTTGCTGATAGGTCTAAGAAAGGTTGTTACCGAATTGCATTCCTGATTTGTTACCGTGTATTGTTTTATTGCAAGTGCTTTTTGTTTTTGATCAGGATTCAAGAGATTGCCAATGAAAAGTAGTAAAATAGTCATTTCAGTTTATTTGTAGGATAGTGGTTTGTTTTGTTTATGTGAGTTTCAAAGATTTCATTATGGGGCTGACCATTTGTGGCATGGAGATAAATTATATTCAGACTTTAGGAATACGGCAACCGGATTCTTCTTTTCCCGCAACAATTTTCTTTTATCTATCTTGGGTTCGTCTATGCTCCCCTGCTATTGTCGGAGTGAATGCTTTTCTTTTAGGTGTACCTGTCTTGAATTTTAATATTTGACCCGCTTGATATACAATGTAACCCGAGTTGGCCCATTCATAATCATAAGCAATTACTAATGAGATTACCACCTCCATGAGTCATGATACTATGTTACCATCACTGCATTGCTTTAGAATCTGAATATACCTTAAAGAATGTTGTTATATTCGATACTGGAAATATAAGTCAGAAGAACAAACGAGCAAAATGCAGAACGGAGATTCTGAGCTAATGGGGACTTCGGGCTGACATGGCTTCTTGCCAAGAGGAGGTCAGCATACATACATACGGTTTCAGCTGTACTGAGAGCCACATTAGCAGTTGATTCTTCTGAAATCATGATCCCTCATCATCAAGTATCTTCTACTATTTATCTCCCACTCTTTTGTTATTATCTCATGTATTGTTTCATGTGTCTATTTGCCAATTATATTATAGCTTGTAGCGTTTGTTCAGTTTGGGACAGAATGGGCACTACTAGAAAAAACACCTTTAATGACACCGATTTGGTGTCATAAAAGGGGTCAGATGACACGCTTTTTGGTGTCATAAATTTTTATGACACGCATTTGGAGCGTCATGAATTTATGACACGCTTTTATGACACGCTTTTACGACACGCTTTTATGACACTTTTTTATGACGCCTTTTTTTGCGTGTCATGGTTCAAAATTTTAAAAAAAAATTTTTTTATAAAATTATTAATATCCACACATTAAATAACAGTTAATCTAGCTTATAATACAAATAAATACACAAATAGCAAAAGAGCGCATTTCATATATATCAAAACAATGTGTTTCATACAAATACAAGTTATTTTAAATTCTAATATTAACCATAAAAGTTTACAATCGCTAAATTATATAAAATTTAAGACCGGTAAATGAAGTTTGCCACATAATTTGCCCATTCTTCAGGAATTTCATCCAAATCTTTTTAATACATAGTTGAAATCACTTGAATCTGATCATCCCTGAAACATTTGTCAATTCGAGTTATATATTAGCTCCAACGACCCACTTTACGATTCTACAGTGCACCTTTAAGAACATTTAACACTAAATCATGTTTGACATACTGATCATATATAGAGAAACTCAAAGTCTTTACAAGTGATTCGGGTCAACCAACCCAATTTTTTTTCGACCCTTGGAATAAAGTTTTGCCTTTTTTGACAAGAACATATATTGAAATTTACCCAACCCACCCATTGTGTCACCTTCACGATTCACATCATCACATGTTTTAGACCATTTATTTATTACTAAATCATGTTGTTCATAAAGTTACAATATTAATGTAGTTATTTTTTCGTTCTAATCATACTTGACATACTCTATCATTTAATAAAGAAATTGCAAGTTTTGGACAACAAGTTTTCGACCCTTGAAATAAAATGGTACCTTTTTTACAACAGATATTGAAATATACCCAACTCACCCATTTTGTCACCTCTACGATTCACATTATCACATGTTTCAAGAAATTGCATCAGAATTGAGAATTTGAGATGGCTTACGATAATTGAAGTTCTGCTTTGGTTTTCAGTAGCTCCTCCTTTATTTTATCTGCTAAAACCTGATGAAAACACGCGCGTAAGCACAGGAGAACTCGCAATGTATAACTATATTTACATAAATATCAAATAAAACAAAACTATTCGAACTAGATCACCTTGAGACATTCCAAGATTCCTAGTACCTGTATCAGAACTCTTTTCTTTCCCATTTTTGTTTGATGATGACGATAAACCGATAAAAGATGCAGCCCCTTTGACTTGTTTTACGGCTGAAGTTTGCTGCTTTGACTTAGTCTTAGTGCCCGAATCTTTTAAATCGATTACAGACCATTCGTGGTTTGGGTCCTTTTGTCGTGGTCCGGCAATGACCACATCTTTTGGATCAATTTTAGCTTCTTGAGCTGATAGTCTTTGCAACAATGGATTCTTTGATGTATGATACTCCTCTTCTGATATGCAGTTTGCATACAATAATTCCTTCAAAAATGAAAAAGATAGAAACTTTATTCTACCAATAAGTTAAATCATCACATAATCAATACCGTGTGTTATTTGTCTAATCATCATCTACTTTGTTGGGGTTCATTTGTTGCTGCTGCTGCTGTTGCTCCAAAACAGACCCCCACGAAAACAAGTGTAGGCCGAAAAATGCAGCCTTGTTGTCAACAAAAGGGAATAAAAGATAACATATCAGTTTGTATTTGGTGCTTACCTTAGAGTTGACCCAATTGAGTTTAGTCTTCTTTTTGAATCCACTTTGTACTTCATATAATCCAATTGCCCTACAAAAAAAAAAGATGATAGCAAGTATTACTTAAGGATATAACAATAGTTCAAATAAAAAAAAGATGAAGCAAGTATTACTTAAGTATTCTTGATTGATTGTTTGAACTATTGTTGAAATACACTAATACACTTACCTTTTTAACAAACCAAGAACCATAATCTTGGAGTTGATACTCCTTGTATCTGATCACAGAAACACTTTCTACTATATGAAACTGAAATAGTACATAGAGAACAGATTACAAGAAAGGAAATAATTGTGCCTTTGATATTACCTCAAACCAGCAACATTGTGACCAGAACCACCATTTGTTACAATAAACCTAAAATAAAAAACATCAAAATATTAGAAATCAAAACATTACCCAACAGTTTTATCATCTTAAAGTAGACAGATAGTTACCAAAATCACGCTTTCACAAGCAGCGATCACAAGAAGATCAGCACAAGATACAACACCAGGGCATTAATTTTCTAATTCGGACTTAATAATGTCAATATGATCAAATCCTTTTAGAGACTGATTTGGTGGCGTGTCTTTCTCGCTTTCCATAAATGGTGTACGATCCAAAAGCACCGAGGCATCACATCCCTGTATATCAATTACACCTTTACTCTGACAACAATCCATATATACACATCTCTGTTTCTATCTCGATACATATATCTACTCGCGTATACACATATTCATCTCTATATCACATATATGTACATTAATTTTTTTTTCCCAAAGGCAATATGTATGTTCATTTATACATCCTATTGTCTCATAAAATTATACTGGATAGAGCAGTTTCCATATATGTATATCTCTGTTTCTATACGCTACATAAATAAATAAATACATACGCATACACATAATTGGATATGTATCTACATATATACACATCTATCTATAATTCCTCGGTCTCATAAAATTATAGATACAGAATTTCTATATGTATATAATCAGGAATAAAACCTAATTTGAACTAACTGCTTCATCAATCAAAATCCTAATACCAGATCTAACACATAATCAGTAGTAATTATAAATTAATTAAGTAATTAAAATAAAATAAAAAATAGTGAATAATAATAATAAAGTAAATAATAACGGACCTGAACAAAGCACTCGTGAAAAACTAGACGGAGGATAGCCGGAGCAACAGTAGAATTCCGATCATAAATTCGGCGAACAACTGATCGGATACATATATAGATATAGACACAGATACATAATATAGATATATATATATATATATATATATATAGATATTTATAGGACAGATATAGATATCGAGATATATAGATAACGGGCTTCGATTTTGATTGTAATGGGGCTTCGATTTGAACCTTTGGAGCTTCGATTTTGACTGTAATCGATCGATACAGACGACTTTGAACCTTCAATCGATCGATAGTGACGGCGGAGGAAGAGGAGAAAATTAAGGGTTTTTTGGTAATGGTTTGAGGGAGTGAAATTTAGGGTCAGAAGATGGGGGAAAGTAAGGGTTCTTTGGTGGGGATGAGGGGGGATGAGGGTTCTTTGATTAGGATCAGGGGATTGGGGGATGAATGCAGGTGAAGGAAGGATAGGATGGTTTTGGGGAAATGGTTTAAGTTTTGGAGAGGTGATTTGAAATTTTTGGGTTGCCGCTTAAGAAAGTACCACTGTTATTTCGTGTTAGACCACCTTTTTTTATGACACTAAAAATTGCGTGTCATCTAGCCTTTAGATCGTATAATTTATGACAGTTTTTTTATGACACACGTTTTTGCGTGTCATAATTTTGTGTGTGTCATAATTTAGGTGTCATTAAAGGCTATTTTTCTAGTAGTGGGGTATCTTGGCTCCTATGTATTTGTCATCATGTGAATAAAAGTTTTCTTGTAGCTGTTTTCTTATAATTTAGTACAATAGTTACCCGTTAATTAACTATCAATAGTTAATCTAGGGTAAAATATCATAGTTAGAGTAATGAAATTCTCTTTACCAGAACAAAAAAACAAATATTTAGCCAGCTACCCGCTAGTCCAAATATAAAGAAGACCAAAAGTACAAATAGGCAACAATCTCGTGGATTTAGTTAACTAATAAAAAAAAATGACTAAATAAATAACCTAGGTATTCGCCATATAGCTGCATGTCATTGCCGACTAATAGGTATTATAGAAAAATCCTTTCTTTTATAAGAAGAGAAACCCTACAGCCGCTAAGAGAACCCAAACGAGCAGGAATTCGAAGACGTACAAGAATCAGTTCATTCAATTCATTGTGGTTTTGTGGTTATTGGTTACATCGTAAGGTATAAACTCTATCCAACATGTTTTCCATGTTAACATGCAAACATAATATGAGCTTGAGTATGATTTCATATATCTCCATTAGTAGGGAGATTTAGGAATATTAATAGGTTGTTATTACTCAAATCGCATCATTAAAAATGGATTTGAGTTCTATCCTTTTTATGTCAAGATCATAGATATTAGGTTGAATCAAAAAGACAAATTTTGGGCCTGATCGCTTATGGCTAAAGTTAGTCATTATGGAAACGTCTTAACGATACATTATATATGATAACGAATATTTAAAGTATGTCAATGGAGGTTCCGATTCATGAGGAAGGTGATGCATCAATTCTAGTTAGACATATTAAAGCATATTTCCATGTGACGCGTTTGACTCCTCAATTAGTTTTCGTAAGCTTTTATTTCAATTGTAACCGCAGTAAAGTACCAATCACTCTAACAGCTGGGATGGGACTCGTCATTTTACACTCCTTTGTTGTGGTCGAATTATAGACACCCGTAAATGGTTTATAGTTAGCATCTATTTGACATGCTCGAATAATCCACGTTTTCTATAGCATGTAGCATGCTTATTGTATTACTTAATATATAGTACGAGTTACGGAGATTCGGGTATGTTAAGCCAAACTTAGTTTGATCTTTTTAATTTGTTCTAGATGAAATAAATGGCCGAAAATAAGAGTTTCTCCAAGTTGCAGTATACTTGTAAGGAAGATGATTGTATGCTAGCTTTAGTGACTTTATAGGTTTTGTACATAAAGATAAATATAATAAGTAATCAGTATATTATACAAAATGAATGCAGGAGCTTCCATTTGTGTGAAGAAGAAATGCATAGAGTTATACATATATGCGAAAGTTATAAGTTATTGGTTAGTACGTATACTCTTGAAAAATGGTGATGTAATTTAATTAGAAGAGGAAGCAATCAGTATTTAAATATGACACAATCTGGTACATGATATCTTAATCAAGCTGATAGTACGAATGTATGATCGAGTTTAGCGTGTTAATTTTATCAGTTTTCTTATTTTAAGGTTCATGCTACTATGCTAAAATAGTTAACATTAATGATAGCCTCTTTATTTTATATAACTGTTTTAGGTATTCGAACATTCGGAGTAACGTTACATTGTGTCGATATTCTACTTGAGGTAAGATAACATACTTTTGTCACGCTGGGGGACACAACAAGATGTGTTTTCGATATAAACTCTTTTTATGTTAATGTATTATCTCATGCATATGTTGGGTATTAGATATATGTGGGAGGGTTTTATGTTTGTTATTTATGCATATTTTTGTAGATATGCATGCTATAAGTGTGTTGTGGTGTGATTGTTGATTATTGTTGACGGCTTGTACACATAGTACACTAAACTTATTTAAGTTGCCATGTCACAGTGCACGTTAAGGGCCCTAATGATGTAAAACAGAAACATCGTGTGTTAATGTGGATATATCGTGAGCTAATGTGGATTTAATAAATGTGCAAAGTCTCGAGCATTACGTGAGCTATGTTAAAAAGTGTTAAGCTTAACCCACTATTAGTCTATTTAGACTGTAGTGCACGTGAGATCATACGAGGGTAGTCATGATACCTTTGTGTGAGCAAATCAACGAGAGACAAGAGATGATCCGGGTGGCGTGATTTACCACTTCGAGAGTTTAACGGATTACTCATGGATTTGGTTATGCCTATCCATAACGACGCCGATGGACCACCGAGAGGTTTACCCATTATGTCGGGTGTGAGGTTTCCTGTGAGGTCTTATGACCGCCTACACAAAAAAACCTTTAATATTGATTAAAATGGCATAACTATACGCAGATTACGTGAGATATTAAAGTGTGTTAAAGTAGATAACGTGAGCAGTGGATGTAGTGTGATATTGTGGATTGTAGAGGATTGCTAGGCACATTATAAGATTTGATAATCTTTGTGATGTTTATAATGTGTATGTGTGATTAATGCCTATATGTATGCGTGGGATACTTTCTTTTTAAGCTGACACTTGTGTTTGGTGGAAAAATGTTGTGCCCTCAGGTTAGGACTTGAAGCTGATCGGTAGATGGTGAGATGGGTAGCTACTTTTGGAGCTTGAGGATTGTGGCTTTAGTTACCCATAGTTGCATTTATTTAAGTAGACTTGTTATTTAGCCGTTTGACTGTACTTTGTTGGTTTAGATTGTGGGTTTCATTTGGATTATTGTGATGATACGAGTTGGTAACACCTTTTGAAACATTTACTTTGTTTTATTGATTCCGTTAGAAATCAAATGAGATTTTTAAACATCGCTTCTGCACTTGACTTAACGGAGTTATGTTTTATGTTGAATTTTTTTAAAATTCACATTTTTATAAAGTAGGGTGTTACACCCGACGAAGACACCTATTACTCCTCACGAACACCTAACACGCCCCCAGGGGGTCAAATTCTCAGGAACAATTTTCCTTCGACACGCCTGGATCGAACTACTGTTCAGCTATCATCATAACAAGTGGCCATAGCACGACTATAGGCGACACACCACAAGGTCAGGGCTAGAGCAGATCCGTGATAACACCACAGGGTCAAGGCCCAGACAGATCCGTGGTAACACCACAGGGTCAGGGCCAGAGCAGATCCGTGGTAACACCACAGGGTCAGGACCAAGACAGATCCGTGGTAACACCGCAGGGTCAAGGTCAGAGCTGGTCCTTATCCACACCGCAGGGTCAAGGCTCGGACAGACCCGTAATAACGTTACTTGGACAGACCTCGGAAAGTCCCGCTCTACAGAACCAAGGCCCAGATCGACCTATAACGACGCCTCAGGGTCAAGGCCTATTCAGGTCTGTGATAACCCCTCGGAGTAAGGACGCTGGTAAGGCAACAGCAACACCACTGGATCAAGGTTCACATAGGCCTACATCGACGCCACCTCAAGGCCGGAGCGAGTTTATACTCATGCCCCTCTAGGGACAAGAAAGAACGGGCTTTGCCTCCTCGAACCTAAGGACACCACAGGTCCATGGGAATGCCAATAGGGCATCAACATCGGCATAACACGAAATAAATGATGCATATGTGCAAGCTAATTATGACACCCTAAGTGCAATCATGAAGCTTCTAAGAGAAGTAGATCAAGTCCGCAACATCACCAGGAACCTGGAAAATGAGTATGATGATGAATACATCGAGGCAGAGATCCCTCCAGGGAGAATAGACGGAGGGTAGCATCACAACAAAGAAATCGAACTCAAGCAGTGACAACTCCCGCAACGAGAACAACTGGGATACGAATAGAAGAAGGAAGAAACATAGTAACTGATAACGGAGAGACAACCCTCAGGGGGCCACGGGAAAGATATATGCTTGGGTCCGAGGGAGGTCTGGATGACAACCACGTACCTCAGCACAACCATGATAGAGGAAACCCACGAAGGCCCCTACTTCCCAGAAGGAATGTAGCCGAACCGAATTACGATTCGCATGAATGGGAAGACCCTGACCCCGTTGATCTGTCCCATTTAGTGAACGCTGATAGCCCCTTCTCCGCGGCTATACAAAATCACCCACTACCAGCAAAGATGAAATACCCACAACACTTAGGTCGCGTTTGGTTCACAGAATTTGATGGAATCTGATGGAATTGGAATTGAATTCCATTCCTTAGCGTGTTTGGTTGGTTAAAGATGGAGGAATCACATTCCATTGGAATGTAAACATTCCTTCATTTGATGGAATCTCCATTCCTTGGGGATGGGGGAAGGAATTTCATTCCGTCCCTCACTTGAATCTTCAAAGAATCAAAAACATTCCGTCAAATTCCATTCCTTCAGATTCCAATTCCTTTGACAGATTCCATTCCTTCCAAAAACATTCTGTGAACCAAACGCGCCCTTAGGGTATTACGATGGAAAAAGCGATCCAAATGACTTCTTAAAAAAGTTCATCGGAGCAGCTCTGATTCATAGATGGGACATGCCAACCACATGCCACCTATTCTCCTATTCACTAACGGACGATGTTCGGGAGTGGATCGATGGTCTACCCAAAAACAGTATCGATAGCTTCGAAACACTGAGGAACAAATTTAGATCTCAGTTCAGTATGCAGAAGAAGCACAGGAAAACCCATATCTCCGTGCATAATATTAAGCAAAAAGAAGGCGAGAAAACAAGGGATTTCATTGTCAGATACACCAATGAAACACAACAAGTGCGGGGACTACCAGAAAGCCAGAGGATCTCAGGGCTCATTCACGGCTTCGTAAAATAGACCTCATTGAGCATCTGAGCACCGATTTACCCGAAACTTTCGATGGCTTGACAGACAAAGCCCATATCTGGTTGGATGCGACGGAAACAACGGATGCTGACTACTTCCCACGAAGAAAAAGGAACGAGTATGGGGGCAGCGGAAGATTTTCCGGTACCCTCGAGATGACAGCCAATGGGATATCCTGTCCAGTCTCACCAAAACTCCAAAGCAGATCCTGGCTACGAAGCGGATCGCTTTAACTTTCCCGATCCCAGCAAAGCTCGTGACAAAGAAGAAAAACATGGACAAATAATGTGAATATCACAGGGATCATGGCCATGATACAAACAATTGTAGAAACTTACGAAGAGCTATAGAAGAAGCTGTAGAATCAGAAAAGTTGGACCACCTTGTCAAAGGAATCTCCAAGCAACAAGAATAAAGAACGAAGCAGATAAGATAGAAAAAACACCACCTGCACAGATCTTCATGATACGTTCCGAAGTACACAGGGACTACCACCAGGAGCAAAATTATCAGTTCCCGCCATTAAGGGACATAATACCCTCCAACGGACCGATCATTATCGAAGCTGACATTGCGGGAATCACCATGAGGAATGTCCAGATAGACGGTGGAAGCGAATGCGATATCCTCTACGCAAAATACTTTCTCAGGTTACCAAGAAGCGTTAGAGAAAACTGAGAAAGGTGGAAAAACCACTGATGGGGTTCGCAGGGGAGCGAACATGGCCAATTGAAGAGTAAAGAACAGAAGTAACAATAGGGAAATACCCGAATTGGAAAACAGAAAAAATCTCCTTCATGGTCATAACAGCAAACTCCAACAATCATGCAATACTTGGAAGAGAAGCAATGAGAAGGTTTGAGATCATAGCGTCAACAATTGACTCGCAAAAAAAATTCCAAAGCGAGTCAGGGATAGCAACACTGTTGTCCAATTCAATCACCGAACCACGAGCGCATGAGATAAGTCAGAGCTCCAGAGAGCCCAACATGCGCGCATAACAAATGATACGGGCCCCAGAAGCAGCAAAGTTCAAAAGAAGGACACGAAAAAGGAACCGAGGGGTCAGGAAGCACAACGCATTCAGAAGCTCATGGAAAAGGACGGAGGCCCAGAAAGACCTCCGTCAAAAAGTGAATTCCTTAAAAAGACAAAGGGATAAGTCCGATTAGCTACCGAATAAGTCCCATAAAAGAAAGCTAGCAGCTAGGAACCTTACTATGTAATGTCCTCCTGCAAATTATTTTGCAATGAAATAAAGCTTTCAAAAATATTTTTAAGATCGATCAATATAAACTAAACGCGCGTAAAAGTTAAATAAAAAAGTCTTCATGTAAATGTTCAAAGGACGCCCATTAAGACATTCATGAAGCAACAAAAAGAGCCTCCCCAATAAAAAGGGAACGGCCAAAAAACCACTCAAAGACGGACTCATTATAATGAAGAAGTCAAGGGTAAGGTAAATAGTCATTAAATTGTAGGTATCAAGAAAAAGAATATACAAAGACCTCCCCCAACATAAAGGAAGGCAGGTCAAGTATCCATCAAATTGTCTAAAGGCACATAGGCCACCAACATAGTTTACAAATTAGCACAAAAAGTTCACAATTCAGTACTTGGATGCAAGCTTACGAAGGTATTCAGAGTCAATATTGGCCAATTCATCCAAAGCAGAGTCAAGACGGTCAGCTGTGTCTTCAGGAATGACGCGGCCCTCTAGATTTACAATACCTTCATCAGCTAGAGCATGCATTAATCCTACCTCTACATCAACCCTGTTTTCATTACAAACCTTCGAAAGCAAGGCACCAACTTCAGGACCATTTAGGAACGATTTGAAGACATGGGGAATAACTTCAACAATCAGCCTCCCAGACTTCCCAGACCGCTCAACAAGTACGTCTTGCACCCTCTTCAGCAGTTCATCCTTCTCCCGAATTTGATCCGTAAGAGCCTCCACCTCCCTCTCCTTCTCTGAGATAACCCTCTGTCCATCTGCCCTCATGGTACCCAGTTCAGATTGAAGAGCTCCACAGTCTACCTCCAATTCAGTCGCTTTCACCTCCAGAGCATGCTTTTTTGTTATCAGCATCTCATACTGTTCCTTCGATGACCTGGACTCCTCAGAAACCTCTCGCAACCTTGCATCCAGAGCACTCCCAATAACAGCACTACAGAAGATCAAGCGGTTAAAGAAGGAAAAGAGCTCCGGGATCCCCATGTTTATCAATCCGTTAATCCATCCGGAAGATGCAATGGTTTGGAGAGAGCGGTGACACGCAACAGCGTCAAGAGCCTCCCCTAAAGGGTTGAAGGCTGCAAAGAAAACAAGAAGTTAATAACAAAAAAAAGAAACAAATAAAGAGACGCTAAAAGATACTTACAAGTAGACTGTTTGGGGACCTCAACACTCCTGGTTTTTCATTTTTATGATCGGGAGCCACTGATACTCTTAGACGACTTCTTCATCTTCTTCTACCGACTACCAACAGTAGTCTCCTGGACAACATCCTCTGTATCCTCATCAATGCCATCCGAAACGTCCACAACATCCTACTCTTCAACCTGGTCCTGAGCTAAAGGAACAGGTGTCTCAGAAAGCACCTCTGAAGAAGGACCCTTCTGGATCACAGATGATGGAGTCAATAGAGGTGCAAGAGACACCGGTTTAAAGACCAGACTGGATAAAGCAGGTTGCCTATCGATCAACTGTTTAAAAGACGTTCCTGCCAACAAAGATAACTTGAATTAGGGCTGTCAATTTCGACCCAACCCGAACCCAACCCGAAAAAAATCAGGTTAGGTTTGAGTATTTTCGACCCACTAACCCGCCAACCCACCAACCTGAATTTTTTCAGGTTGGGTCCGGGTTGGGTTGTTGGGTTGTCAGGTCAACCCGTCAACCCGATATCTTTAAAATAATAGAATTATATATAATAACTCATACTCCACATTACACTAATCCATACGCCTCATTCTCATTTTCTATATGACTAACCTAAGTTAACTTCAAATATAAAATAAGAGGTGGATTCAAAATTCTGTGATATTATAAGTGATCTAGGATGAGCCGGTAAGTTTATTAACATTGTGCCAAGTACTAATAATACCCTCGTATTTCTTTCTTTTTTGTACCCTTCGTTTTCTGCTTACGTCATCAATGATAAAACTTTATATTGGTTAATTTATTCCTTTTTATATTTGTATATATTTGTTTATCAGGTCACACGGGTTGGGTCATGGGTTGACGGGTTCGTGGGTCAGGGTTGGAATTTCTGACCTGAAACTTTTAGTGGGTTGGGTTAGGGTCGGAGTTTTTCAACCCACCAACCTGCCAACCCGAACCCGCCAACCCGAGCTCGAACCCATTGACAACCCTAACATGAATGATTAATATTCGCTAAACAATAAAAGAAAACATGGAAGGGGCAAAAGTAACCTACCCTGGCCACCACATTCAATGATAAAATCCTCCACACCATGTTCCCAAAACGAAGCAACACGGGACTTAAACAAAACAGCCTCCGGATATATACACAACTTGATACCATAAGAAGACAAGCGATCAACATCAAACTGCCTCACACAAGACACTAGGAGCACCTATAGGCTTATACTTCAACCTACCCCTATCTAACAAACCGCTACGCTCAGGGGGAATCACTGAACAATTAACAAAAACAAAAGTGTCCTTCCAATCCCTAACCTCTACACCACCACCAACAAACAGTTCGTAATCACCATTCTTGGAGACGGTAACCCAGTCGCCAGACTCTTTAAGTTTATAAAAGAAGTTAAACAATGCGACTGACGACTCTATGCGATTAGCACAATAAAGGACCTGGAAGGCAATGATTTTTGCAATTCCAGTTGGATGAGCAGTAGAAGCATGACATTGGTAATAATCTAAGACAACCAGGAAAAAAAAGGAGAGTGGAATCCTAAGATTACCAAGAGTGAAATCTTTCACATAAAAACCAACGAAACCAGCAGGCGGATCGCAGATGGATTTCCCTCTTTCCGGACACCGGATTAAGTTAGGGTTTCGAGCAAAGTAAGTGGATACAAAATTCTAATAAGCAGAATGATTCAACGCATTGGGGATACTGTTTATTCCTCTCTTCGTCATTACTATAATATGAGGAATAAAGGAAGAACAAGGAATTGGGAATTTACCTGACGAAGATCAACGACGAAGCGGCAAAAGAAGAAGTTTTCGAAGTAAAAAAGCAAGAGGCAAAAAACCCTTTTTTGGCAAAGAGCTGATATTTATATCAGGTAATAATCACGGGTACCAACCAATGAAAAGTTACACCGAGTTTTGTGCCAACAACTTGTCACTGAGGGATAAGCCGTAATTATGACTCTGAGCGACTTTAGTATCGCTTAAATACTCGATCACATGGGCAAGTTGTGACACGGAGCAGTGGAGCACATTTTTTAAAGTCTAACCAGACACCATGAACACAGCCTCTCTAGTTAGACTTGGGGGCTTGATGATATACCCTACACAGAGCCCTAGCTCCGTATGTAACACCCCAAGCCAAGGCTCGAAATATTACGGAAATCATATAGCACAAGGTGGAATTAATGTAGAACATGAACTAAATGCAAACAAAGGATTAAGTGAATCCATACATTACAAATAACAAGTATCAAAATACATAAGGAGCAAGTCACCATCAAGGTTTACAAAAGACATTTAGAAGATGGCTATCGATCCTAAGTATAATGCAAAAGAAGGTAAATGGATCCTTGATCCATATAAGTCCAAGTCCGGGTTCCATAGCAAGCAAACAATCAAACTCCACGCCCTGGATTAACCTGATTACCTGAAAAGTGTACTAAGCATAGTCAACATAAGGTTGGTGAGTTCGTAGTAATGAATCATCAACAATAATCACAATATACGAGTAGAGGCGAAACATGACTTACAGTGAGTCTCTAAGTAACACAATAACGTCCACAATCAAGATTACACAAACAAGTAAGCGTGTGATAAACGTGCACAAATAATGTAAAGATCAAACAAGTACCAAATGCATAAACAAGCCAACATGCCTATCTTATGCGTGAACTCAAGTCACCTATGCAACGATGCTCACTTTTCAACAGGAGGACAAGGCCGCATCTCAAAATCATCGAGATATATATGTCTATATACTCGGGAATATGTCCTCAACATCCATCATGAAGTGCATACATCTATACACTTGGATGTCGGTATCCTCAGCTAGGATAAACAATATGAGCACATATGCATGCCTAAACTCAATCATATGCATCAATTACAACATCACAGATCATCAATCATCAACCTCAAGTCATTAGTCATAAGTCACCAATCACAATTCATAAGTCATAAACCATCGATCACAATCAAACTATACCATACTATACTTATACTATACGTATATACATTTAGGAGGGTTCTACTTTCTTCGGGTCCCAGATGCTTATATATAGGGTCACCCGCAGCCTTCCCACCACATCTAGGGTCCATTGAAAGTATAATCGACTTCCATGTCTATACGTCTATCCTAAAAGAAAATAAATGCTTACTAATATAAACTAAGTCAAACCAACATACAAGTCAACTCATCAAACCAACATTCAAACCAACCAATTATTCAACAAAGCAAGTAAACACATGTTTTGTACACTTTCAGCCCGTATCTCAAAGGAGTAGGGAGCTACGGAACTCACCTTGTTCGGCAAAGAAGCTAGTATAAGATTACAAGCGAGTATTGGGATCCACACGTCCACAACCTATAAATATACATCATAATACCATAATGTCAACTCTACAATCTTAAACAAGTTGGTTTAGCGCGTTTAAGTCAAGTCACAAACCCCTAAACACTCCTACAACTTTATCGAGTAAGAACAAGACGCATTTGACTCGACATTTTTAGAAATGGAAGAAGATTCGTACAAAATAAGTGTTATTACAAGAAACTAGGCTCTCTTACGATTCCAACGATAGGTCATACGACCTATTTGGACTTACGGATCAAAAGTTATTAACGTTTGAAAACTGACGCGCGAAACAGGTGAAACTCGCGGCGCGAGGATCCAAGCTCGCGACGCGAGGAGCAAGGAGCTCGCGGCGCGAGGCTAGACGCGAGAAAGTTTCTGTCTTTTGGACACAAAACTCGCGGCGTGAGTGGTCCAGCTCGCGGCGCGACTGGGCACGAGACCTGCAGATTTTTGAGTATAAAACACGATCCAAACTTCACCCAACTCCCATTTTCGACCACCAAATCGTCTAGTGATGTTCCAAGACTCATTTTGAAGCTATATTTGACATTCTAATGCCTAAATACACTTACCCAAACCAAGACTTCATTCCAAAACATTATCAAAACATCCAAATCAATCAACCCAAACCAAAATCCTATTTCAAACCTAAATTCATTTTGACACATTTCAAGACTTGCAATTACTTCAATTCGACTTACAACATGTAAATGAGCATAAATAGGTGAAGATGAGATAAATTTGACTTAACAAAACTTCCTCTTGAGCTCAAACCCGAATTTGGTCAAAATGGTTAAAAACCTTGCACTAAGAACTTCAAGCTATGATTCAATGGAGATTAAGAGATGGAAAAGATGATGATTCTTGTATTTAAGTAGCTTTACACACAAAATTTTGGCAGAAGTTAAGAGAGAAAAGAAGAAGAGAATGTAATCTAACTTTTGATGAAGAGAAAAGAAAAAGATAAGAGATATTTGATGAAGGATGGGAGGATAAGAGGGAAAGGTGGGTTCACATAGGGCTGATGGGCCGGGTACGGGTATGGGTCGACCCGTTTCTATTTACAAGCTAATTTACACATCGTTTTACATTTAGTCCCCATTTAAGTCATAACATCAACCCTACAAACATACCACATAGTCATATAATCACCAAAATGAACCCAATTATTTCATTAACTTAAATTGTTAGTCAAATTACACATAAAGTCAACGGGTCAAAACTCACGGATGTTACATTATCCCCCCGTTGAAAGAATTTCGTCCCGAAATTCTACAAAACCCTAATTACCAAATAAATGCGGATACTTAGACTTCATATGGTCTTCTCGCTCCCAAGTGAACTCGGCTCCACGTCTAGCACTCCATCTAACTTTTACAATCGTGTAGCGTTTATTCTTGAGCTTCTTGACTTGACGGTCCAAGATTTCTACCGGCTCTTCAACAAAATTTAGGTTTGAATCTACCCTAATCTCGTCCATGGGCACATGATGTGTAGGGTCCGCCAAACACTTGCGTAGGTTACAAATATGAAACACATCATGTACACCACTAAGCTCTTGTGGCAATTCTAATCGATAGGCAACCTTTCCAACCCGTTCAAGGATCTTGAAAGGACCAATATACCTTGGCCCAAGTTTACCTCGTTTCACAAAACGGACCACACCCTTCCAAGGTGACACCTTCAAAAGCACATAATCACCTATTTCAAACTCTAACGGTCTCCTCCTCACATCGGCATACTTCTTTTGACGTTCACGGGCCAATTGCAACTTCTCTTTAATTTGAGAAATCACTTTTGTTGTTTCAACTACAATTTCTGGCCCGATTAGTTGACTCTCACCAATTTCCGCCCAAGCTAGAGGAGAACGACATACCTTACCATATAATGCTCTAAAGGGCGCCATTTGAATGGTAGCATGGTAACTATTGTTGTATTAGAACTCAACTAGTGGCAAATGGTCTTCCCAACTTCCACCAAAATCAATTGCACAAGCCCTCAACATGTCTTCAAGGGTTTGAATGGTTCTCTCGGTTTGTCCATCCGTTTGAGGATGAAACGCCGTGCTCATGTCGACTCGAGTACCCATTGCTCTTTGAAAGGCTTCCCAAAAGTTTGATTTGAAACGGGCATCTCTATCAGAAATGATAGAAATCGGCACTCCATGCTTTGATATTACTTCCTTGATGTACAAACGATCCAAAGTGTCAAATTTATCGGTTTCACGAATGGCTAAAAAGTGAGCCGACTTCGTTAACCGATCTACTATCACCCAAATCGTGTCACGACCGCTTCTTGTCTTTGGTAATTTAGTAATGAAGTCCATTGAAATATGTTCCCACTTCCATTGGGGCATCACCGGTTGCACCAACAGTCCGGGTGGCTTCTTGTGATCGGCTTTCACTTGTAAGCAAGTAAGGCACTCGCTCACATACTTAGCCACATCACGCTTCATGCCCGGCCACCAATACAAATCCTTCAAATCAAAATACATCTTATCCGACCCGGGATGGACCGAATAAGGCGATTGATGAGCTTCATTCATGATAAGTGTTCTTAAGTTACCGAAAATGGGAACCCAAAGCCTTTCAACCAAGTATAGCCCATTATCACTCTTTCTATCAAATTGTTGTTCCATGCCATCTAGGTTCTCATTTCCGAAGTTTTCCGGTAGGGTGGCTTGCATTTGGGCTTCTATGATCCGGTCACGAATATTTGTTCCCACCATGAGGCTCATAGCTCTAGCCCGTCTTGGTTTCACTCTCTCCTTTCTACTCAAGGCATCGGCTACTACATTTGCCTTGCCCGGATGATAACGGATGTCACAATCATAATCACTAAATAGTTCAAGCCAACGCCTTTGCCTCATATTCAATTTACTTTGGTTGAATATGTGTTGAAGACTCTTGTGATCGGTATAAATCACACATTTGGTGCCATAGAGATAATAGTTTTAACAAATTTGTGCCCTCTTGTAACATGTGCCCTGGCCAGAGGCCGGGTTTGTCCCCCCCTCCGGGCCTCCCCTAAACCCATCCCCACCCCCATTTCCGTTCATCTTTCAGGTAAGTCTTCGAGTCCGACAGTATGTTGCTTATTGCCATTGTACTTATTGGAATAATTTGTTTAAGTTCATTGTTTAAATTCCAACACAAGCCCTGACTCTTTTTCTAGTTTCTCTCTTACATTTTGCTTTTTATTTCCTTGTAACATGTGTATTAATAATACGAGTACTTCGTAATTTAGTTTTAGTGTCGTACATATTTTTATATCTGTAGTATATTATAAAAAGAATAATTTCTTATTTTTGGAAATGTTAAAACTTGTGTAATATTTTCACCTATTACCTCTTAAACTATTTTCACCTACATTACTCTCTTAACGTTAATAACTAAATTACACTATTAATTCTTTATCTTTCAAAACATCTCAATTAACTTTTACATAGATAATTTACACCGTCCAGCACCGCCTCCGCCATCAACGGTTGCCCTCAACACCACATTGTCTCCACGACAACCACTGCCGCATTGAACGGGTACCTTCATATAATACTCATTTAGGTCACCTGTAATTGGATGCAGCCTATTAGAGGTGGGGCGCGGTGGAGTAGTGGACCCTAACCCAATTAAAGACAAACAATGATAAATTTGATGAACCTTTTTAGTTCGAGCCCGGCCCAAGGAAAAATAATTGAGTCCATGGAAATCGGAAAATAAAAATAACTGGGCATGTTAATAACAACAAAATATAAACCAATTAACGTGAATTGCAAATGTTGTGATGTTTAACTTTTAATTACTTATTTGAGATAAAGAAAAGGGTGATGATTCACGTATCACTTTTTTAAGCCTTACACCACCATATTTACAACGGAATGTTATATGTGATATTGCGAAAAATGTTTGGTGATATAAGGGTACATGTTGGCATTGGAACCACATTACATCACTCGATCCCGACTTTCAACTGCTTTATGACACTTCAAGTTTTACTTTTTAACCTTCCAACCCTAATTTTGTTGGTATCAACGGCACTCACCCTATATATGCTTTTAAGTTGGACCCTTACCACTATATCATACGCTTCTATGTATGTTAGATGTCCTTCGCCATTATACTATTATCGTGGGAATTGCACTAAATATTAAGTTGTCTCAATATGTATTTGGTAAATTGACTTCAATATATATATAGACATTAAATTTCGATTCCAAGAAAACGTTCTCCATCTTAATAAGCTAGTCGTCAAATGAGCCCAATAAGATTAGTAAAATGAGTTTCAATGAGCTACTCGTATAAAATAATTTTTATGGATAGGTTTGTTTAAAAGTTTATCATATCAAATATATATTTATTTAAGGGCAAAACCACGATAGTTTCCGTCTGCGTGTTGCGCGGTTTCAATCAGTTCGATTACTTTTTGTTATTGATGATTTATGTTTGCTAAAAACTTTGACATATAAAATATATACTTATTCAAAGACAATACCACAAAAAAAATAAAAGTTTTTAATATATTGTTTGGAAATCTGGAAACGATTATGTTTTGTTATTAATGATGTGTCGCTATATATGTTTGTTAAAAATTTTGACATATGAAATAGATATTTATTTAAAAGCAATACCATAAAAAAATAGTTTTCATATACTATTTGAAACCCAAAAGAAAAAAAATATGTAAGAATGTTAGAAAAGAAAGAAATCACGGGATAAGAATAAACGTCATCACTTCCCTCGTTAAAAGATCTCAACTTGGACAAGAAGAAAAGCAATTATTTGTTTCCTTATTTAGTTCATAATTTCGTGTATAAATAGATGATTTCAGAATTGTAATGATCATAAAAAATCAATACAAAGCTTTTATTCATTCTATTCTTGTTATCATGGTATCAAAGCCATCAATGTTCCTGGTCTCATCATCTACCGAGTAATCGGTACCTCTTTCAACCTCGTATAACGACATCAAAACCCAAGCCACCATGGAAAGAAATTCCGGCGACTTTGGGTCTGATTCAACAATCAAAGTAACGAACCGGTGTAATACCAATATCAATAAACAACCACAACATCTAAAACTCTCCGACAACCACCCGGTCAAAATCACCGGACTAACCGCCGGTGTGACGGAAAAGAAACCCATAACAAAAAATGATAAATCCTACCTCAAATACGAAGAGTATGGCATGAAAAGGCACATGACGGGACAATGCCTCCAGATCGACGGCTACCCTGAATGGTGGTCCGACAACCTCAAAAGTGGCACCAAACCGCCGGCAAAATCAATTCCTACCACCAATACTATCTCCATTAACAAAGAAAACACCAGCAAAAGTCACGATGGCCGGAGATCTGATGGTAGTTTTGTAGGAGTAGCGGCGGCTGGAAAAAATGGGGGAGAAGGTAACTTTTCGGTGGCAGGAAAAAGGGAGAGAGAAGATGCACTACAAAAAAATTACCATTTAGTGGCACACGTTTTTAATGGCAGTATTATATGTGCCATTATATCCTGATTTTAGTGGCAGAATCTAAGTGTCACAAAAAATACCAAAGATCTAGTGGCAGTTTATCCTCTTATGCCATTAGTTTACAAATTTATAAGTGGCACAAACTATCATGTGCCATTAAATGGATTGTGTCGTTACATAATGTTTTTCATTTTCAAATAGTTTTGGTCCCAAAAAATCCCCCAATCTGAAAACTTAGGCGGCTTCTTTTCAATCCTTTCCCTCTTCACTCCCAAATATTTTCTTTTAGATCTCCTCACCCTTTTTATTCTTTTTCCGTCTTACTCGAACCCTAACCATTCCCCTCCCCCCCCCCCCACAAATAACACGTTCATCAATTGATATCAAAGGTATTTTCTTTATTCCGCTTACTGATTATATGTTATTTTTATCTATATATCAAGTGGTAAATCTGTTTTTAAATAAATTTTAGGGTTTCAGTCATCTTCAATCTATCAATTACGGATATTATCTTGTTTTGAAGGTAACTACCTATCCTTTCCTTTTAATTTATTTTATGCCGTATAATTTTACTTCAACAAGGCTATTTTCAATTCATTATATCGTTGGAAATATTACTTTGGGTATCTTACTTTCTCATATTTATTGTAGATCTTAATTTAATTTGATTTAATATGATAGACATTTTATGGAATTGCTGTAACTATCGATATAAATGCAATTAACATAGGCTATTTGCTTTTACTTTGAATTGTAATCTGGATTGAAGTAACTACAAAACTTCAATTATAAAAGTACAATTTACTTACATGAATATACCAAAACTCGAGACCACTTACGAATCCTAGCATCTAATATAGAGATCTGACATATGGGGAGGATGGGGATGATGTAATACTAGATAATCAGATATTGAACTTAAAAGAGTAGATGGTGAAGAAATTGAAACCGAGTTTTGGAACGATAACTACATTATTGGTAGTTATATGTATAAACGACGCTATAATTTATGCAGCTTTGGGAATTATACCTTTACGTTTACATTGATTTTAATATATCTCCTTTTGTCATTCATTGATGTGTCGGTGAACTGTTTTTTCCACTCCCATCTTCTTTATAAGTTCATTGTTTTATGTTAACAATCTTATATTGTGTGTTTATATATCAGGATGGCTAGGCGCAAGAAGTATCTACATAGTCTGAATTGAAACAGAAGGCGAGGAGCATAATGATGAAGCATTAGATCATTTAACTGCAAACCACATTCAAGAAACAAATATCGGGTACTAACATCAGTCATTGATCTCTCGATTACTAATGAGTCCTAGTATCAGCTATATATTATTATTTGTTTTATAGGAAATCTGTGACCAAAAACAAGATAGCCTTTCAAAAATGGAAGAGCCTCATCTAACTTGGACAAAATCATTCGCTAGATTTGCTCACGAGCAGCTAAACTATTTAAAAATTTATTTATGGTGTATCTACGACTTTGGTTGTTAAAGTAAAAATCATATTCAACAACACAGTACGTACAAATGATATTTTCATATAGGCAATGAAAAACAACGGCAAATAACTAAGACTGGGAGAAATGTACGAAAAAGCCACACACGTAAAAATGGAAGCTTTGTTAATGAGAAGCTGCTCAAGTTGTGGTAAGGTGTTTTGTGAACATAATTTTTAGATGATTATATTTATACATGTTAATGGTACATATATTATCGATATATAGGTATCCATACATGCTGTTGCAAATGACTACCATGACACACACCTTTGGAGAAATGATGATTTTTCTAAGGTCATAGAAGTTATAAATATGAAGCTTTGTACATACTTTTCCTGATTTATATTTGAGTGTTGTATATAAGTTATGGAAAATTAGCTAGAGTGTAACTTCTAACATTTCCTTGTCAATCATACAGATTGATTTGATGTCACGAGAGATTGAGTTTGAAGAGTCTCCTACATTGGATGAAAGGTGGTCGGTTACTAAGTTTTGGGTGTCTTATTTGAAAGTTACATTTAGATTAGGCTAGCTCTTTTGTTTTTCTGATGAGTATACTCAAATTGAGTTGCTTAATTGTCTTGTGGTTATTTTTGTTTTTTTCTTGAATAATAATTAAAGAACTTTGTTCAATAATATTGCCGATGTACTTAAGTTGATAGAATAATTCTTTTCATATTGCAATGTTCAAAGTAATCTTCATTGCTAATATATCATAAAAGTATCATTGTTTATAGCATTAATATTTAAAAATGTCACTAAAAGATGAAAGTATATAATGACACAACAAGATACTGCCACCAAAAGCTATTTAGGCTATAGTGACAAAACTGAAAAGTGTCACAAAAGGTGGTGAAGACGATAGTGGCATAACATAAAGTGCCACTAAAAACCATAAGACCTATAGTGACACACCAAAAAGTGTCACTAAGACCCTTTAGTGGCAGCGTCTCTAGTGACACTTTTTTTTCTGCCACCCATTACCTGGGGGACTTTAGTGGCACTTTTTCAATATTTAGTGACACTTTTTGTGTGCCACTAGATGGTATTTTTTTTGTAGTGGTGGAATAAACACACATACTATTTTTCCTCTAAAATATCCGATCCCATATGCCAATAATAATAAATATCAGATCCCATATGTTAATAAAAAACATATACAAAGTTTTTGTGGGCGTAAAACTGATAATGGGTCGGTTAAGAGATTCCAAACTTTTTTGAAAAACCAAAATGTCCCAAGTGTTAGTGGGTCGGCACACACAGCCCATATGGCCGAAGATTTATCTGGATCAGCCCATATCACTCATTCAGCCCCCAACAGTTCTGAAAATACAAACGGGCCATGGATTTTTGATTGTGGAGCAACTGACACGATGACGTATGAAGTGTCTGATTTTGTTAAATTATCAAAACCCGTGAAAACACACATTAAAGCCGCGAACAAGGGAAGAATGGATGTAAAGTCCGGGGGCACCATTGAGATTTCCCCGAGCATTAAATTGTCAAATTGTCTTTATGTTCCATCTTTGTCACATAAACTTTTGTCAATAAGTCATGTGACAAAAGAACTCAATTGCTCAGTACTCATGCATCCAACTTTTTGTATCTTACAGGATATCAGGACAGGACAAATCATTGGGCGTGACACTGAGAGAGGAGGACTGTATTATGTTGATGAAGTAACTCAAAGTGGAACCGTGATGCTAGCTCATGGAACAAGTGAAAGAGAAGCATGGTTATGGCATAGACGACCGGGACATCCTTCGGGTAGTTATTTACACATCTTGTTTCCTGATCTTTTTCCTTCCAATAAACCAATTTCTTGTGAAACTTGCATTTTAGCTAAGAGCCATAGACAAACCTTTAAACCTAGTAATACTAGAGTCAAAACACCTTTTTCATTAATTCACTCAGATGTTTGGGGCCCGGCTCCTGTTATTGGAGGTCAAAATTTTCGGTATTATGTGATATTTGTTGATGATTGCACCCGGATGACTTGGATTTATTTTTTGAAAAATAAAGCCGAAGTGTATGATAGGTTCACTGCATTTTATACCATGGTTCAAAACCAATTTCAAGAATCTATTAAAATTGTGAGGTCCGACAATGGTGGGGAATATATAAACTCACAAATGAACCTGTTTTTTCAATCCAAAGGTATAATCCATCAAACCACATGCCCTCATACCCCTGAACAAAACGGTGTTGCTGAACGGAAAAATAGACTTTTATTGGAAATGACTAGAGCTTTAATAATCGAGTCTTGTGTTCCCAAACTGTTCTGGCCTGAAGCTCTAGCCACTGCCACTTACCTAATTAATCGGCTTCCTACAAAAATCCTGAGCATGAAAACCCCATTAGAAACCTTCACTGAATACCATACTCCTCCACAAGCTCTTACTATTCAACCCAAAATTTTTGGATGTACAGTGTTTGTTCATATTCCAAAATCATATCGAAATAAACTTGATCCATGTGCTGAGAAATGTGTTTTTGTGGGATATGGAGTCACTCAAAAGGGGTATAGATGTTATAATCCGAAAACTCAACACATGCTTACCACAATGAATTGTGACTTTCTTGAAACCAGCTATTTTTACTCCCCACAACACAATGGTCAGGGGGAGGAACAATGTGACACATTGAGTTGGCTTAGTTATAATCCTGAAGTTAGTAAAAATACCACAGTTGATTCTGAAAATACCGTGGTTGACTCTCAAGAACTGATCTCTCAAGAACAGCCCTCTCAGACTCAAGAACAGTCCTCTCAGTCTCAGAATTCCAGTGCCACCGAAAATACTGTCCCAAACCTGATGTCTGAGGTAAGTAATTCTCCACTGAGTAGTTCTCTTGATGTTTCAAATGAAAGTGTACCAGATTCCACGAATGAAAGTGTGCAGGAAAGTGAAGAACAGGTTGAACAAAATGATGCAGAGGTTGAACTGAATACTCCAGGAAAATATGTGCTTCCAGCAAGGTCAACTAGAGGAATTCCTGCAAAGCGATATTCTCCAGAAAAATTTTCTAGGAGCTCCAAATATCCAGTGGCCAACTTAGTAAGAGGAAATCTATCTGAAGAAGCAAAAGCATTCATAGCAAAGGTATATTCAGAAGAAGTTCCATCAAATATAGAACAAGCTTTGAAGTAAAAAACAGTGGAAGGGCTATGAATGTGGAAATGGATGCACTGGTGAAAAATGAAACATGGGATAAATGTACTTTGCCACAAGGAAAGGAACCAGTAGGATGCAGGTGGATCTATACAATTAAATATAGGCCTGATGGTGAAATTGAAAGGTATAAAGCTCGATTAGTTGCAAAAGGATATACTCAAATGTATGGAATTGACTACTCTGAAACGTTCTCTCCAGTTGCAAAGCTGGATACTATAAGAGTCATGTTTTCTGTAGCAGCAAATCAAGGTTGGCCTCTTCATCAGTTTGATGTAAAAAATGCATTTCTACATGGAGAACTAAAAGAAGAAGTGTATATGGAAGCTCCACCTGGTTTTTCTCATGATTTTAAACATGGAGAAGTTTGTAAGCTGAAAAAGTCTCTGTATGGATTGAAGCAGTCACCTAGAGCATGGTTTGGTAGGTCCACACTGGCAATGAAGAAATATGGATATAAGCAAAGTAATGCTGATCATACTTTGTTTTTGAATCATAAAGGAGATCAGATAACATGTTTGATAATCTATGTTGATGATATGATTATTACTGGAAATGATGAAAGTGAAATCAAGAAGCTAAAAGAAGATTTATGTGCAGAATTTGAAATGAAGGATTTGGGAAAATGAAGGTACTTTCTTGGAATTGAGGTGTTGAGATCGCCACAAGGAATTTTTATTTATCAAAAGAAGTATATACTGGATTTGTTGGCAGAAACAGGGATGATTGATTGTAAACCTGCAGACACACCCATGGTTATCAATCAAAAGTTGTTTATGAAATTAGATGGGAAACTTGCTGATAAAAATAGGTACCAACGAATGGTGGGGAAGCTGATCTACCTCGCTCATACTCGTCCAGACATTGCATATGCTCTCGGAGTAGTAAGTCAGTTCATGCATCAACCTCAAGAAGAACACATGGATGCAGTTCTAAGAATTATCAGATATCTCAAAGGAACTACAGGTCATGGAGTTTTGTTTAAAGCAAATGGTCACCTTAATATTCAGATATATACAGATGCTGATTGGGCTGGAGACAAAGGAAACAAAAGATCGACATCCGGGTATTTCTCTATGGTAGGAGGTAATCTTGTCACTTGGAAGAGTAAAAAGCAAAAAGTTGTTTCGTTATCAAGTGCTGAGGCTGAATTTCGAAGAATAGCGAAAGGCTTAGCAGAAGCATTATGGTTAAAGAAACTTGTGACAGAGTTGGGATTTTCTCCAAAAGAAAGTATTCGGATTATGAGTGATAACGAAGCTGCTATTCAGATCTTAGAAAATCCAGTACAACATGATAGGACCAAGCATGTGGAGGTTGATCGTCATTTCATTAAAGAAAAACTTGAAGACGGGGTTATTAAATTACCGTTCGTCAAATCTGAAGATCAACTTGCAGATATCCTAACAAAAGCAGTAGGAACAACCATGTTTAACAAATGTCTTAACAAGTTGAATTTTGGTAATCTCACTATTCAACTTGAGGGGGAGTGTTAGAAAAGAAAGAAATCACGGGATAAGAATAAACGTCATCACTTCCCTCGTTAAAAGATCTCAACTTGGACAAGAAGAAAAGCAATTATTTGTTTCCTTATTTAGTTCATAATTTCGTGTATAAATAGATGATTTCAGAATTGTAATGATCATAAAAAATCAATACAAAGCTTTTATTCATTCTATTCTTGTTATCAAAGAAACCAAGAAGTAACCCGTAATTTTAAACCTGAAAGGGATCCAATGTGGTAAAATGTGAATATTGTTACAAAAAAAGGATAAACGTTTTCAATATAAGTATTTGAAAACCCAAAAGGAAAAACATATGGAAAAACCAAGAAGTAACTTGTATTAGAAAACCCGAACGGGATGCGATTTGGCAAAATCCAAATAATGGTGCGGGTTATAGCATGGACGAATAGTAACTCGCCACGCAGGCGAGTTACTATTCACAACCCAAGAAGAAAAGCAATTATTTGTTTCCTTATTTAGTTCATAATTTCGTGTATAAATAGATGATTTCAGAATTGTAATGATCATAAAAAATCAATACAAAGCTTTTATTCATTCTATTCTTGTTATCAAAGAAACCAAGAAGTAACCCGTAATTTTAAACCTGAAAGGGATCCAATGTGGTAAAATGTGAATATTGTTACAAAAAAAAGATAAACGTTTTCAATATAAGTATTTGAAAACCCAAAAGGAAAAACATATGGAAAAAACCAAGAAGTAACTTGTATTAAAAAACCCGAACGGGATGCGATTTGGCAAAATCCAAATAATGGTGCGGGTTATAGCATGGACGAATAGTAACTCGCCACGCAGGCGAGTTACTATTCACAACCCAAGAAGAAAAGCAATTATTTGTTTCCTTATTTAGTTCATAATTTCGTGTATAAATAGATGATTTCAGAATTGTAATGATCATAAAAAATCAATACAAAGCTTTTATTCATTCTATTCTTGTTATCAAAGAAACCAAGAAGTAACCCGTAATTTTAAACCTGAAAGGGATCCAATGTGGTAAAATGTGAATATTGTTACAAAAAAAGGATAAACGTTTTCAATATAAGTATTTGAAAACCCAAAAGGAAAAACATATGGAAAAAAACAAGAAAGATGCGACGGCGGAAAAAAGAAGGTTTTCCCAAAGAGTTTTGGTCAGACAACGAAGCGTTAGTGTTGTTGAGAAGTTGGGTCTTGGCATCTGAACACCTGATTATTGGAAGAAATCTAACCGACTCAGCATTTTGAAACGAAGTTGCTCGTTTGTTCAACTTGGAAACGTTTGATCGAACCCTAGCATTGCCTATCGGCAACGTCTCAAAAAAACTATTGATTTTCCATAGTCGCAGAACATGATGGATATCAAGTTATCAATGAGCATAAATTGCTGACTCACTTGAGTCAGTGGAGTTAGATTGGTTAATAGCACTTATGAATGAAGATATAAAAGTTTTGTGTTCCATTATATTATCATCTTCTCTGTTTTTGACACATAAAACTTTTAACAACTTCAACTATTTTGGTGACCGAATAAACGAGGTACAGTCTAACAAATTTAGAAAAGTTTTTTGGGAAGAAAAAAACCATATCGAGTTGTAATTCATGAGACCGAATTTCTCCACCTTCTTGGTGTTTTAACGGCCGGTTCTGTGTTACTCTGCGATCCAGTTTCCCCATTCTCAATAGTTGTAATGTTGGTCATCCTGCTTAGCTTCTTCCATCCACTCGACCACGCAGATTGGTGTTTTATCTTAATTACCTTCTCGTTTTGCCTCTGCAAAACCTCTACATCATGTTGAAGCTCTAAGTACTTTGTTTTCACGGTTTCTAGATCAAATTTTAGTGTGTCAATGTCCTTTTTAGCAGTTGCCAATCCAGCTTGAAATGATTGTGGTGCTTCTTCTAGTGATGTTTTTCTGTTTTGAATAATGGGTTGGTGTTGTGGATCAGCGGATTCTTTGAAGGAAACGTTGGCTAACATATTGTTCAGCTTTATTTGCTCAGAGAGTATGACTTGCACTACGGTTCTAACAGGAAGCCTTTCGTTTTGGGCAGCATGTGTGCACGCATCCATGGAGAGCTTTTGGCAGTCCATGACTCGACATAGCCTCCTTCTTTCATGTTCCAAGAGCATAGGATGAGCCTGCAAATTGTACACATTTCAAGATAATAAACAACAATTATAACTGTTAATCAAATACAGTACTAAAAAATCTACTTTTAATACCCAACTAAAGTGTTATTTTCGTTAATGTACCCTAAAAGAAAACATAGAAACCGCGACCCATTCCTTATGAATGGGCCGTTGTATAGTATCTCTTATGGTAAGTTAGGCGAAAAGAAACCAAAGCACATGTGATGTTGGTTGGTCGGGTGAAATTAGTTAAACGGGTTATAACTTATAAGGATCCAAAGTCACCAAAAACTAGACTTCTGCTATTTAAAAGAAAAGTTTCAGGCTTTCAGCTCAAAAAATATCATAAATGTGTATCTGGACATAAGTAAGCAAAAGTCAACAAAAGTAGTATTTGACAATGACATATTTCATTTTGATATGTACCAAAATTACCCATTTTGACATATTATCCAACCCATCTCACGGTTCATTTTGCCAAATCTGTAAAGGTACCTTTAGATAAGAATCAATGGCACGATATATGCCATCATCGCAACTTCTTGTAGATTCCGGCAATGCCTCTGCCAAGACTTTAAACTTTGTTAACGAAAGGTTTTTGTCACGTGAAACTTCAGCAAGATAACTATCAACGAGTTTTGCAACTGTCAGTTTCTTACTCGAGTCATTACCCCTTTGAGTCTCTTCATCATTCTTGACCATCGATTCCTTTCCAGGGCTCGAGATTTCCATCTGTTCTTGAATCAAAAAATGCTCCACAATTCGTTGAACAAGATCAACATCATACATAGTTTCACTTCTGTTATAAGAAGGGATCAAAAGATCCACCAATGTAGCTTGTTCAAGCTGCATCCCAACCCGTTTCTCAAGTTCAGTAACCAGAGCTGGTGACACATTAACCATGTTCGCTATTCTCAATAACTGCAGAAGAAAGCTGCACGAAACACTATCCTTTTGTGGTGGGATTATGCTTATTAGGCTCTCGATAATTGTTCTTTGACGTTGCCCTTTTGGGCTCGAACAATGGTCACCTTTATTCACTGCTATGATCATTTGCAGCCCACCATTCCATTTATTAGCAACCTCTTCAACCGAACCAGAAGAACCTTCCTCGATCATTCCAGGAAGATATTCCGTAGCATAATGCATGATTGCAGCTCCCATCAGCTCATGTTTCATTCCTTTTACTTTAACTGCACTAATCACACGAACAAAATGATCGATTCTAAGAACAGAAACATCTTCACACCACCATTTAGAAAACACCGAGGTCTTATTTGGGCTCGACTCTTTCTGGTTTTCAGTGCACTTCCAACGAACTCCAGTGGGGTCGGTGCAGGCCTTCCATGCAACCGATTCACTACACCTTCTAACAATTTGAAGATTTTCAGCCCATGGTGATAACTTTTCACAACTTTTGAGCACCAATATTGAATCTTTCCATGAAGCTAAAACCACATAGTTTAGAAAAGCTTCTGTTTTGAAAATCAAGTTTCCTTCTTCGAAAGCCTCTGTCATCTCGAGGTATTCAGCAGCGCACCGGAGGCCAGAAATCACATTGGCAGTCAAGTCAATGTCGATTCCGTAGCAGAATCTCGCAACTAGTCCAAAAGCTTCAGAGTCACCTGGTAAATCATCTAGGAATACCCTTTTCAAGTCTTTTTCTCTTGATTCATATATAAGTCTGTTCATTTTCCCACTTTTAGAAAGCAGGGGAAACTTTGTAATTTTAATCATAACACATACAAAAACACAAAGTAGAGCTAATATCAGTCTTATACTCTTTACACAAACAAAAGTGAGTTATATCGTAATGGATAAAATAAATAGTTGGTGGTTATATTAGATAAGGGGTTATGGACTTATGGCATTAAAATGTATCAAATTATATACAAAGTTTTAATATTTTTATATACCCAGGTATATGTGGCATTCATACACGCTGCCACATCAAATTTCATGTTGTGAGTTTGCAATTGTAATGGATAAAATAAATAGTTGGTGGTTATATTAGATAAGGGGTTATGGACTTATGGCATTAAAATGTATCAAATTATATACAAAGTTTTAATATTTTTATATACCCAGGTATATGTGGCATTCATACACGCTGCCACATCAAATTTCATGTTGTGAGTTTGCAATTGTTGATTGGTCAAATACATATGACGTTGAAATTTTGAAAGTTGAATACATACAAGTATACAACAAACACGACTATACTTATTTGGGTAAAAGAGGTTACCCTTGGTTAACTTAACAAGATTATACTTGGATACCTACTATAGACATTTATGTATAGTTTTATACATTTTGATCCCCTAACCCCTTAAGATAGATAATGATAATAAGAACGTTTTTAACCCAAATTGTAAAGTCGATACCTTGTGTAAATGGAAGCTAATTTCACCAACTTGAACTATCAAATCACTTGGGATATCAGTTACAACATACCTGTTTATAGCACATAACTAATAAGAAACTTGAGAGTTGAGTTGACAAATTTATACAAAAATATTGACTAGTGTGGATGCTTACCAAGATTGACCTCTTTGTTCAAACTTGTCACTTTGAACAACATGATCACTAGTATTAAGGACTCCATTGTTATAGTTTCTTGCAACATTTGATTCAGATTCAGAATCCAACATGATGAAAAGTACTGAAAAAAAAAGTTTATGAAGCAAATGATGGTGGGAGAACAAGGGAAAGAGAAGATATTTAAAAATGGAAAATCTTACATGAACTCATATCACAAATGTGGGATATATATGCAATTTCAAGAAAGTATGCTGTTTTTGGAGAGAACAAGTGGGTTTCTTTTTATTATTTATGCATATTTATACGTGTTTTAATGATTAGATTTCAATGGGTAGTAAACATGTTAAGATGATGGCATTATCAAATGTACATTTACATAATTACTTTTTGAATATTATAGAAGTTAAATGATGTGTCATTTAGTTGATGGTTTGTGTATAATTATGTTGATGTGTTGTAGGGGTGCAACAAAGTTGACTCATGCTTGAGAGCTTGTAGAGTTAAAATATGTAACCTTATGTAAATCTTGTAACTAGTTTACTCTTTACGGAGTAACTATTTTAGATGACGGACCCATTTCCAAAAAAGTAAAAAATCATGGACTGTTTATGTAATTATCTTCGAAAGTTACTCCGCATAAGCAAACAAAATTTAAAATAAGTTATGGTACCGATGGTACCACGTAATACAAGATAATTATTTTTGTTGGTGACATTCGATAATTTCTGATAATGATTATAAACAAATAAAAAATATATATAAAAGAAAGAGTTCTAGAGCAATTAGCAGAGAGTCTTTGCAGAGCCGGCTTAACCTTTTTGATGGCCTTAAGCGAAATCATATTTTGGGGTCTTTTTCAAATGTATACAAAAACCCCTTCTCTTCTATTCGGAATCAAAGCCTCAAGTTCTAACCCCTTTCAAATGACTAGATTGAAATTTCAATTTGACATTAATAATCAAACACATTTTTTTTATCCTAAATCTTTTCAAACAAACTATTTATCCAAAAGAAAACAAAATATTTATCCAAAACTACTTTCCAAAAAAATAAAAAAAATCCAGTCATAATAAAAATCAATTAGAAAATTTAAGAGATATGTTCAAGAAAATAACTTATAAATCACATCAGTACTAAATATTAATTTACAAAATATGCGTTTTCCAGTTGATGAGTTGCTTTATAAGAATCGAGATTCATTAATAATAATAATTTTAGTATATAAAAATCTCACAACTCATAGCAAACTCCCATTTGACACTTCAGCTTTAATAAATCACTTTTAAATGAAACTAATCACAAAATATGTACGAAACCAAGAGTACAAAAAGAAAAAAGAAAAATTGATTCCTAGGAATGTTGACACTTGGAACCACCGATTGAGTTTTCATTTTGACTTACTGTTGTGGTGGCGTGGTTTCCTAGTTTTAAGGCCTATCACAATAGGAAGCTCATCCACACCTCATCCACATCTCTTCCGCACTGCCACGTCAACTTTTCTCTTTCCTCATCCACACTCACTAACAAAGTAACAATAACACCTCTTCCATAACTTTTATTTATTAATCTCTCTCTCTCATACTCTCCTCTCTCTATCTCTCTCTCTCATACTCTCCTCTCTCTCTCTCTTTTCTCGTCAAACCGTGTCGATCGGTCGATGGGGAGGGACGAAGAAGTGCATCGACGAGCCCCTTACAATAAGGCCATCGTCGATGAGCCATTCGAAGTTTTGTCGACGAGCCTATTGTGATAGGCCTAAGGGGTTATGAGCTTTTCATTTTTTAAGCTTTCTTTATTTATTCACATCAGTAATTTTTTTTAACAAACTTTTTCATTATTTGAGCTAAAACCCAAGATACTCAAAGCCCGAAAATTATATATTTTGGGGGTCTTTTTCAAATGTATACAAAAACCCCTTCTCTTCTATTCGGAATCAAAGCCTCAAGTTCTAACCCCTTTCAAATGACTAGATTGAAATTTCAATTTGACATTAATAATCAAACACATTTTTTTTATCCTAAATCTTTTCAAACAAACTATTTATCCAAAACTACTTTCCAAAAAAATAAAAAAAATCCAGTCATAATAAAAATCAATTAGAAAATTTAAGAGATATGTTCAAGAAAATAACTTATAAATCACATCAGTACTAAATATTAATTTACAAAATATGCGTTTTCCAGTTGATGAGTTGCTTTATAAGAATCGAGATTCATTAATAATAATAATTTTAGTATATAAAAATCTCACAACTCATAGCAAACTCCCATTTGACACTTCAGCTTTAATAAATCACTTTTAAATGAAACTAATCACAAAATATGTACGAAACCAAGAGTACAAAAAGAAAAAAGAAAAATTGATTCCTAGGAATGTTGACACTTGGAACCACCGATTGAGTTTTCATTTTGACTTACTGTTGTGGTGGCGTGGTTTCCTAGTTTTAAGGCCTATCACAATAGGAACTTATCCACACTCACTAACAAAGTAACAATAACACCTCTTCCATAACTTTTATTTATTAATCTCTCTCTCATACTATCCTCTCTCTTTCTCGCTTTCTCTCTTCTCATCCACCTTTTCCACACTCACTAACAAAGTAACAATAACACCTCTTCCATAACTTTTATTTATTAATCTCTCTCTCTCATACTCTCCTCTCTCTCTCTCTTTTCTCGTCAAACCGTGTCGATCGGTCGATGGGGAGGGACGAAGAAGTGCATCGACGAGCCCCTTACAATAAGGCCATCGTCGATGAGCCATTCGAAGTTTTGTCGACGAGCCTATTGTGATAGGCCTAAGGGGTTATGAGCTTTTCATTTTTTAAGCTTTCTTTATTTATTCACATCAGTAATTTTTTTTAACAAACTTTTTCATTATTTGAGCTAAAACCCAAGATACTCAAAGCCCGAAAATTATATATTTTGGGGGCCTAGGAAAAGTGGAGGCCTAAGGACATTGCCTGACCCACTAAGCTTATTGAGCCGGCACTGAGTCTTTGGCTTGAAAAGATCTTTAAGGGGTGTCAAGTGTACCGTCAACCTGCTCTTTTAGCTATAGTATAAATAAATAGATAGATAGATATGAGGATTTAATGATATGGAGACTAACATGATTTTTTTAAAAATAAGCTAACGTGATACCTGATATTTGCATTCTTTTATTGCGATATATATGTTTATGTTTATTATTAGAATAAACATTAATGTATTTTAGAGAACATACACACGAGGTGCATGACTCTTGAAAAAGGCTGCGAGAAAGTGAATATTTCGCTGGTTTGTAGTGCTTTTTGGGCACAGATTGTTTTTGAGATAAGACTTTGGGCCAATTAGGCTAAACGGATTGGAGCAAGAAGACCCGGCGATCCACCCGCTTCCGCCGCCGAGTCGCCGCCTACACCACCCCGGCCCGGCGATCTGCGACTTCAGCGATCCTCATGGGTTGCTTGAAACTTGGTTGACCGGCTCAATTTCCCATACCATTTCAACCGTTGCCAATTTGAATGGCTAGTTTGAAAATTATTAATTTTTTTTTTAACTTCTAACTTTTACATATATATTAAACACACACTTTTCACCTCATTTTAACACTTTAACTCCAAATTCTTACCTCAAAAAACTTATTTCACTCACAAAACAAACTAAAAATGAATCCCAACAACAATCAAAACAATCCCAACAACAACCCAAATAATCAACAACGTCCCTTTATCGACTTTAACGATCCAAACTTACTAAACAACGCGGCTTTCATCCACCTAATTCGACAAATGAACGTTAATCTTCAACCACCTAGTCAACCTATGCCACAAATGGGTTTTGGTAATTGGAACACGCCACAAGACAACTTCGGTTTTCGGTCCTTTCAAGATACGCCACAACAACACTTTGATCGTCAACAACTTGCTCCAACCCCACCACGTTCTCCCGATATCGAGTTCGTTCAAGAAACTCAACCCGAAGTTGAGCTTGAAGCCGAAGAGGACGGTTCAAGACAACGAAAAAGGCGTCCACACAAAAAGAAGGCGGCGTTTGAACCACGAACGAGAACACCGGCTATTCCGTGGTCACCGACCGAGGAAATGAATCTATGTAAAGCTTGGCTTGAGGTTACCGAAGACCCACGTGAAGGTATAAAATTTCGGCCTCTAAATGAGAGCGGACTGGCTAGTGGTTTTATTCTTTTTAACCTCAAAACTAAGCATGTAAAAAAAATGCCCAATAAAACATTTATCACAACCTTTTAGTATCAAAATTGGGGCCTTAAGTGTTTTAGGGGCCTTAGGCCCATGCCTAGCCCAAACTACAATGTGAAGCCGGCTCTGATAATAATAATAATAATAATAATAATAATAAACCGCCATACCCATAAGAATACATATATACATAACAGGTCTCCACATATCTCCACATACGTAAATTTACATCAAAACCCTAGCTAATTAATATATCTTCATCAAAAAATCACTTTTAAGTCGATCGATCATAAGTCATGGCCTCCTCCGATGAAGGATTCAAAGCGTACGAGAGAGGAAACTACTCTAATGCCATCCGCCACTACGCACTGCATGATGACACCACCACCCATTACTACTTACAACTTGAAAAATATTGCAAAGCTTTGACAGACGCCGAAAAGGCTGTTAGGTTGAAGCTTGTCGGGTCCCGTGGCTATAGACGTCTAGGTGCTGCTCTTTCCGCCTTGCAACAATACGATGAGGCTGTTTCCGCCTATAACAAAGGCCTAAAACTTTATCCCAATAACGCTGCCTTGAAATCTGATTTAGCTTTTACTAAGGCTACTTTGATTAATAAGGCCCATCGCCTGCAGGCTGATGATGATCAGTTAATTCCCTTGAAAGACGGAAAGCAGATAGCTGCTGAGGACGACGATCAAGATGATCAAGGTGATGGATTGATTGTGGAAGGCGGTGAGTTATGGTGCGCTGCAGAAGTAGAAAAGAAGGTAAACTATACTTACTAATACTACAAATTTTGATATTGATAGCTTTTACAATAGTAAAGAAGTTAATGGAGTAATAGACAAAAAGATTTTTGTATAGATGAAGATTTTTGTATATATAGGTATAAAATCATTAATAAGGTTACGGTAACTCGTAACCAGAAGTTGCATGAAATTAAAAGTCCAACAACAAGTCAACAACCAACTCATTTAATTTGTTAATGCCTTTCATAAATTGGTCGCTACCAACAGTACTACACAATTGGTTTGTAGCCACTAATCGGTACTCCATCCAGGAGAATGATGCTGTTGCTGCTGATGATGAGGAGGAGAATGATGCTGTTGCTGCTGATGATGAGGAGGAGAATGATGCTGTTGCTGCTGCTGATGAGGAGGAGAATGATGCTGTTGCTGCTGATGATGAGGAGGAGAATGATGCTGTTGCTGCTGCTGATGATGAGGAGGAGAATGATGCTGTGCTGCTGCTGATGATGAGGAGGAGAATGATGCTGTTGCTGCTGCTGATGATGAGGACGAGTTTTATGAGAATTTCGATGCACCAATGTTTGTCGATTTTACTAAACCGGATACTTTTCCTACTGATGATCGATACTGGTTCTGCTCTAGAGTTGGTATGTGTTTGTTTTTGTTACAAATTATCTTACTTTATTTGTTTTGGGGATGTCCCCTTTAGCTGAATTTAGCTCATATGCTTTGAAAAACTTAGATCTTGAAATTTAGAATTTCTTTTTTTCAAGAAATAGTTGTAGCAGTTAGATTTGTTAAGAAATTCTTGTAATTTAAGCTTAAGATTATTTGTCCATTAAGATATAGATATTTTTTTAAGGCCTGATTAGTGAGATAGCACTGGAATTTTGATTTTCTTCTTAACTAGATCCAATTGTTTTGATTTAGGCATTTTTGGGTCTGGACTTCTCATGAATTTGGTTTAATTTAGAATAAAAAATGGAAAAATTTGGACTTGGTAACAGCTATGAAGTTTCAGAAAACAGACAGAAACTTGATGTCACTATTTTAGATGAATTGTGGTGTCTTTGTTACCTTTGTTATAAGAATGAGATTTTGATTAGGTTATTCGAATATTATACTAATTAACATGATCTGAATTGTAATGATTTCAGGTTGTGATCAAAAGCATGAGCAGGAAATTAACCATGAAGAGATCTCTAAAAACTTTGTTCTTCGGGTCCTGGCTGCAAGAAGTCCCAACATTAAGCTTCGAAAAGCACTAAATAAGGACCACTCTTTTAGAAGTGTTCAGAATCCAAAGGCTACCACCATTGACATGCCTCAAACTCGAACGATTGCCAAGGCTCTTGTTTTTCACTCTCCTAAGAAGGCTAATTGTGTTAAGAAATCTGTTGAACTGCATAAACCTTTAAGAAAGATTTGTGAAGGGATGAAGAGACTTGAAATAGGAAGCCAAAAGAAGATAGTAAAGAGTACTAAAATGAAGCCCAAGAAACCAGAAACTGAAGATTCATCTAGAAGGCAGTTGAAGGTCTGCAAGAGTGACAAAAAGTCAAAAGATTTAGCAGCTTCCAAGTCTACAAAAGCTCAGAACAAGAAGATCTCGAGCTCCAAAGTAGTTGAAAATGAGTCTGGTGAGATAAATATTGATGTGAAGTTAATCGATGGTTCTACACCTGAGGTTCAAAAACAAGAGGGTCCGTTACAGCAAGAAACTTCTGACTCTTCAAATGCCCTTGTGTTGAGAGCTGAAACTAACGATTTGCCAAATGCAGAAGATAAAGAGAATATGGCTGTTGATGTGAAACTAATAGATGGTTCTACATCCGACTTTAGCAAGACGGAAGAAGATCAACAACCACAAGCAACTTCTGACACTTCAAATTTGGATATCATAGAGGATGTGGGAAAAGCCGAAGATCATTCAAATGAAGTGGTAGCAGGACAGATGGATGGTGATGACGATGCTTTAAATCCTGAGGATAACAACAGGTATAATGATGTTTGCCAGCTTAGAATTTTATGCTTTTCACTTGCTCCCTTTTGTGCACATCACAATACTTATAACTTATGTGCAGATCTAACAACCAGCCATTGGGTGATAAGAATCTCACCAAAGACGTATATAAGAAGAACAAGGTTATTCAAACTTCTGGTCCTGCCGGTCTGAAATGCAAAAAGCCAAAACCTACCAACATCAAGCCGTTTAGGCTAAGAACTGATGTAAGCAATTGTTTTAACAGAGTATAGTGTACTCTCTTACATAATTGATGATTTATGCTGTACTCTATTTCGTTGTTGATTAGCTATTGGTTTCTTTTAGGAAAGAGGGATTATTAGAGAAGCTCTTCAGGAGAAAAAGCTCCATGATACTGCTCCTGGAAAAGATGATTTGAAAGATACAAGTGTGCTAAAGAGGACATATCGGGTTCCAATGAAAGTGAGTTTCAATTACATCTCAACTAGACAATCGCTCATGCAAATAATATACCAAGTAGATGCACAAGGCAACCTTTTTTATAATGTTATCCTTTTTATTTGCCAGATAAATGATGACTGTGGGAAAGAAACAAGTGCAGTGGGATCATTGGGTACGCAGGATTGTTGGGTACGCAGGATTGTTTCACCTCAGAAAACAAGGACGCCATTTCAGCAACTCGATGTGATAAAGGAGAAATCATGTAAATTAATGAGTGATGTTGTGGTGGCGGAGATCAAAACTAGAGCAGCTTCTACTACAAGATCCAACTCACGGGGAAAGCGGCCTGTGACAATTGCTAAAGAACCAAACTTTCACACCTCACATCGGCCAAGAGCTTGCTTAAAGAACATTGCCCAAGGACCAAGTTTATGTTGTGTGTAAAGATCTAATAGGATCTAATAGCCATACACACAAATATCATTTTTCTAAAAAGTTGATCAATATATGTGTTTTGTTCCTGACCAGATAAATAGAGAACTCACAAGCAGAAAGTCCATCGGCTTTTTAACATTTATGTTTGCAATTTAAAGACATATTAAAACTAGGTTACAATTCTGTTAGTTTTTCAGCAATTGACGGGAGAAATATTATGCATACAAATATCAAAATCCAACTTAGTACCAAAATCCATGTATATAATCATCATCAAACTCACCAGTGAGAAATCGTCATTGTCTCCTTTCATAATTGTCTCTTCGTTTGGTAAAAGATGAGCAGTCATCATTTCCCATTTGGTCCACGCCCTAGCAGCCTCATACTAAAAACAATATACAATATTTTGAAAAGGGAGTCAATAGATATAGTGCTTCACTACTATAAAGACTTAAGAAACAGTTCCCTTTAAGTAATACTATCACAATTGCTAACAAAAAGGGGGGGGGGGGGGGGGGGGGGGGGGGGGGGGGGGGGGGGGGGGGGGGGGGGGGGGGGGGGGGGGGGGGGGGGGGGGGGGGGGGGGGGGGGGGGGGGGGGGGGGGGGGGGGGGGGGGGGGGGGGGGGGGGGGGGGGGGGGGGGGGGGGGGGGGGGGGGGGGGGGGGGGGGGGGGGGGGGGGGGGGGGGGGGGGGGGGGGGGGGGGGGGGGGGGGGGGGGGGGGGGGGGGGGGGGGGGGGGGGGGGGGGGGGGGGGGGGGGGGGGGGGGGGGGGGGGGGGGGGGGGGGGGGGGGGGGGGGGGGGGGGGGGGGGGGGGGGGGGGGGGGGGGGGGGGGGGGGGGGGGGGGGGGGGGGGGGGGGGGGGGGGGGGGGGGGGGGGGGGGGGGGGGGGGGGGGGGGGGGGGGGGGGGGGGGGGGGGGGGGGGGGGGGGGGGGGGGGGGGGGGGGGGGGGGGGGGGGGGGGGGGGGGGGGGGGGGGGGGGGGGGGGGGGGGGGGGGGGGGGGGGGGGGGGGGGGGGGGGGGGGGGGGGGGGGGGGGGGGGGGGGGGGGGGGGGGGGGGGGGGGGGGGGGGGGGGGGGGGGGGGGGGGGGGGGGGGGGGGGGGGGGGGGGGGGGGGGGGGGGGGGGGGGGGGGGGGGGGGGGGGGGGGGGGGGGGGGGGGGGGGGGGGGGGGGGGGGGGGGGGGGGGGGGGGGGGGGGGGGGGGGGGGGGGGGGGGGGGGGGGGGGGGGGGGGGGGGGGGGGGGGGGGGGGGGGGGGGGGGGGGGGGGGGGGGGGGGGGGGGGGGGGGGGGGGGGGGGGGGGGGGGGGGGGGGGGGGGGGGGGGGGGGGGGGGGGGGGGGGGGGGGGGGGGGGGGGGGGGGGGGGGGGGGGGGGGGGGGGGGGGGGGGGGGGGGGGGGGGGGGGGGGGGGGGGGGGGGGGGGGGGGGGGGGGGGGGGGGGGGGGGGGGGGGGGGGGGGGGGGGGGGGGGGGGGGGGGGGGGGGGGGGGGGGGGGGGGGGGGGGGGGGGGGGGGGGGGGGGGGGGGGGGGGGGGGGGGGGGGGGGGGGGGGGGGGGGGGGGGGGGGGGGGGGGGGGGGGGGGGGGGGGGGGGGGGGGGGGGGGGGGGGGGGGGGGGGGGGGGGGGGGGGGGGGGGGGGGGGGGGGGGGGGGGGGGGGGGGGGGGGGGGGGGGGGGGGGGGGGGGGGGGGGGGGGGGGGGGGGGGGGGGGGGGGGGGGGGGGGGGGGGGGGGGGGGGGGGGGGGGGGGGGGGGGGGGGGGGGGGGGGGGGGGGGGGGGGGGGGGGGGGGGGGGGGGGGGGGGGGGGGGGGGGGGGGGGGGGGGGGGGGGGGGGGGGGGGGGGGGGGGGGGGGGGGGGGGGGGGGGGGGGGGGGGGGGGGGGGGGGGGGGGGGGGGGGGGGGGGGGGGGGGGGGGGGGGGGGGGGGGGGGGGGGGGGGGGGGGGGGGGGGGGGGGGGGGGGGGGGGGGGGGGGGGGGGGGGGGGGGGGGGGGGGGGGGGGGGGTTGTGTTATGTCAAAGCTATGCCATTATTCAGCTATCAACTGGTTGATTCTTGTGTAGAAAATTTACCTGACACTCAAGCACAAGATTTGGTTTATGCATCCCTTTTCAGTTTACCAAAGAAAACTAAAATTATTGAACATAAACTGGAAAGAGAAGAAATTAAAAAGATTTCATTATCAGAATCACATCCATGAATTTCAACAGCAGCAACATTTGTGGTTTTCAATTTGATCCTAAAACTCGAGCAAATAGCCAAAAATAAAATCTTTGTGTCCAAACTTATGATTTTAAAGTCACTCATTTGATCCTAATGTTCTTCAGCTTCTCATTTGCTGCTACAAGTTCTGCTGCTATACCCGGTTCATTAGCAGAATGCCCTGCATCTGGAACCACCTATTTGACAACAAAATATATTATTTAATAAACTGCAACAACTTCAAATTTGAATAAGTGATTTAAGATTTTGTACAGAAATATCCAACTAAATTTTTTATTTTATACCAGTTAGAAAGTTAGAAGTAGAACATTACCCAAAATCAATCTATTCATAAATAAAATGATCAACAATTGTCATGTCTAGCTTGGAGAGAGAGTACAAACCTTAAATTCTGCCTCTGGCCAAGCTTTATGCAGATCCCACGCCGACATCATGGGGCAGCAACAATCATATCTTCCCTAAAAATCCAACAACATAATGAAAACATCCACAAATAATAAAAGAAAAACAAAGTTCGTGTGTTGTTGCACAAAAAAATATAATATATTATGGCACTTACCTGTACAATTACAGCATTGATATGCTTGATCTTCTCAATATTATCCAGCAGATGTGAATCTGTTGGAAAGAATCCTTTATTCACAAAGTAATGGTTCTCAATCCTTGCGAACGCCTGCATGTTAAGACACCCATTTACTCCAAAATATAAATATGGAACAATAGATGGAATAGCCATACACACAAATATCATTTTTCTAAAAAGTTGATCAATATATGTGTTTTGTTCCTGACCAGATAAATAGAGAACTCACAAGCAGAAAGTCCATCGGCTTTTTAACATTTATGTTTGCAATTTAAAGACATATTAAAACTAGGTTACAATTCTGTTAGTTTTTCAGCAATTGACGGGAGAAATATTATGCATACAAATATCAAAATCCAACTTAGTACCAAAATCCATGTATATAATCATCATCAAACTCACCAGTGAGAAATCGTCATTGTCTCCTTTCATAATTGTCTCTTCGTTTGGTAAAAGATGAGCAGTCATCATTTCCCATTTGGTCCACGCCCTAGCAGCCTCATACTAAAAACAATATACAATATTTTGAAAAGGGAGTCAATAGATATAGTGCTTCACTACTATAAAGACTTAAGAAACAGTTCCCTTTAAGTAATACTATCACAATTGCTAACAAAAAGGGGGGGGAAAAAAATTCTTACTTGTGTATTCAAGTCATCGGAGTTCAATCTCTTGTGGTAGGCCTTCACAAAGCAGTCCCTTTCATTTTCTGGTATAAGATCTCTAAAAGGCTCCCAAGCTGTTATTTACAGTAGGTTCTTGGTCTCTACAATTTAGCAGAGGAATGATTATAAACCTGATCAAAGAGAATAATCCGATAGAATTCAGGATCAAAGAATCTTCTGTTGTTAGGTGAAGTACCACCTCCAGGACCACCATGAAGAAATATAACAGGCTGCATGCCATGACAAGATCATAAACAAAGTACATGTAGCGAAATATATTTCAAATCTGAAAAAAAAAAGAAAAAAAAAAAAAAAAAAAAAAAAAAAAAAAAAAAAAAAAAAAAAAAAAAAAAAAAAAAAAAAAAAAAAAAAAAAAAAAAAAAAAAAAAAAAAAAAAAAAAAAAAAAAAAAAAAAAAAAAAAAAAAAAAAAAAAAAAAAAAAAAAAAAAAAAAAAAAAAAAAAAAAAAAAAAAAAAAAAAAAAAAAAAAAAAAAAAAAAAAAAAAAAAAAAAAAAAAAAAAAAAAAAAAAAAAAAAAAAAAAAAAAAAAAAAAAAAAAAAAAAAAAAAAAAAAAAAAAAAAAAAAAAAAAAAAAAAAAAAAAAAAAAAAAAAAAAAAAAAAAAAAAAAAAAAAAAAAAAAAAAAAAAAAAAAAAAAAAAAAAAAAAAAAAAAAAAAAAAAAAAAAAAAAAAAAAAAAAAAAAAAAAAAAAAAAAAAAAAAAAAAAAAAAAAAAAAAAAAAAAAAAAAAAAAAAAAAAAAAAAAAAAAAAAAAAAAAAAAAAAAAAAAAAAAAAAAAAAAAAAAAAAAAAAAAAAAAAAAAAAAAAAAAAAAAAAAAAAAAAAAAAAAAAAAAAAAAAAAAAAAAAAAAAAAAAAAAAAAAAAAAAAAAAAAAAAAAAAAAAAAAAAAAAAAAAAAAAAAAAAAAAAAAAAAAAAAAAAAAAAAAAAAAAAAAAAAAAAAAAAAAAACATGTTGTGTTCTCTTCCAAACAAGCGTGAGGTGTGCTCTTACCAGCTCCTCTCTGGAACAACAATAATAACATGGTGACATGAAATCTTTCATAACTGTGTTAGTTTTTTCAGTAGGTTCTTGGTCTCTACAATTTAGCAGAGGAATGATTATAAACCTGATCAAAGAGAATAATCCGATAGAATTCAGGATCAAAGAATCTTCTGTTGTTAGGTGAAGTACCACCTCCAGGACCACCATGAAGAAATATAACAGGCTGCATGCCATGACAAGATCATAAACAAAGTACATGTAGCGAAATATATTTCAAATCTGAAAAAAAAAAGAAACCTAATCGGTTCGGAAACGGTCACGAGGATACCAGGTTAGGTCGTGTACATCTGAGTCAATCACTCACCCTCCCCAGTTGACCTAAATAGTGAAAACCACCTCCACTTACCCAGAAAACTATTCACCAACACTACGAGCATTGCGTTTAAATTACATAGGGAGACCCCATATTTTCAAAATGTTAGAAATTTATGAGCATATTGAACCGAAAATCCTGTATATTAGAGAACAAGTAGCACACATGCAACTCAAACATATAAGGGGAAAGGAGATCAATGCTAAGGGGTGAGTTCATTTGAGACCAGGGTTGCAACCAAATGGAGCTATTATCAACTAACTTAAACTCAAGCCTAAGGTATAACCCTAAATTCAAGCTTGAAATACTTAGTAAGTCGAACTCGAGCTTCTAATTAGGTATATTATTGAGCTTTTCGAGCACGTGATGTCTAGTAGAAAGCACTTTGCTAAGTAATTTGAACTTAGTTACTAGGGTAAATATACTGGTTCCAATAAGACTGGCAAGAATGTGTGGAAGATCAAGCAACTATAAATAACTTAAAAAAACAGAGTAATGATTACTAACATGACCAGAAGGATTTCCAGATTGCTCCCAATAGATTGTATGAATATCAGAAACTTTCAAAAAATCAGTAGCATAAGGCTCAATAGGCTCATAAAGTTTCTTGCTTAACTCCATTAATTCTGTATCTATATGTATAGATTCACTCTTATTGATACAATTCTGAACTCTCAACACTAAATTCTTTCTTCCTGCAAAAACCCAACATAAACTCTTTGATCATCAATGCATGCAACATAATAGTTTTGAATTTTCACCTAAATGATTCAATTTTTTTTATCACGAAATTCATCTAAATGATGAAACTTTTCGAATAAATTAACAGAATCCCATCTGGGTTTTTCCCAAAATATGATTTTATGAAAAGGGTATTTATCTTTTTAATGTTTTTTTTTTACAAAAGATGAAAACTTTTGTTATTGGTATCAAAGAAAATAAGAAAAAAAGTGTCTAAGTCTTTATGAAGATGGAATCTTGACCTGTGGAAATAGAATGATTATTGTGGGGAAGTGTGAAGAGGAATGGAGATGGAGTGGGAGTGGGAGTGGGAGTGGGAGTGAAGTGAGGCAGAAGAGTTTTTTGAAGAAGCCCTAAATTCATTTGAGGGAAAATCGTTAATTGGATAATTGACAAGTCCCAACAAACATCATGACGGGGGAGGGAGTGGAAGGCTCAACCCTCTCATCTCCCTTCAACTATCCAATCAAATTACTCCACCTCATTTCAACCCTCCAACCTTTTTTCCAACCTTTTTTTAGTGGCAACCATCACTCTCAACCTTTTCTTCACATTTTAATAATTTATCCTTAACATTATAAACTTTACATAATTAACCCTTTTAATTATAACTAACCAACTATATAAAGAAAAACAAATACATTTCATTAGCGATTAAAAATTTAAAGATACAAAACATAAAATAAAATAAAAACACATACATTTTATTACGAATAAAAAAAACTACATAAAGATAATGGATCCATATGATGAAAATATGTGTTTGAATTGAGAAATATAGAGTAAAAATGGTGTTTGGTTGTGTTTTTTGTGTTATGATTTCGGCCCTATATATAGAAATTTAAAAAAAAAAGTTTCCCAGACTTGTCACTTTACACCCCTGGAGCGTCTACACTGCAGGTCCATGACCGTTTGAAATATTTTCACCAATGGTTAATTGGATAATTGACAAGTCCCAACAAACATCATGAGGATATGGATTGATAAGTCTTACCAAATTTTAGTTTATTATAACTTCGATGATTCCAATCATGACAAATTGGTCACTTTTTTTTTAAAAGTAAATTTCTACCTAATCTATCTATATTCTCCATATAATACTCCAAGGAGGATCGAACCTCCATCTACACCAAAGGAGCACATGCTCCTTACCACTCTTTAATATAGAGATTAGCCATTGGATCTATTAGATTCCATGATTACGACGAAAAACTTTGATATTATATTAAGTCTCGCTAAATACAACTTTAGAGACCGTAGTTAAATGTATAAAATAGTTGTATAATTATCATAAAATAATTTACATTAATATAGACCTTTAAAACTGTTAATCATTATCTATTATCTATATCTATACTATATTATAAAGCAAATAAAGTTTCAACTTTTAACTTTCAATTTCAACAATGTACACATGATAATGCATGATGTATCATACATCAATGCCCCACAACTTTAAACTTTCATTTTCATCTTTCTCTTCAAATCTCATCCACTCATTTTTTTTCTCTATCTTCCATAAATCATTTTATTCCTCTAATTCATTCAAAATCTTTTATCTCAAAAACCGTACATCGATAAATTATAAAAATTATATGGGTGTTCTTAAAATTTCATTCGATATAAATTCGATATAAAAAAAAAAAAAAAAAAAAAAAAAAAAAAAAAAAAAAAAAAAAAAAAAAAAAAAAAAAAAAAAAAAAAAAAAAAAAAAAAAAAAAAAAAAAAAAAAAAAAAAAAAAAAAAAAAAAAAAAAAAAAAAAAAAAAAAAAAAAAAAAAAAAAAAAAAAAAAAAAAAAAAAAAAAAAAAAAAAAAAAAAAAAAAAAAAAAAAAAAAAAAAAAAAAAAAAAAAAAAAAAAAAAAAAAAAAAAAAAAAAAAAAAAAAAAAAAAAAAAAAAAAAAAAAAAAAAAAAAAAAAAAAAAAAAAAAAAAAAAAAAAAAAAAAAAAAAAAAAAAAAAAAAAAAAAAAAAAAAAAAAAAAAAAAAAAAAAAAAAAAAAAAAAAAAAAAAAAAAAAAAAAAAAAAAAAAAAAAAAAAAAAAAAAAAAAAAAAAAAAAAAAAAAAAAAAAAAAAAAAAAAAAAAAAAAAAAAAAAAAAAAAAAAAAAAAAAAAAAAAAAAAAAAAAAAAAAAAAAAAAAAAAAAAAAAAAAAAAAAAAAAAAAAAAAAAAAAAAAAAAAAAAAAAAAAAAAAAAAAAAAAAAAAAAAAAAAAAAAAAAAAAAAAAAAAAAAAAAAAAAAAAAAAAAAAAAAAAAAAAAAAAAAAAAAAAAAAAAAAAAAAAAAAAAAAAAAAAAAAAAAAAAAAAAAAAAAAAAAAAAAAAAAAAAAAAAAAAAAAAAAAAAAAAAAAAAAAAAAAAAAAAAAAAAAAAAAAAAAAAAAAAAAAAAAAAAAAAAAAAAAAAAAAAAAAAAAAAAAAAAAAAAAAAAAAAAAAAAAAAAAAAAAAAAAAAAAAAAAAAAAAAAAAAAAAAAAAAAAAAAAAAAAAAAAAAAAAAAAAAAAAAAAAAAAAAAAAAAAAAAAAAAAAAAAAAAAAAAAAAAAAAAAAAAAAAAAAAAAAAAAAAAAAAAAAAAAAAAAAAAAAAAAAAAAAAAAAAAAAAAAAAAAAAAAAAAAAAAAAAAAAAAAAAAAAAAAAAAAAAAAAAAAAAAAAAAAAAAAAAAAAAAAAAAAAAAAAAAAAAAAAAAAAAAAAAAAAAAAAAAAAAAAAAAAAAAAAAAAAAAAAAAAAAAAAAAAAAAAAAAAAAAAAAAAAAAAAAAAAAAAAAAAAAAAAAAAAAAAAAAAAAAAAAAAAAAAAAAAAAAAAAAAAAAAAAAAAAAAAAAAAAAAAAAAAAAAAAAAAAAAAAAAAAAAAAAAAAAAAAAAAAAAAAAAAAAAAAAAAAAAAAAAAAAAAAAAAAAAAAAAAAAAAAAAAAAAAAAAAAAAAAAAAAAAAAAAAAAAAAAAAAAAAAAAAAAAAAAAAAAAAAAAAAAAAAAAAAAAAAAAAAAAAAAAAAAAAAAAAAAAAAAAAAAAAAAAAAAAAAAAAAAAAAAAAAAAAAAAAAAAAAAAAAAAAAAAAAAAAAAAAAAAAAAAAAAAAAAAAAAAAAAAAAAAAAAAAAAAAAAAAAAAAAAAAAAAAAAAAAAAAAAAAAAAAAAAAAAAAAAAAAAAAAAAAAAAAAAAAAAAAAAAAAAAAAAAAAAAAAAAAAAAAAAAAAAAAAAAAAAAAAAAAAAAAAAAAAAAAAAAAAAAAAAAAAAAAAAAAAAAAAAAAAAAAAAAAAAAAAAAAAAAAAAAAAAAAAAAAAAAAAAAAAAAAAAAAAAAAAAAAAAAAAAAAAAAAAAAAAAAAAAAAAAAAAAAAAAAAAAAAAAAAAAAAAAAAAAAAAAAAAAAAAAAAAAAAAAAAAAAAAAAAAAAAAAAAAAAAAAAAAAAAAAAAAAAAAAAAAAAAAAAAAAAAAAAAAAAAAAAAAAAAAAAAAAAAAAAAAAAAAAAAAAAAAAAAAAAAAAAAAAAAAAAAAAAAAAAAAAAAAAAAAAAAAAAAAAAAAAAAAAAAAAAAATGCTCTTTTATTAGAGATGTCATTCGATATACTTTCGACGAATTTTTAAATCCTAGGGCGGAGCCCGTACGGCTAAAGCATTTGGTTATCACACTCTATGATCTATCACACTATATGACCTATCACACTTTATGACCTATCACCTCCACCATCTCATCGCCGCAATGCGCGGGTATTTACTCTCGTATATTATCATACAATCATGGATTTATCTAAATTCCATTATTACAAAGCCTTGGTTTCAAGTTATTTTCAAATCAAAGTATATTGCATCATTTTACAGTTCGAACTCATAACCGGTAGTTAAAAGCTTAAATGTATCTACTAATTAAACATGGCTCTATTTTGTGTTTGAAATGACGAATTTGTATCTTTAAATAAGATGATATCTTTTAACTTTAATCAGACTAGACTTTTAGATGGTGGTTACAAGTTTAATTGTTAAGTTAAATATGATTGTTAAATATAGTAGTCCTGATGATTCATTTAGGATCCAACTAATAAACACTATTCAATTTAGATTATAGATGTGTATTTTGTAATATTTGATATATATATTTATACATATGTCAGTAAAACTTTTGCGATTTATAAGCACTAAAACTACTAATTATTCGGAGATATAGTTTTTGATTTAACGAGTTGTAAATGAATCACCATAATTTGTCCATTTATTAGATTAGATGGGCTGAGTTTGAGCTCAGTTTTGATGCAGTTATTAAATTATGTAAGTTTGGTTTGTGTATATATACTAGAAAGGTATCCGCATAATGTCACGACGGTGACGACGAGGGGTGGTGGTGGTGACGATAACGAGCGGTGGTGACGGTATCGGTCTGATTATTAATATAAAAATAATTGATTATTCTAAGGGTTGGAGGATATATGTTATATATAATTTCATTTAAAACATGGTAAATATATTAGGTATAGATATTTAAACCAGAGAATAAAATGAGAAAAACAGTTATTGATTTATTATTTGAGAAAGGAAAAATGATATAGTTTGTGTTATATGGTAGTCAATATAAGCAGGGGCGGATCTTCTTTAGGGCCCGAGGGGGCCCGAGTCCCCCCGGTTTTTCGCTTAGTAGTGGTAATTTATTGGTATTTCGTTTGAAAACATATATGGTTATTAAGCCGGCCCCCGCCGATATAATCTTCAAGATCCGCCATTGAATAGAAGAATCTCAAATTAACAATCCGTTAACTCAAATATGATTCGAATGCAATCCTAAAATTTAATAGAAAGAGATTTGACTTATGGCCATTGTACAAGTTCCAATTCAATGCATCTATTTTGAAACAGAAAATGACATATTGACGACACATCTTATAACAACGTAATAATTTACCAATTTAGTATTACACACATACCTCCCTTCCTTGTTGAATCAAAAAGCCTCCAACTATACAAAACATACAACACGACCTTAAAGTGTTCGATTTACATAAGCTATTGTATTGCTTTCCAATATACAAAATTTTAATCCTTAAAGCTTAACTATATGTATGTCATTGTCAATCACTACATCGAAAGGTGCATGAGGCTTGACCTGTTCTAGCATTTGTACAACCATCCTCATCGATGGCCTTTGTGCAGGGTACTTCGTTGTGCAACGTATTGCGATGGTCAACACCTCGACTACTTCTTCCTTTGACTCGTCTGAAATGTTTGGATCAACCAAAGTGATTGCGTTGTCCTTAATCATTTTGTCACGAACCCAACATACTATATCCTTGTTTTCCCCAAACTCGGGTTGAACTGGCTTTTTTCCAGTTACCAACTCCATCAAAACAACTCCAAAGCTGTAGATATCGCTTTTTTCATTCACTTTGAATGTATAACCATATTCTATAAATAAAACAACATTCATTAGTATATATAGATAATATATGTATGTAACAAATGATTGTGTATATAAAAGATGATTAGAGACTAACCGGGTGCAATGTAACCATGTGTTCCTGCAATAACATGGCTTGAATCCGCAACCTTATTTGTATGCACTATCTTTGCTAGGCCGAAATCAGCAATTTTCGCCCTCATTTCCTCATCTAACAAAATATTGCTTGATTTCACGTCGCGATGTATAACTGGTTTGTCGCACCAGTGATGTAGGTACTCCAAACCCATCGCAGCTCCCATGGCTATCTCATACCGGATTTTCCAGTCCATTTCGACCTTTTGATACGAATGTAGTTTGTCCCATAAACTACCATTAGCCATGTACTCGTAAACAAGTAGATTTGAGTCCTCACTCGTGATACTACAATACAACTTAACCACATTTACGTGTCGAATCGAGCTCAAAGTGGCTACCTCGGCATCATATTCTGACGACCTACTTTTTCGTTTGGGTAGTATAGTCGTGCTATTTGAGTAACTTTTTCGCTCAACGGAGTCAATACCGGACTTCCACATATGCTTCACGGCTAACTTGTTCCCACACCCTAGTTCGACATTGTATACGTTCCCTGACCCGCCTTTCCCGATCAAATTCTCTTCTTTTAGAGATCGTAAAATATCGTCTTCGTTAAAACTAACGACATGAAACTGTTTCATGTCCCACGTGTTGAGTGTGAATCCACGACAATAATTCCAAGAACGACAACTACAAATTAGTTGTTACAAAAGAGAGTATAACAACAAGAGTTGTTATAATTGATCAATAACGATAAAACTTAGCAGGTGAATAAAGGAACGGCCATCCTTATTTCACGGGCCGTGTTTTACGGACATCTCTTTCGTCATTAAATCTCTATATATGAGATATCTGTATTTGTAAAATGATTAAGCCAGAAATCAATAAACATCTCCTAGTTACCCCGGTGGACGTAGGTCAGACCCAGACCGAACCACGTTAAATCCTTGTGTTGTTCTTTCGATTATAAGTGTGTGTTGCTTGTGTGTTTGTGTGATTCCCGTGTTGTTAGGATCAACAACACGGGAATCACACAAACACACAAGCAACACACACTTATAATCGAAAGAACAACACAAGGATTTAACGTGGTTCGGTCTGGGTCTGACCTACGTCCACCGGGGTAACTAGGAGATGTTTATTGATTTCTGGCTTAATCATTTTACAAATACAGATATCTCATATATAGAGATTTAATGACGAAAGAGATGTCCGTAAAACACGGCCCGTGAAATAAGGATGGCCGTTCCTTTATTCACCTGCTAAGTTTTATCGTTATTGATCAATTATAAAAAAAAAAAAAAAAAAAAAAAAAAAAAAAAAAAAAAAAAAAAAAAAAAAAAAAAAAAAAAAAAAAAAAAAAAAAAAAAAAAAAAAAAAAAAAAAAAAAAAAAAAAAAAAAAAAAAAAAAAAAAAAAAAAAAAAAAAAAAAAAAAAAAAAAAAAAAAAAAAAAAAAAAAAAAAAAAAAAAAAAAAAAAAAAAAAAAAAAAAAAAAAAAAAAAAAAAAAAAAAAAAAAAAAAAAAAAAAAAAAAAAAAAAAAAAAAAAAAAAAAAAAAAAAAAAAAAAAAAAAAAAAAAAAAAAAAAAAAAAAAAAAAAAAAAAAAAAAAAAAAAAAAAAAAAAAAAAAAAAAAAAAAAAAAAAAAAAAAAAAAAAAAAAAAAAAAAAAAAAAAAAAAAAAAAAAAAAAAAAAAAAAAAAAAAAAAAAAAAAAAAAAAAAAAAAAAAAAAAAAAAAAAAAAAAAAAAAAAAAAAAAAAAAAAAAAAAAAAAAAAAAAAAAAAAAAAAAAAAAAAAAAAAAAAAAAAAAAAAAAAAAAAAAAAAAAAAAAAAAAAAAAAAAAAAAAAAAAAAAAAAAAAAAAAAAAAAAAAAAAAAAAAAAAAAAAAAAAAAAAAAAAAAAAAAAAAAAAAAAAAAAAAAAAAAAAAAAAAAAAAAAAAAAAAAAAAAAAAAAAAAAAAAAAAAAAAAAAAAAAAAAAAAAAAAAAAAAAAAAAAAAAAAAAAAAAAAAAAAAAAAAAAAAAAAAAAAAAAAAAAAAAAAAAAAAAAAAAAAACACACACACACTTATAATCGAAAGAACAACACAAGGATTTAACGTGGTTCGGTCTGGGTCTGACCTACGTCCACCGGGGTAACTAGGAGATGTTTATTGATTTCTGGCTTAATCATTTTACAAATACAGATATCTCATATATAGAGATTTAATGACGAAAGAGATGTCCGTAAAACACGGCCCGTGAAATAAGGATGGCCGTTCCTTTATTCACCTGCTAAGTTTTATCGTTATTGATCAATTATAACAACTCTTGTTGTTATACTCTCTTTTGTAACAACTAATTTGTAGTTGTCGTTCTTGGAATTATTGTCGTGGATTCACACTCAACAATCTCCCACTTGAAGCCACGGAACGTATTCACCTGTGCTTCAACTGTGCATCTGTATTTCTGTAAAAACTTTTGATCTTGACTCCTTCCTAGTTACCCTGCCTTCTCTTCAATTATCCTGAAGGCCAGTTGAAGCTATGCAAAGCTTCAACTTCTCTAAGGTGACAACCTTAGTCAACATATCAGCTGGATTTTCAGTTCCTTTGATCTTATTCAACTTCAGAGTGCCATCATTAATTATCTCTCTGATGAAGTGATATCTCAGCTGTATGTGCTTTGTCTTCGAATGGAAGACTGGATTCTTTGCAAGATGAATTGCACTTTGACTGTCACAGAATAGTGCACAATCATCTTGTTCTTTGCCTAGTTCGTTGATAAAATTCTTCAACCATATAAGCTCTTTGCTTGCTTCAGCAACTGCCATGTACTCTGCTTCTGTGGTTGAGAGAGCAACACTTTTCTGGAGTTTAGACATCCAACTCACAGCTGTGCCTCCCACTGTAAAGACGTACCCTGTGGTGCTTTTGTAAGATTCTTTACAACCACCTAGATCTGCATCTGTATAACCTTTCAGAATGACATCTTTTCCCTTAAAATGTAATGCCACTTTTGAAGTTCCCTTCAAGTATCTCAGCAACCATTTAACTGCTTCCCAATGTTCTCTCCCTGGATTAGACATAAAACGACTAACTACCCCCACAGCATGAGCTATATCTGGTCTCGTGCATACCATTGCATACATGAGGCTACCAACTGCAGATGCATAAGGAACTTTAGCCATTTCTTCCTTGTCTTTATCTGATTTGGGTGACTGATCTTTAGAAAGCTTAAAGTGACTTCCCAAAGGTGTGCTTCTGATCTTGGCATCTTTAAGGCTGAATTTCTCTAACACTTTCCCAATGTATTTCTCTTGAGATAATGTCAAAGAACCATTTTTGTTTCTGAAAATACTCATCCCGAGTATTTGGTTTGCAGCTCCTAAGTCTTTCATTTCGAACTCTTCAGACATTTGCTTCTTCAATTTCTTGATCTCTGACATGTCTGAACCGGCAATCAACATATCATCTACATAGAGCAGTAGAATGATATAAGAACCCTTGAACTTCTTGATGTAACAACAATGGTCATTGTCACATCTCTTGTAACCAATTCTCCCCATAAAGTTATCAAACTTCAAGTACCATTGTCTGGGCGCTTGTTTCAGACCATACAAACTCTTCTTCAGTTTACACACCAAGTTTTCTTTACCTTTAATCTGAAAACCCTCTGGTTGTGCCATGTAAATGTCTTCATCTAGGTCACCGTGTAGAAAAGCTGTCTTTACATCTAGTTGCTCTAGATGCAAATTCTCTGCTGCTACAATACTGAGAACAAGCCGGATGGTAGTCATCTTCACCACTGGAGAGAAAATTTCATTGAAATCAATTCCCTCTTTCTGTTGAAACCCCTTGGCTACTAATCTGGCTTTGTACCTTTTGGTACCATCATGTTCATCCTTGACCCTGAAAACCCATTTGTTGTGAAGAGCCTTCTTCCCAGATGGAAGCTTTGTTAGAACCCAGGTCTTGTTCTTCTCAAGCGACTTCATTTCATCTTTCATTGCTAGCTCCCACTGCAATGAATCTTTCAACCCCATAGCTTCAGAGTAACACTGAGGTTCACCATTTTCTGTCAAAAGAACGTAGTTGACTGATGGTGAGTATTTTTGTGTTGGTTTAGGGATTCTGGAAGATCTTCTTAGTTGAAATTGAGGTGTGACTGGAGATTCTGGAGCTGGATGACTAGTTTCTTCATCTTCAGAGTCATTACTGGAATTACCTCCTGAGCTCCCACTATCAGTTGTATCATCCCCAGATTCAGGGATTTCAACTGAAACTTCTTTATTCTTCTCATCACCTTCAAACTCAACATACTCCTTTTGAACTTCTGGACTTTGAGTGTTTCTGTCTTTGTATAACTCAGCTTCGTTAAAAGTGACATTCTTGCTTCGGATTATCTTTCTGCTTTCTTTATCCCAAAGCCTATAACCCATTTCGTCTGACCCATAACCAACGAATGTGCACTTCTTGGTCTTTGAATCAAGTTTATCCCTGTCATCATCTTTTAACAAACTATAAGCATTACAACCAAAGACTTTCAGGTGTTTGAGACTTACTTCCTTCCCTTGCCATATTTCTTCTGGCAATTTGAAATCCAAGGGAACACATGGTGAACGGTTGATCAAGTAGGCAGCAGTGTTAACTGCTTCAGCCCAGAATGTCTTGGGCATCCCAGCATTCAACCTCATGCTCCTAGCCCTTTCATTCAGAGTTCTGTTCATTCTCTCAGCTACACCATTCTGCTGAGGAGTTCCTGGAACAGTCTTGATCATCTTTATCCCTTGATTAGCACAGTAGTCAACAAACTCCTTGCTTATGTATTCACCACCATTGTCCGACTTCAGGCATTTCACCTTCAAATCAGTTTCATTTTCAACAGCAGATTTCCATTTCTTAAAAACATCAAATACATCAGATTTATGTTTAATAAAATAGACCCATACCTTGCGTGTTGAATCGTCAATAAAGGTTACATAGTAGTTTTTGCCTCCCAGTGATGAAACACTTGTTGGTCCATATACATCCGAGTGAACAAGCTCCAGCTTTCGAGCTTTTGGTGTCTTTCCTGTCTTCACAAAAGTAACCCTCTTTTGTTTCCCGAGGACACACGATTCACAAAATTCAGTTTCCACTTTCTTCAAGTCTGGAAACTTCCCTTTCTGAGCCAACATCTTTAATCCCTTATCGCTCATATGTCCAAGTCGTTGGTGCCACAAATTGGATAGACTTGGACCAGGTGTCATAGCATTAACACCTTCAGCAGGTACTTCTACCATGTAGAGAGTGCCTTTCTTCTTTCCTTTAGCAATCACCAAATTGCCTTTGATCACTTTCCATTGTCCACCCCCAAAGCGAACATCAAAACCTTCATCATCCAACTTCCCAACTGAAATCAACTTCCTTCTCAAATTAGGAATAACCCTGACATCTTTCAATGTCCATATAGTTCCTAATGAGGTTTTCAAGTCTACATCTCCAATACCTGTAATATCAAGCATTTGATTATCGGCTAAACGAACTTTACCAAGGTTACCTGTTCGTAAATTCTTGAGTATATCTGGGCATGAGATAGCATGGAAAGAAGCACCGGAATCCATAATCCAGGATTCAGCTGTATCTTCAACTGAACAGATGAGAGCATCATCTGATTCTTCAGTGCGTACACTGTTTACTTCTTTCTTTTCAGCTGGTGGTTTTGTACACTGGCTTCTAAAGTGACCTTTTTCTTTGCAGTTCCAACATTCAATATCTTTTCTGTTCTTTGACTGTCCCCTTCTTCTAGACCTTGACCTGCCTCGATTACGTCCTCTATCATTTCTTCTTCCTCTGTTTTCTGTATCCTGCCTCGATTACGTCCTCTATCATTTCTTCTTCCTCTGTTTTCTGTATTCAACAGAGAACTAGAACTGGAAGATTCTCCACAACTTCTCCTTCTAATGTCTTCATTCAAAATCAAGTCACGAATGCTATCAAAAGTTAGCTTAGTAGTACCAGATGCACTTCTGACGGCTGTGACTGTGCCTGACCAACTATCGGGCAACGATGATAAAAGGAGTAAAGCTTGTATTTCATTATCAAACTTTATGTCAACGGAGGCTAAACGAGAAATAATCGAGTTAAACTCGTTTATGTGAGTGGTTACCGACATGCCTTCCTTCATCTTGGTGTTAACCAATTGTCGGATGAGAAATACTTTGTTTGAAGCAGATGGTTTCTCATACATGTTGGACAAAGCTTTAAATACACCATATGTGGTTGTTTCATTGACAATGTTATATGCAACACTCTTTGCCAAAGAAAGCCTAACCACACCCAAAGCTTGTCTATCCAACAGCTTCCAATCATCATCGTACATGTCATCTGGTTGTTCACCCAACATAGGCAAATGCAAACTTTTCTGGTACAACAGGTCTTCAATTTGCATTTTCCAAAACCCATAATCATTTCCATCAAACTTATCAATCTTGATCTTACTATCTTCTGCCATTAAAAAATATTACCAAAATTACTACTAACCGACCAGGTTCGTACTGCAAAGTGGCAATTATAAGAGCGGAAGCAATAACCGAAACAAAGAACTTATTTGTTTCAAAGTTAACGGCGATGGATGGTAATTGATGAAATTTTGGCTTGAGGGGTTAATCTTGCCAAAAAATGAAACTTAAAAAAAATGATTGAATGTTGTCTGCCACTAAACAGTATTATAAATCTTTCTCCCCTTTTTTTTTTTTTTTGGTTTGTATCGCCACTTTCAGAAAGAAAAAACACAGGCTTCTTCTTACAGTACACAGTACTGTGTGGCGATACAAACCAAAAAAAAAAAAAAGGGGAGAAAGATTTATAATACTGTTTAGTGGCAGACAACATTCAATCATTTTTTTTAAGTTTCATTTTTTGGCAAGATTAACCCCTCAAGCCAAAATTTCATCAATTACCATCCATCGCCGTTAACTTTGAAACAAATAAGTTCTTTGTTTCGGTTATTGCTTCCGCTCTTATAATTGCCACTTTGCAGTACGAACCTGGTCGGTTAGTAGTAATTTTGGTAATATTTTTTAATGGCAGAAGATAGTAAGATCAAGATTGATAAGTTTGATGGAAATGATTATGGGTTTTGGAAAATGCAAATTGAAGACCTGTTGTACCAGAAAAGTTTGCATTTGCCTATGTTGGGTGAACAACCAGATGACATGTACGATGATGATTGGAAGTTGTTGGATAGACAAGCTTTGGGTGTGGTTAGGCTTTCTTTGGCAAAGAGTGTTGCATATAACATTGTCAATGAAACAACCACATATGGTGTATTTAAAGCTTTGTCCAACATGTATGAGAAACCATCTGCTTCAAACAAAGTATTTCTCATCCGACAATTGGTTAACACCAAGATGAAGGAAGGCATGTCGGTAACCACTCACATAAACGAGTTTAACTCGATTATTTCTCGTTTAGCCTCCGTTGACATAAAGTTTGATAATGAAATACAAGCTTTACTCCTTTTATCATCGTTGCCCGATAGTTGGTCAGGCACAGTCACAGCCGTGAGTAGTGCATCTGGTACTACTAAGCTAACTTTTGATAGCATTCGTGACTTGATTTTGAATGAAGACATTAGAAGGAGAAGTTGTGGAGAATCTTCCAGTTCTAGTTCTCTGTTGAATACAGAAAACAGAGGAAGAAGAAATGATAGAGGACGTAATCGAGGCAGGTCAAAGTCTAGAAGAAGGGGACAGTCAAAGAACAGAAAAGATATTGAATGTTGGAACTGCAAAGAAAAAGGTCACTTTAGAAGCCAGTGTACAAAACCACCAGCTGAAAAGAAAGAAGTAAATAGTGTACGCTCTGAAGAATCAGATGATGCTCTCATCTGTTCTGTTGAAGATACAGCTGAATCCTGGATTATGGATTCCGGTGCTTCTTTCCATGCTATCTCATGCCCAGATATACTCAAGAATTTACGAACAGGTAACCTTGGTAAAGTTCGTTTAGCCGATAATCAAATGCTTGATATTACAGGTATTGGAGATGTAGACTTGAAAACCTCATTAGGAACTATATGGACATTGAAAGATGTCAGGGTTATTCCTAATTTGAGAAGGAAGTTGATTTCAGTTGGGAAGTTGGATGATGAAGGTTTTGATGTTCGCTTTGGGGGTGGACAATGGAAAGTGATCAAAGGCAATTTGGTGATTGCTAAAGGAAAGAAGAAAGGCACTCTCTACATGGTAGAAGTACCTGTTGAAGGTGTTAATGCTATGACACCTGGTCCAAGTCTATCCAATTTGTGGCACCAACGACTTGGACATATGAGCGATAAGGGATTGAAGATGTTGGCTCAGAAAGGGAAGTTTCCAGACTTGAAGAAAGTGGAAACTGAATTTTGTGAATCGTGTGTCCTCGGGAAACAAAAGAGGGTTACTTTTGTGAAGACAGAAAAGACACCAAAAGCTCGAAAGCTAGAGCTTGTTCACTCGGATGTATATGGACCAACAAGTGTTTCATCACTGGGAGGCAAAAACTACTATGTAACCTTTATTGACGATTCAACACGCAAGGTATGGGTCTATTTTATTAAACATAAATCTGATGTATTTGATGTTTTTAAGAAATGGAAATCTGCTGTTGAAAATGAAACTGATTTGAAGGTGAAATGCCTGAAGTCGGATAATGGTGGTGAATACATAAGCAAGGAGTTTGTTGACTACTGTGCTAATCAAGGGATAAAGATGATCAAGACTGTTCCAGGAACTCCTCAGCAGAATGGTGTAGCTGAGAGAATGAACAGAACTCTGAATGAAAGGGCTAGGAGCATGAGGTTGAATGCTGGGATGCCCAAGACATTCTGGGCTGAAGCAGTTAACACTGCTGCCTACTTGATCAACCGTTCACCATGTGTTCCCTTGGATTTCAAATTGCCAGAAGAAATGTGGCAAGGGAAGGAAGTAAGTCTCAAACACCTGAAAGTCTTTGGTTGTAATGCTTATAGTTTGTTAAAAGATGATGACAGGGATAAACTTGATTCAAAGACCAAGAAGTGCACATTCGTTGGTTATGGGTCAGACGAAATGGGTTATAGGCTTTGGGATAAAGAAAGCAGAAAGATAATCCGAAGCAAGAATGTCACTTTTAACGAAGCTGAGTTATACAAAGACAGAAACACTCAAAGTCCAGAAGTTCAAAAGGAGTATGTTGAGTTTGAAGGTGATGAGAAGAATAAAGAAGTTTCAGTTGAAATCCCTGAATCTGGGGATGATACAACTGATAGTGGGAGCTCAGGAGGTAATTCCAGTAATGACTCTGAAGATGAAGAAACTAGTCATCCAGCTCCAGAATCTCCAGTCACACCTCAATTTCAACTAAGAAGATCTTCCAGAATCCCTAAACCAACACAAAAATACTCACCATCAGTCAACTACATTCTTTTGACAGAAAATGGTGAACCTCAGTGTTACTCTGAAGCTATGGGGTTGAAAGATTCATTGCAGTGGGAGCTAGCAATGAAAGATGAAATGAAGTCGCTTGAGAAGAACAAGACCTGGGTTCTAACAAAGCTTCCATCTGGGAAGAAGGCTCTTCACAACAAATGGGTTTTCAGGGTCAAGGATGAACATGATGGTACCAAAAGGTACAAAGCCAGATTAGTAGCCAAGGGGTTTCAACAGAAAGAGGGAATTGATTTCAATGAAATTTTCTCTCCAGTGGTGAAGATGACTACCATCCGGCTTGTTCTCAGTATTGTAGCAGCAGAGAATTTGCATCTAGAGCAACTAGATGTAAAGACAGCTTTTCTACACGGTGACCTAGATGAAGACATTTACATGACACAGCCAGAGGGTTTTCAGATTAAAGGTAAAGAAAACTTGGTGTGTAAACTGAAGAAGAGTTTGTATGGTCTGAAACAAGCGCCCAGACAATGGTACTTGAAGTTTGATAACTTTATGGGGAGAATTGGTTACAAGAGATGTGACAATGACCATTGTTGTTACATCAAGAAGTTCAAGGGTTCTTATATCATTCTACTGCTCTATGTAGATGATATGTTGATTGCCTGTTCAGACATGTCAGAGATCAAGAAATTGAAGAAGCAAATGTCTGAAGAGTTCGAAATGAAAGACTTAGGAGCTGCAAACCAAATACTCGGGATGAGTATTTTCAGAAACAAAAATGGTTCTTTGACATTATCTCAAGAGAAATACATTGGGAAAGTGTTAGAGAAATTCAGCCTTAAAGATGCCAAGATCAGAAGCACACCTTTGGGAAGTCACTTTAAGCTTTCTAAAGATCAGTCACCCAAATCAGATAAAGACAAGGAAGAAATGGCTAAAGTTCCTTATGCATCTGCAGTTGGTAGCCTCATGTATGCAATGGTATGCACGAGACCAGATATAGCTCATGCTGTGGGAGTAGTTAGTCGTTTTATGTCTAATCCAGGGAGAGAACATTGGGAAGCAGTTAAATGGCTGCTGAGATACTTGAAGGGAACTTCAAAAGTGGCATTACATTTTAAGGGAAAAGATGTCATTCTGAAAGGTTATACAGATGCAGATCTAGGTGGTTGTAAAGAATCTTACAAAAGCACCACAGGGTACGTCTTTACAGTGGGAGGCACAGCTGTGAGTTGGATGTCTAAACTCCAGAAAAGTGTTGCTCTCTCAACCACAGAAGCAGAGTACATGGCAGTTGCTGAAGCAAGCAAAGAGCTTATATGGTTGAAGAATTTTCTCAACGAACTAGGCAAAGAACAAGATGATTGTGCACTATTCTGTGATAGTCAAAGTGCAATTCATCTTGCAAAGAATCCAGTCTTCCATTCGAAGACAAAGCACATACAGCTGAGATATCACTTCATCAGAGAAAGAATTAATGATGGCACTCTGAAGTTGAATAAGATCAAAGGAATTGAAAATCCAGCTGATATGTTGACTAAGGTTGTCACCTTAGAGAAGTTGAAGCTTTGCATAGCTTCAACTGGCCTTCAGGATAATTGAAGAGAAGGCAGGGTAACTAGGAAGGAGTCAAGATCAAAAGTTTTTACAGAAATACAGATGCACAGTTGAAGCACAGGTGAATACGTTCCGTGGCTTCAAGTGGGAGATTGTTGAGTGTGAATCCACGACAATAATTCCAAGAACGACAACTACAAATTAGTTGTTACAAAAGAGAGTATAACAACAAGAGTTGTTATAATTGATCAATAACGATAAAACTTAGCAGGTGAATAAAGGAACGGCCATCCTTATTTCACGGGCCGTGTTTTACGGACATCTCTTTCGTCATTAAATCTCTATATATGAGATATCTGTATTTGTAAAATGATTAAGCCAGAAATCAATAAACATCTCCTAGTTACCCCGGTGGACGTAGGTCAGACCCAGACCGAACCACGTTAAATCCTTGTGTTGTTCTTTCGATTATAAGTGTGTGTTGCTTGTGTGTTTGTGTGATTCCCGTGTTGTTGATCCTAACACCACGAACAACCTCGTTCGTTTATGTTTCCGCAACCTTTTTGCCTCGACTTTACAAGGACAAAACAAGCTATTGACAATATTATCGCCAACACGAGCCCACCAGCGATAAAGCAATACCCCGCGACTCCCAAACCACGCGATTTATGAGAAACATGACTACATTGTTGAAGACCTTTGATCCGATCACCGCATAACCCCGGATTCCCGATAAAACTACGCTCATCCGCCTCCGCCAACAAAGATTCCGGCACCCGTCCAATCAACATATTATTTGACAAATCAATAAGACTTAGCCTCAAAGAGGACAAACTCGTGGGAATCATACCCGAAAGTTTGTTACCCGATAGGTTTAAAGAGTTTAAACCTGGTAACAAACCAAGACTCGCGGGAATATTCCCAAACAGGGAATTTTCCGCGAGGTTTATCTCATTTAAAGAAACACACAAACTAATTGACTCTGGAATAATACCAGAAAAAAAAGTTACCTTCAAAATGAAGACTATTCAACATCCTCAAATCACCAATTCTCGCCGGAATTTCACCTGAGAACTGATTATACATCAATTCAATTTCCACCAAAGACGAAACCTTCGATATTTCCTCGGGCAAGTTGCCCGAAAAACGATTATTTGATATAAAAAGTTGTGCTAATGACTTGGCTTCACCAATATTAGCCATCACTTGACCCTCAAATTGATTCATTGCAAGATCCAACATTTGTAAATTAGGCAAACTCCAAATCCCATCTGGGATTCTCCCAGAAACTGAATTATTACTTAATCTGACCCGAAACAACGACGAACAATTCGCATAAGTCTCTGGTAACCCGCCAGTGAAATTATTTTGAATCATCAAGATTTCTTCAAATTTCCCATTTTTGCACATACCAGGTGGAATGGTCCCATTTAACATATTTGCAGATACATCAATGTATTCCAAATTAGGCCCCAAATTTGCAGGGAATTCACCTGTAAACATGTTACTATAAATAGAAAATTCCTTCAAAAACATGAATTCTCCAAACTCCAATGGAATCCTACCAGAAAACTTGTTTTCAAATAATTGTAAAGATTCCACAAGTGTCATGTTTCTTAACTCACTAATATCACCTTCAAGACTATTATTCGAAATATCGAGTTTCAAAATCTTGACAAGGTTTCCAAACCCAAATGGAAGAATACCCGAAATTCGATTATCATAAAGCTCAAGCATTTCAAGATTAACAAGCTTTGTAATCCCATTTGGGATTGGTCCCATTATATGATTACCTGAAAGCTCAAGAACTTGTAACAAACCGAGGTTTTCGATTTCATTTGGGATCATTCCTTCAATACTACAATTTGTAAGATACAAAGTTTGTAGCTTGAAAAGATTCAAAATTTCTGAAGGAAATAAAGTTTTGTTAAAATGGTTGTCTCCTAAACGCAAGTAAGTGAGATTAGTAAGCTCTTTTAGTGATTTCCATGGAAATTGGCCCGAAAAACCAGATGAACTTATGTCAAGAAATTGAAGTTGTACTAAAGAAGATATATCCGGGAATTCGCCTGAGAAAAGATTATTTCCAAGATCAAGATGCTTTAACTTTATGCAATTTGATAATTGGGAACTTATATTACCATGCAAAAGATTTGACCCAAGTGAGATTTTTTCAAGTGATTCAAGTTCACATAATGAAGCAAAGTCAAGAACCCCCACGAGTTTTCTTCGTGAAAGATTGATTTCTTTGATCGAATTCTTTTCGTTGCAAATGATTCCGGTGAAGTTACAAAAAGGGTTGTTTTCATTCCATGTTGTGAACACTTGGGTGTTTGAGTTTATCAAATTTGATTTGAATTTAAGAAGTGTTTTGTCACACCCCGTTGTAGCGGAAATACAGGGTTAACAAAGAATTGCATACTAATCAGAAGGTTAATAGAGATTACATCCATTTATACCAATACAAGTCAATACAAGTACAATCGTTCAAAGGGTGGGCCCCAAAATACGGATACAAGTCATCCTCATTTGGAACTGGGCCCACAGAATACAAGTTCAAAGTCTGGACAGTCAAATACAATTAAAGCCAAAAGCATGAGAGCCCTCAATGTCTGATGCTAATTGTACGTCCAAAGTCAAAAGATTTGACCCAAGTGAGATTTTTTCAAGTGATTTAAGTTTACATAATGAAGCAAAGTCAAGAACCCCCACGAGTTTTCTTCGTGAAAGATTGATTTCTTTGATCGAATTCTTTTCGTTGCAAATGATTCCGGTGAAGTTACAAAAAGGGTTGTTTTCATTCCATGTTGTGAACACTTGGGTGTTTGAGTTTATCAAATTTGATTTGAATTTAAGAAGTGTTTTGTCACACCCCGTTGTAGCGGAAATACAGGGTTAACAAAGAATTGCATACTAATCAGAAGGTTAATAGAGATTACATCCATTTATACCAATACAAGTCAATACAAGTACAATCGTTCAAAGGGTGGGCCCCAAAATACGGATACAAGTCATCCTCATTTGGAACTGGGCCCACAGAATACAAGTTCAAAGTCTGGACAGTCAAATACAATTAAAGCCAAAAGCATGAGAGCCCTCAATGTCTGATGCTAATTGTACGTCCAAAGTCAAAAGATTTGACCCAAGTGAGATTTTTTCAAGTGATTTAAGTTTACATAATGAAGCAAAGTCAAGAACCCCCACGAGTTTTCTTCGCGAAAGATTGATTTCTTTGATCGAATTCTTTTCGTTGCAAATGATTCCGGTGAAGTTACAAAAAGGGTTGTTTTCATTCCATGTTGTGAACACTTGGGTGTTTGAGTTTATCAAATTTGATTTGAATTTAAGAAGTGTTTTGTCACACCCCGTTGTAGCGGAAATACAGGGTTAACAAAGAATTGCATACTAATCAGAAGGTTAATAGAGATTACATCCATTTATACCAATACAAGTCAATACAAGTACAATCGTTCAAAGGGTGGGCCCCAAAATACGGATACAAGTCATCCTCATTTGGAACTGGGCCCACAGAATACAAGTTCAAAGTCTGGACAGTCAAATACAATTAAAGCCAAAAGCATGAGAGCCCTCAATGTCTGATGCTAATTGTACGTCCAAAGTCAAAAGATTGGCCCTATAATGCCAAAGACGATTCCAAGACTTACTGATGGTCACCTGAAAAGCATGAAATTTGAGAGGATCAACTATCGAAATAGTTGGTGAGTTTACAGTGTGTTTGACTAAAAGATCAATCGTCGTTTGTTGTAGTTATTTAAGACAGGACTGCCGAGATCGATATCCGACAATAAGACTAAACCACTTAGGCTTCTACTTCCAACATACTTTCAACGCTTATATATAGGGTGTACCATTGGCGTACCCACCACGCCTACGGTATGTTGACAATAGTTTTGTCGCCATTGTGATAACACCATTACACGTAATTATAAGACATGACTGTACAGACCGAAGTCCGACAAATATATGTTGACTGTACAGACCGAAGTCCGACAAAGATATGTTGACTGTACAGACCGAAGTCCGACAAAGATATTAAGACTGTACAGACCGAAGTCTGACAAAGATAATATATGACTGTACAGACCGAAGTCTGACAAAGATAATATATGACTGTACAGACCGAAGTCCGACAAAGATAATATATGACTGTACAGACCGAAGTCTGACAAAGATATGTTGACTGTACAGACCGAAGTCCGACAAAGATATGTTGACTGTACAGACCGAAGTCCGACAAAGATATGTTGACTGTACAGACCGAAGTCCGACAAAGATAATATATGACTGTACAGACCGAAGTCTGACAAAGATAATATATGACTGTACAGACCGAAGTCTGACAAAGATAAGACATGACTGTACAGACCGAAGTCCGACAAATATATGTTGACTGTACAGACCGAAGTCTGACAAAGATATGTTGACTGTACAGACCGAAGTCCGACAAAGATATGTTGACTGTACAGACCGAAGTCCGACAAAGATATTAAGACTGTACAGACCGAAGTCTGACAAAGATAATATATGACTGTACAGACCGAAGTCTGACAAAGATATGATGACTGTACAGACCGAAGTCCGACAATTATATGTTGACTGTACAGACCGAAGTCCGACAAAGATAATATATGACTGTACAGACCGAAGTCTGACAAAGATAATATATGACTGTACAGACCGAAGTCTGACAAAGATAATATATGACTGTACAGACCGAAGTCCGACAAAGATAATATATGACTGTACAGACCGAAGTCCGACAAAGATATGTTGACTGTACAGACCGAAGTCCGACAAAGATAATATATGACTGTACAGACCGAAGTCTGACAAAGATAATATATGACTGTACAGACCGAAGTCCGACAAAGATAATATATGACTGTACAGACCGAAGTCCGACAAAGATAATATATGACTGTACAGACCGAAGTCCGACAAAGATAATATATGACTGTACAGACCGAAGTCTGACAAAGATAATATATGACTGTACAGACCGAAGTCCGACAAAGATAATATATGACTGTACAGACCGAAGTCCGACAAAGATAATATATGACTGTACAGACCGAAGTCCGACAAAGATAATATATGACTGTACAGACCGAAGTCCGACAAAGATAATATATGACTGTACAGACCGAAGTCCGACAATTATATGTTGACTGTACAGACCGAAGTCCGACAAAGATAATATATGACTGTACAGACCGAAGTCTGACAAAGATAATATATGACTGTACAGACCGAAGTCCGACAAAGATAATATATGACTGTACAGACCGAAGTCCGACAAAGATAATATATGACTGTACAGACCGAAGTCCGACAAAGATAATATATGACTGTACAGACCGAAGTCCGACAAAGATAATATATGACTGTACAGACCGAAGTCCGACAAAGATAATATATGACTGTACAGACCGAAGTCCGACAAAGATAATATATGACTGTACAGACCGAAGTCCGACAAAGATAATATATGACTGTACAGACCGAAGTCCGACAAAGATAATATATGACTGTACAGACCGAAGTCCGACAAAGATAATATATGACTGTACAGACCGAAGTCCGACAAAGATAATATATGACTGTACAGACCGAAGTCCGACAAAGATAATATATGACTGTACAGACCGAAGTCCGACAAAGATAATATATGACTGTACAGACCGAAGTCCGACAAAGATAATATATGACTGTACAGACCGAAGTCCGACAAAGATAATATATGACTGTACAGACCGAAGTCCGACAAAGATAATATATGACTGTACAGACCGAAGTCCGACAAAGATAATATATGACTGTACAGACCGAAGTCCGACAAAGATAATATATGACTGTACAGACCGAAGTCTGACAAAGATAATATATGACTGTACAGACCGAAGTCCGACAAAGATAATATATGACTGTACAGACCGAAGTCCGACAAAGATAATATATGACTGTACAGACCGAAGTCCGACAAAGATAATATATGACTGTACAGACCGAAGTCCGACAAAGATAATATATGACTGTACAGACCGAAGTCCGACAAAGATAATATATGACTGTACAGACCGAAGTCCGACAAAGATAATATATGACTGTACAGACCGAAGTCCGACAAAGATAATATATGACTGTACAGACCGAAGTCCGACAAAGATAATATATGACTGTACAGACCGAAGTCCGACAAAGATAATATATGACTGTACAGACCGAAGTCCGACAAAGATAATATATGACTGTACAGACCGAAGTCACACAGACATACCACTGCGCCGCAGTGGGAAAAGTTTCACCCCACTGCGCCGCAGTCAACCAAAAACAATATTTTTCCGAGGGTTTACACTGCGCCGCAGTGAGCTAGAAACATGCTCACTGCGCCGCAGTGGCTTAAGTCGACACCAGACCAGAGTCTGGGCACTGCGCCGCAGTGGGCTAAGACAACGCCACTGCGCCGCAGTGGCCCCATTCTGCAGCCAAAAACCAGCAGTTCATATGCAGAAAAAGCCCAAATCGTTTTCGACACAATTTCTTTCATTATAACAAGTTTCAACAAGCGCAATAGACCTGGAAACATTACATTTCGCCAACCATTTCGCCATTTCAACCATTTTGACCTCAAAACCAAATTCTAAGTCAAAACCTAATTAAATTTCCAGGAACCCTAATTTACATAACAAATTTAAAGCCTCTAATTCCGTTTACAAAACTAAAACAAACCTTTAAATGAATTTAAATCGAATCAAAAGTTTGAGGAAAAAGTTTACTTACCAAAATTTGATGTTCTTGAGGTAAAGAGGAAGATGGTGATGATGATGATAACGTTAAACCTTGATTATCCACTAGAATGATTAATCCCTTTAAATTTCCCTTAAGATTTCTCCTTGCAAAAATTTGATTTGAGATGGAAAGATATTTGTGTGTGTGTGGTGTTGTGTATGTCGACCAACAAGAGGGAAAAAGAAGGGGGAATGGGTTTTGGTGTTCATTCCCCTGCCACAAATCTTAAAACCAGCCCACGTGGCCTTAAAATGAGATATTTTGGTACCTTTAATTCGGTAAAATGCTTACGATTAAATACCGTTTGACCAAAAGTTTAAAATGTAAAATAAAGGTATTTTCCCTCGTCTTATTTTAGTCAAGACAAGCCAATAAAGTTTCGTCAAAGGGAACTTTATAATATTAAGTCTAGACAGTCTAATTATTTTGTTCAAGACATAACCTTTAAATATTAATTTAAAGTTATTTTAAAGACTCGGCATTCGTCTAGATAGCTAATAGTCTACGTCATCAAGATACGTCTAATTTTGACTAAGTCAAAAGTCCAAAAGTCTTATAAGTTCCACGTCAAATGACAGTCTAAATTCGATGAGATTATGATAATGACTAATCTTAAACAAGATTAAGACTAACTCGTTGTTAATTAATTACGAGTTGTCACATGTTTGAAGTTGGTTAGATTGGGAAGATGATGGGCTAATGATGATCAAGAAAATGAGAGATATAAGGAATATTATGTAGTAGCCGGAGATGGGTACCGGCGACATTCCGGCGGCTTCAAAGATGGTATGAATTATGAATTAATGATTGAAGTTGGTGTGTGTGAGTAAGTTTGAGTCAAAGTGTAGGTGTTTAAGTGATTTGGGAATGTGATGCTTTTGAAGAGATCAGAAGTTTCTATATTGGTGTGAGTACAAATTATTCTTGTCATTTGTGTTGTCATATGAGATTTTAACGTTTTGCTAATTTTCGTTCTTTCAAAATCATGTTTTATCAAATATTATAAAAAAAAAGTATGAGATTTTAACGTTTTGCTAATTGTCGTACTTTCACAATCATGTTTTACAGGGATACATATGATTATATATTTTTGCATATCACTTTCGAGTTTTAACCGTGCCGTAATCAACAACAACAACAACAACAAGGTACCCAATCCCGACATAAGTCGGGCTATGGGGGAGGTATGATGTAGACAGACCTTACCCCTACTCAAAGGTAGGGAGGCTGCTTCCGGTTCCACCGCAGTGGAAGGGACCTCCGGCCCGGGTGAAAAAAATAAGGTTAGATCCACCGGAGTGGAAGCTTAACCGGATAGGGATAATCTCGATCTCAAACTCTCAATCTCAATCTCAATCCCACTCTTCGGTTCACAAATTCAGATCTTAGATCTAGAAATTTGTTACCGTTAGGGAGAGGGAGAGGTTAGAGAGAGAGAGAAGAGACTAGTATCAAAATAGTCAAGTGGCCAGGCAACGTCAATAAATTTTTTTGTATATATATGAATTAGAAACAAATCTTATCTCTATACTTACCGTACCATTTACCTATGATGTAGTATACCGTACCATGTTCATGCATGTGTTAGAACTTAGAATAGGATATTTTTGTTTTTATCGATAGAAAAGTCCCATAGATGATCATCTAAATAATGAGAAGTTTTAGTTCTCAAGGCGCCACAATAGAACATTTTTGTCTTCATTAATGGAAAATTGTTGGATGGTAGGCGCCCAATGTTGACATAGGTAGACAAATAGGAAGCATGTGGACGATTTGATTCACACGCCAATCACGAAATTTCATTTGGTGCTCAAATCTGGATCCATCCTTCATGGTGACTTCTCTTCTTGTTGTCTAACTTTCTTACCAATGAGGAAGGTGAAAACCAAGTCTCCGGTATATATACACTCATTTTTCAAACATAAAATTGATCGACAAGAAATTATTAAAAGTTATTAATAAATTATTCCATAAATATACAAATGAATTTCACTAGCAATTAGCTACTAGGAAGCTGCAGACCAGACCGCAGAGGTTTAAATTAATAAGAACAAGGAATTTAGTATTCTAAGGAGGGTTTAGCCCTAACGCCCATTTTTACTTTTTTATCTATAAATTAGAATTTTTAATTAGAATTAAATATTTTTTTTGTTGATGTATATATGTATTTGATGTGCAAAATCGAGTTTAAAAATTAAAAACAAGAAATACCCTAAAACTGACTACTACACACTCTCGGGCAGTGGACCCGTTCGTATATAGTATAGCTAAAAGGTAAGTCCAGGATCGAATACAGGGACTAAAGTAAAGTAATTGTTGACATTAAGTAATTCTAATTAAAAAGGGGTTTTGTGACCGAATTGTCACTTTGCAACAAGTAAAAGTAAATAATTTAAATCCGGTGTTACCGGGGCAGGGATCGTCCTCAAACGATATTTAAAATGTTTTTATGGCAATAATTTAAAAGGGCATCCATCTTGATTTCGCTCAACAATACGCTCAGATTGCACATAAATGAAGTTCAAATCCAAATTAGTTGATTAAATAACCGAGACTCAAACAAAGCACCAACCCCGTACCCGTCAAGTTAATGACATCATTTGACTCTCTTGCTTAAACTAGTTTCATTACAAAGACCGGTACCCCAAGACATCTTTTATAACTTCCCTAATCAAACAATTGTTTTGGTTATTGAAATAACAATTATACCTATCGATTGTACCCAACCGTTAACACATTCCTCCCTATTATCATGAATGATTATCTACCGTACCCGTCAAACAATCAAAATGAAATATATGAAATCAATAATTACCATTAAAGACACACATAAATCACCAATCAATTCAAGATAATTTATAAGGAAGAAATACGCTAAGATCTCGATATAACGTTAAATGAAATCAACATTGAATTAATAAAATCGTGCAATCTTTACATATTGTCTCACTCCATCAAGATGGATGATGAAGCGATTAGCCACTCATATTAAAATAAGAATAACAAAGAAAATATGAAGAATTCATTGTTACCGAATGATAATAATCGAAAGCTACAAACGAAATTGATCCAATCGTGTTTGAAATCCTTAAATATGATGAATAGATGAAAATATCTCTGAAAAAAGCTTCAAAAACGGCTGGGAGAAGAGAAGAAAGGTTTTGGGATATTTTTGCATGCTATTTATATGCCTCCCGAAATCTGCCAGAACCGCCCCCAATTTCGGCGCAACTCATGTAGCTGCGGCGCAATTGGGGTTGACTCGAGAGTTGACTTTGACTTTCATTGACCAAGGCTGGCTTGAACTTGAATGCATTGCGGCGCAACTGTGGGAGTTGCGGCGCAACTTATTCTTCTGCTTTTTGGTTGCGGCGCAATTGGACGTTGACTCGCGTTGACCTTTGACCAATGTTGACTCGTGGCTGGCCAGGAACAAAAGGCGTTGCGGCGCAACTAGGACAGTTGCGGCGCAACTTAACTTTCTGTAATTCGGTTGCGGCGCAACCCCTAGTTGCGGCACAACCTTCCTTTTGCCAACTTTGACTTTTGTTGACTTTCTGCAATCTTCATCCAAATGCTTCCGAACTCCTCCGTTAGCTCTTACTTCACCTCAACAATGTCGTTTTCTCCAGATTTACGCTTAAATACCTGTCAGTAACCTGAAACACTAACAAATACCATAAACGCACCAAATACTAAAACGACTCATAAACCATGCAAAATCAACTATATACAATGTGGGAAATGGGTATAAAATACGACACATCAAATCCCCCCACACTTAAGCTTTGCTTGTCCTCAAGCAATTCCAAACTTCAAAACGACTTACCGGAAGGCATGAGAACGGCTCCTACCTGCAATTCTTATTAAAACACATTATCAATGACAAATTAACAATAATGAAAACAAGAAACACGGGTTGCCTCCCGCGAAGCGCTTAAGTTATTAACGAGTCTTTAGCTCGACTCACAGTCCTTCCTTTATTGATCCATTCCGAAAAATGGAAGCTCGCCAACGACGACTCCCACATTTTCCTCTTCTTCAGGATAAAGCTTCAACCTGTGCCCATTAACAATAAAAGTAGCTCCATCCGATTTAAACAATTCAACATAACCAGACAGATAGACATGTTTGATCACAAAAGGGCCGGTCCACCTAGAAGTCAACTTGGGTTGCTTGAACTTATACTTGGAAAGGAACAACAAAACTTTATCACCGGCTTTAAAATCCTTCTCTCTAATCCTACGATCATGCCAAACCTTAGTCCTCTCTTTGTAGAGCCTAGAATTCTCATAAGCATTCAACCTCAACTCATCTAACTCATGTAATTGCAGCATTCTCAATTCACTACTTTCAACTAAGTCCATATTGCAATTCCTAAGAGCCCAATAAGCTTTATGCTCTATTTCTAAAGGCAAATGACATGTCTTTCCATAAAGCAACCTATAAGGTGTAGTCCCAATTGGAGTCTTAAATGCGGTTCTAAAACCCATAATGCATCATCCAACTTCTTAGACCAATTTTTAGGATTATCACCTATAGTTTTCTCTAAGATTCGTTTTAAAGCCCTATTAGTATTTTCTACTTGGCCACTCGTTTGCGGGTGATAAGAAGTAGAGAAACGATGATGAACACCATACCTCTTTAACACCTTAGCAAGTTGGTGATTCGCGAAATGAGTTCCACGATCACTGATTAAGGCCTTAGGACAACCAAAACGACAAAATAATTGCTTTAAGAAATCAATGACAACCCTTTGCACCATTAGTTGGCAAGGCCTTAGCCTCGGCCCATTTCGAAACATAATCAACCGCCACTAAAATGTAAAGACACTTATTTGAAGGCGGAAAGGGTCCCATAAAATCGATTCCCCAAACATCAAATACCTCACAAACCTGAATGAAGTTCTGTGGCATCTCATCCTTCTTTGAAATGTTACCTTGACGTTGACAAACTTCACACGTCTCCACTAATGTTTGAGCTTCTTTGAAGATTGAAGGCCAATAAAATCCTGCATCAAAAACCTTCTTACCGGTTACAGATGGTCCATAATGACCACCGGTTGGTCCATAGTGGCATGCATCTACAATCATCATCTATCATCACAATCTTTGTCATCCATCATCTCAATTTGTATATCTATCATTGTCATCTATCTATATGATCTATACAAATACAATATATATATATATATAGATCTTCATCAACAATCATCATCTATATAATATATATATATAATATATATATATATATATATATAATATATATATATATATA
>CM067172.1:132274639-132334786 GCA_034093135.1 Erigeron breviscapus
ATATATATATATATATATATATATATATATATATATATATATATATATATATATATATATATATATATATATATATATATAGAAATATATATATATATATATATATATATATATATATATATATATATATATATAGTATTATATATATATAAGGGTATTATAGTTATTTTAGGTAAAATAGTTGAAAAGTTGAAAACTTGAAAAAATTTGAAGGGAACAAATGTTTTATAATGTAGTAGAGATAGAGATATATAGTGAAGCTTTGTACTAAACTGAAAACTTGCCGAATTCAACCCAAATGTATATTGTGTCTTGTTTTTCCTTTCCTCTCACGTGCACATGAATTTGAAGTAACAAAGTCTTCCACTGAGATTTATAGTCTAGCCATATAAATCCAATTCTAGCCTTCCTTTTAGTCTTTTGGTGTAACTTCTCAACTCTCATATTATTTTGTTTTACAAGGAAAGTTTGGAGTGTTGATATGAATTATATAGAGTGCTTTGAACTTGCCTAGTATTTTTATTCAAGTACAGTATTATATATATATAACAATTCAAATTTAAACTGCTACAGTACCAGTTCAGTTGGTACTGTAGCCGGTTCAGTTACAAGACCCGGTTCAGTTTGAACAGTGACCGGTTTAGTTACAAAAATACTTTACAATTTCTTAGGAACAAAGTACAACTACTAAAGCATAAAACATACCCACAACGTATACACACATACATGAAGAAATCTTCCGTAACCACCGTCGGTAACCACCACCGGCAACACCCACCGCACCGAATAACGGCGGCGGCGGATCTGATGAACCACTAAAGATAATATGTCCAACATCTCACACCACTGGTAACGACCGTCGGCCGCTGGTCACCACCGCCAGTAACAACCATCGGATGAGCCGGTCTCCATCCAAACTTTCAGAAACATATCAAATGAGATCTGGTATTAAAATATACAAAAAAATTCGTATTAAAATAAAAAAAACTGTAAATAAATAAAAAACAAGATATAATATAAGGAAAAATACTATTACAAAACACCAAAAACCTTTTGTAATATAGAGAGGTTAAATATCAGATCTGGTATTAAAAACAACGAGGTTGATTTGTATTAAATAACAAAAACATCATTACGTTAGGATATGTCTCGATCATGCTCCAGCACCATGTCGTCATCCCGTTGCATTTTCGTCACCCACCGCCGTGCTGTGCCAAAATCCACCATCTGTTTGGAAAAACCATTGAATACCAAAACATGAAGAATTCGGTCATTTTTTCTTAGAGTGTAGATCAATGAGAATCAAAAGTGTATACAAGATAAAAGCTTTTTGTCTTATGGAAGAAAGAAAAAAGTAATGAGAACGGTGATCTAGAAAGGAGAGACAGGGGAAAGGCCAAAAGGAAGTGAACCAAAACTATGTGGCTAACGTTAGTGCCGTTCAAAAAAAAAATGTGGCTAAAGAAAGGACACGTGTAGGTTTTGATAACAATTGTTGTGGCACCTTTAGGGTGCATTCTTGAGTTTATTTTTTAAGGTATAAGACAAGAAAGGATAGGAAAGTTTTTAGTTTTCTCATTCTTGAGTTTTTTTGAAACAAGAATAGAAAAGAAATGCTGGGAAAACCAAGGGTGTTTTGCTCCAAATATTTTCCGCCCATTTATGGCCGGATTTGGATGGAAATAACTTCTCCAAATGTATAATTACCAATATAACCCTCAACTAATGTTCTTATCTTGAGTTGACTGGACTCTTCCACTATACATTACCACAAAATTTACTCCATAAAATCCCTCCACGGTGTCTTTTCCTTCCACAACATATCTGATCAGGAATTCACACTCTTTTGAATTATGACTTCTCGAGTTCTTGCTTGCGAAGTTATATTAGCAGTCCACTTAGTTTTGTTTAAAGAAGATTGCACATATTTTTTTGATTTCTTGAATTCTTGGGACATTTAAATTCATTGATTTTTTTGGGTACAAGAGGTAATAGGTTTTGGATTCCAGAATTATGGTTGTCACTTAATCCGTATTATGTAATCTGCTGTTGTTAGTTCATATATATAACCGTATTATGTAATCTGCTGTTGGCTAAATCATAAAGGGGAAATTTTATTTTTTTCAGATAATTCTAGCACCTAATTTTAATAAACAAAAAAAGGTTACCTATATATGTAAGAATGATACTTTTAGCAATCCTGCCGGGCAATAATTGTTTTGGTTTAAGTTTTGTTGCTGCTTAATCGCTATTGCTGCTCGTGTTGTTTGACATATATTTTTTATTAATTAATAATATAAGTTGGACATAATTGTAAAAGTTACATATTTTTTCCTTTTCCTTTCTTTTCTTTATAACTCGAGAATATAAGTAACTTTTTGTTTTCTTTTCTTTTCTTTAGTTTTCCTTACAACTCGAGAATGCCTATTTTTTATGTAATTCCTTATCCTTTCTTCTCTTATCCAATCCTCTCCTTTCTTTTCATTTAAAAAAAACTCGAGAATGCAGTGTTAAAGTTTTTTATACATAGTCTTTCACTTATGTTTGTTTTCTGGATTTCTTTTTTTTTTTATGGTGGAAGACATGTAAATAAATGTTTTTAGACTAGGCCACTACATGTTTACCTTCATATAAAATTTTACTTTTATAACAAACTTAATACTTAACAAGTTTCAATTAATATCACACCCATATACTATCTTGATTTTGTCATATTGTATGTTGATGGGGTTTATACTACACGTTACTTCTTGATTTTTCATATTGTATGTTGATGGGGTTTATACTACACGTTACTTCTTGATTTCTTATGTATTTTTCTTCTTAGGTTTTCAACTAATATTGAGGGATTACGATTGGTCAATATACCCTCCACACCATTCAGATTGCCATATTGTATGTCAGTTAGGGTTTCTACTACAATTTATTTTTTCGTTTCTTGCGCACTTTTTTTGGAATTCTAACTAATTGAAAGCTTTTATTCAATTTTTAGTCATTTACGAGTATCTTTTAAACCGTGCAACGGATCGTTAGATAAACTAAAAGTTCAACGTGAGTAAACTAAAATAACGTAACTATTTTCAACACGACAATTGAGATCTCGCAACGCGGGACACAAATTTTGCTAGTTTCACTACTATTTCGTAGTCTAACCGTAACTTTTATCACCATTAATTCCATCCAAGGGTCATCTTATTAATTGTAATTCATGTGTCATTACTTATCTTAAAATTCATAACTATTAGTGATACATAAATCAACTAACTTGAATACATAAATAATTTCCATAACCGACTTCAAACATCCTTATGTATACTAACTTTTACATTGGGGTGGGTTAGATTAGGGACTCCTTAAATTAGGGACCATTAGGGACATGTAACTTACACATGTGTAAGTTGTAACTTACACATGTGTAAGTCGTGGTGGCGGTGGTCGCCGTCGCCGGAGGATCATGGTGGTGGTCGGAGATGATGGTGGTGGTGGTGGTGATGGTGGTTGTATAACTTACACATGTAAGTTGTACTTACACATGTGTAAGTCGTGGTGACGGTGGTCGCCGTCGCCGGAGGATCATGGTGGTGGTCGGAGATGGTGGTGGTGGTGGTGGTGGTCGGAGATGGTGAAAAATGAATGATTGAGAAGTGTCCTAATGGTCCCTAAAATAAGGAGTCCCTAATTTAACTTTTCCCCTTTTACATTTTGGTCTATTATCCTCAATATTTATCTAGTTACTATAATTTAATGTAGAGTTCGATCTATCCATTTCTTACAACGCTCACGTTACAAACAAATAGGCCACATTTCAATTTGTAGTTCTATTATTATTTTTCTTAACTTAATGTAATTATTATATCTAACTATATACATTATTTCCTTAAGTAATGTATATAAAAACTAAAGCACATTTTAATTATGAGTTCTAATTTAAAACTAAACCACATTTTAATTATGAGTTCTAATGGGGAAAGGTGATATGAGGGAGGTGGGTAGGCGGCTATGAGTAAGGAATAAAAAGGATTCAACTTCAAAGAGAGGTAGGCCAAAAAGGCTATTTGGAATTATGGATTTATAGATCGAGGGGTACTGGGATTAAATTTTCCTTTCCAATTCTACCCCTTTAGTGTTTATATTAATGAAATTAATTTGGAACTTTCTTGTCCATAGATGTAGTAATTTGACGGTTTGGATGTGTTCTCACATGATGTGTATTATAAAATTGAATGTATTTGATGGGGCCCCTATAGGGTACCTTTTTGGTACATGCGGTACTAAAATGCGAACTAGTACGAACAGGGATATAAAAGTAAATGTCTTATCTTTCTCTCTCTTCTATCACATTTTTATTATCCTAGAAAATTTGCCCCGAGATTTCGTAATTGAGCATATTATAAGCATACACGGATGTTAATTGTAACACCCCACCGTTGGCGGAAACATGAGGTGTCATGAAAAGTACAGCACGACATGGAATTACATAGATACTACTAAATGAAATAGAATATAATACATATATTCACAAAACATGAGTTCAAAGTCAGAACAATGCTAGGAAAGCTTATTACAATAAGTCCATAACAGTAAATAAGCCAAGGCATGTAGCTTAAAGTCTGACAATAAGCAATGGAGCATAAATCTCCGAAGTCCAGTTTTATCATAAAAGTCTTTATCCCTGATTAGCCTGAGTACCTGAAAAGTATACTAAAACGTGTCAACACAAAGGTTGGTGAGTTCGTAGGTTTTAGTCAAAAAGTCTAGTCAAGAAAGAAGTCTTTTGTCGATTCTTTTAAGTCAAAATAAGTATTTGTTCAATATATAATGAGCAGAGTTACACCATATAAGTCAAAGTACTCAAGTCTCAAGTCAAGTCTCAAAGTCTCAAAGTCACAAGTCTCAAAGTCACAAGTCTCAAAGTCTCAAAGTCACAAGTCTCAAAGTCCGGGCTTACGGTACCTGCCTCAGTCCAAGTCTCCAATGCACACAATAAGCACGTCTCAACAAGCACGTCATAAAGCTCAACTAACAAGCACATAATCACACACATACAAACAAGATCAAACACGTCATATGGCATAAGTAATTCTATACGTACCGGCTCAATATTGAACATAAACAGAAATCGACAAAACTGTTTGAAAAATAAGTATACTTTCCACCCCAAAACTTGTAAAAAGAGGGGCTACGAAACTCACCTGAAAGCAGCACAAGTATAAGTACCTTAGGTCAACGAACAAGAATCATGAACAGTCAGATACATCTGAAACACGCACACTATCTGTCCAAAAGTCCTACATTGTCCACAAGTCACCGAGTAAGTACTTACTTAATTGTACACGTCTATGTCCTATACTAGTGTCTTAAGAAATGCCATTATGCCATGTCGTATTATGTTTACTTGAATAACACTTTTAATGTCCAAGACCGACTTTAAATCTCAAGTTAATTGTTAGGACCAGTTTCACCTGGAAACTGGCCAGTCTCCAGTTGCACCCGGAGACCCAGTGAAACTGGAGACCCAGAAGATTTGTCCAGAAATATATTAAAGTCCAGTTGCACCGTACAGTCAACGCAACTGAAGACTTCCTCCAGTTGAGAACTGACCAGTTGAAGAATCCTTCCAGTTGAAGTCGAAGACAACAAGTGGAAGATAGAGAATGGCAATGGCAGCGAAGCCCAGTTGACATTCTAGTTAGTTACAAACTGGAGACCATCAGTGGAAAGCCCTTACAAAGCTTTACACTGATTACGAGGAATTGACTTTTATGCTTTATGTACCTTTATCCGGATAATAAGATTTATCTTATTATTTAATTGCAAAAAGGTACATAAAGGTGGTTGAGTAAAGTTGCTTTATCATGCGACTTTATACTGCTTTTTAAGAAATTAAATGCTATTCCTTAAATGATCTCAACCACATTTGTACGGCCAAAGTTAACATCCCAATGTTAACTTTGCCTATAAATACAAGTCATTGCACAACAAGAATATTCAAGTGAAAAACATAGAACACTTCACACTTTGCATACCTGCAATATTCTTGGTGAACTTGTGCAATATTCTCTCAATCGCTAAAAGGAACATTTCACAACTTTAAGTGTTTCGATTGTTTAGAGAAATTCCGAGTGTAGATCAATTGTATTTCATAGGTTGTTAGGATATTTACATTCTTGTATTATCTTGGTTCCGCAACAACCTTGTAATTTATTTAACATCAATAAATAAATTACACATTGAAAATTACATATTGTCTCATCAATTTATTTTACAAGTTATTTGTATTATTGCATTGTTCTTTACTTATGGTCACTTAATAAGTAATCTATCTAGAACTTGGTATATACTCACTGCAACTGGTCGTCTCCAGTTCAGTGCATATATTGCAAAGTAACTCCACCATCGACATAGAGGTGTCTTCAGGTAGTGCCATCTATTGAGTTGGGACTTACAAGTGGTATCAGAGCAGAAGGCTAATAAACTTGCCTAGATCTGCTAAGATGAAAACTACTGAAGGTGGAGATGGTTCTGGTTCAGGTGAAAACCCCTTGAATAATAATGCACAACCTTTTCAAAATGTTAATACAAACCCTCCTCCTCCTACTACCCCAAATCACGTCCATGTACATTATTCTAACACTCCTGTTCCAAAATTTGATGGAAACAGTGAGACTTTTGGTACATGGAAGGCTAGAATTGTTAGGACCAGTTCACCTGGAACTGGCCAGTCACCAGTTCACACTGACCAGTCACCAGTTGCATCTGGTGACCAGTAAACTGGTGACCAAGAAGATTTGTCCAGAAATATATTGAAGTCCAGTTGCACCGTACAGTTAACGCAACTGAAGACTTCCTCCAGTTGAGAACTGACCAAGTTGAAGAGACATTCCAGTTGAAGTCGAAGACAACAAATGGAAGATAGAGAATGGCAATGGCAGCGAAGCCCAGTTGACATTCTAGTCAGTTACAAACTGGAGACCATCAGTGGAAAGCCCTTACAAAGCTTTACACTTATTACGAGGAATTGACTTGTATACTTTATGTACCTTTACCCGGATAATAAGCATTATCTTATTATTTAAGTAATAAAAGGTACATAAAGGTGGTTATGTAAAGTCACTTTATCCTACGACTTTACACTGCCTTTAAGGAATTAAATGCTATTCCTTAAATGCTTCCAACCACATTTGTACGGCCAAAGTTAACATCCTAATGTTAACTTTGCCTATAAATACAAGTCATTGCACAACCAAGAATATTCATGTATTCGAACTCACAAGTTGAATACTTCACACTTTGCAAACCTGCAATATTCTTGGTGAACTTGTGCAATATTCTCTCAATCGCTAAAAGGAACATTTCACAACTTTAAGTGTTTCGATTGTTGAAGAGAAATTCCGAGTGTAGATCAATTGTATTTCATAGGTTGTTAGGATATTTACATTCGTGTATTATCTTGGTTCCGCATCAACCTTGTAATTTGTTTAATATCAATAAATAAATTACACATTGAAAAATACATATTGTCTCATCAAGATTGTTTACAAGTTATTTGTATTATTGCATTGTTCTTTACTTATTGTCTTTTATATAAGTAATCTATCTAGAACTTGGTATATACTCACTGCAACTGGTCGTCTCCAGTTCAGTGCATATATTGCAAAGTAACTCCACCATCGACATAGAGGTGTCTTCAGTAGTACCATCTAACGAGTTGGGACTTACAAGTGGTATCAGAGCAGAAGGCTAATAAACTTGCCTAGATCTGCTAAGATGAACACTACTGAAGGTGGAGATGGTTCTGGTTCAGGTGAAAACCCATTGAATAATAATGCCCAACCTTTTCAAAATGTTAACACAAATTCTCCTCCTCCAACTGCCCCAAACCACGTCCATGTACACTATTCTAACACTCCTGTTCCCAAATTCGATGGAAACAGTGAGACTTTTGGTACATGGAAAGCTAGAATGCTGTTGCATTTTGGTGGTATTGAGAGGTATATGTTGAAAATCCTTAAGGATGGACCATATATACCCATGTCTCTTGGGGTGAGTCCTCTTCTTGATCCAACTGGAAGAAGAGGCTCAAGGGAAAAGCCAGAAGACCATTGGTCTGATGAGGATCGCAGGCTGGTGGACTTGGACACCAGACTGAAAAACATGATCCTTGGGGCTGTCCCTGAAGACCTAATTCCAACACTTGTGTTGTTTCCCAGTGCCAAGTCTATGTGGGATGAATTAGTGATTCAATTTGAAGGAGGTGATGACACTATTGTCACCAGAAAAGTTGCTTTGAACAAGAAGTATGAATCCTTCTTTGCCTTGCCCAATGAAAGTTTAACTGGTACATATACCAGATTTTCTAGCCTAATCAATCAGTTGAGAGGCTTGGGTGTAGAGAAGGATAAGGATATTCTTCTTGAGAAGTTTTGTGATATTCTTCCTTCCAAATGGGAGAACATGGTTCTTGTCTTAAGACAAGGTAATACCTTGCACAGCCATACTCTTGCATCGCTCTATGGAGCCTTCAGATTCACTGAAGATAATAATGCTGCAAGGCTGGTGGCTGAGCAAGATGCCATGAACCATGCCCAGAGTTCCAAGGTAGCTAGTGTAACTGAGCGACCTTGTGCTGCTTTAATGTCTACTGAGAGTGTCCAGGTACACTCGATGAAGGAGATGTTGAACAGTTTCTTAAACTCTGGACTGACCACTGAAAACAGTGATGGTTGTAATGAAACTGACGATGATGATCTGGTCGCCATGATTGCTAAAACTTTTAACAGGTTTAAGCATAAATCCAAACGATTTAATGGCCCCAACAATGCTTCCAGCTCCAGCTCTCTGGATAAGACCAATCTTACATGCTATAAGTGTGGTAAGAAAGGTCATTTTACGAAGGAATGCAGATCTAGTCAGTTGAACAACCAAACTGGCCCCTCTGTCCCTAATTTCAATCGGCTTGATGATAGCTACAAAGCTAAATACAAGAAGCTTAAGGCCCAGATTGCCCTCCTGTCCATGCAAAAGGAAAAGGATCAGTGCTTAATGGCACAAACTGATGGAAAATGGGAGTACTCTGATGACTCATCTGATGATGAAGAAGAGGAAAGGGACATGTGTTTCATGGCCTTGGAAGATCAACAACAGCAGCATGTGGTGAAAGAAGATGTCATCTCTGGAAGATGGGTGGACATCATACTGAAAAAGGTATGTGACTATGATAACCAGGTTGACCCTGAACTAAAACTGGACCTGGCTGAATCATTAAGTGGTGATTTGGCATTTGTGGAAACTGTTAGAGCTGATAGTGAAAGATATCTTGACACTATCTTAATTGAACTGAACAATGTCAAACCACAACTAAATGATTTGCAAAGTGTCCAGTTGGCTCTCAAGGAGTCAGTTTTAAAACAAAATGTTAAACCCTCCCTTTCTAAACCTAAACAAAAGAATGTTCCATCTGGAACAAAATCTGGTAAACTTAAGGGAAGTAAGTATCAAATACCAATCGTTTTTACTTCTGCACCTGGAGCTGGTGATAAAGCTCCAGATGTAGCCTCCAGTTCAACACCTCAACAATCAACTGTGGCTTCTGTAGAGAAGTCCAGTGGACCCATCAAGAAAAGATGGGTTCACAAAAAGAACTAATGATTTCAAAGTGTCCAGTTGGCTCTCAAGGAGTCAGTTTTAAACATTGAGGCTTTGGAACTTGATAATCAAAAATTATTTTCTGATTTTGAAAAGGCACAAAAGATTATCAAGTCATGGGTAAAAGCATCTGGCAAAAACTATGATGCATTTTCAAGAACTATCGATGCCCAGAAAAATGCATGGAAATCTGAAGATCTGGAGATGGCAGCTCTTATACCTGATCTTCATGCATTGCCTCCAGCTCTCTAGGTTGAAACACCTTATGATCAACCTGAAGCTGTTGAAACTGAAACCAATGAGACCACCCCCTTTGAGGTTAAAACTGGAGCCAAACAGGCTAAAGCTCCAGTCAAAAAGGTCACTGGTAACAAGCCTTTACCTCATAAGTCTAAGGAGCCCAAGACCCGACAGACTAAACCTCCAGTTGAACAAATGTCCAAGGTTCAACTGCCTGAACAAAATAATATTTTGGTTAATCTGGAAAGGCAACTCCAACTTTTGTCTCGGCAGGTTCTGAGTTGTACTGCCCGGATTAACAATCTGGAAGGAGGTTCACCACCTCCAGTTTTAAAACAAAATGTTAAACCCTCCCTTTCTAAACCTAAACAAAAGAATGTTCCATCTGGAACAAAATCTGGTAAACTTAAGGGAAGTAAGTATCAAATACCAATCGTTTTTACTTCTGCACCTGGAGCTGGTGATAAAGCTCCAGATGTAGCCTCCAGTTCAACACCTCAACAATCAACTGTGGCTTCTGTAGAGAAGTCCAGTGGACCCATCAAGAAAAGATGGTTCACAAAAAGAACTAATGATTTTTGTGTGTGTGTAGGGCGATCGAAAGAAGAATATCTAGTATCTGGACAGCGCTGCTGGCCGGACTATGACCGGATGTAAGCCCCTACTGGAAGAGTTCACTGTCCAAGATGGACCGACAGTGACGTTTGGTAACGATCAATCTGGAAAGATTGAAGGATATGGTGTGCTCAATAATGGACAAGTCGAATTCAAAAGAGTTGCATTTGTGAATGGTTTGAAATACAACTTGATCAGTGTAAGCCAACTTTGCGATGATGGCTTCAGAGTATTGTTCGATATTGCACAAGGCACCATATTTAACAAGGATTGGAAAGTGGTGATGATTGCACCAAGAAAAGGAAATGTGTACATTATGGATATGGAACCAGCTCCAAAGGAGAAATGTTTCTATACCAAAGCTGATGAGGACACCAACTGGTTATGGCATAAAAGGTTATCCCACCTTAATTTCAAGAACATTAACAAGTTGTCTCGCAAACAACTGGTTGATGGGATACCCCAGATTTCCTTCAATAAGGAAAAGCCATGTCCAGGTTGTGAGATGGGTAAGCAGAAAAGAGCCAGTTTTAAAACTAGGCAAAATTTTAGCATCAATGAACCTCTTCACATGCTACATATGGATCTTTTTGGTCCAGTGAATGTTCAAACTAGAGCTGGAAAGAAGTACACTCTAGTTGTGGTTGATGAATTCACCAGATACTGCTGGGTGGTATTCATCAGATCCAAAAGTGATGCACCTGCTGAAATCATCTCTCTTATCAAACGAATTGAGCTCAAGTATACTCGAAAAGTTTGTCAGTTGCGAAGTGATAATGGTACTGATTTCCAAAATAAAGTACTTGAAACATTTTGCAATGACACTGGCATCTCTCAAAACTTCTCATCAGTTCACTCTCCAGAGCAAAATGGAGTTGTTGAAAGGAAGAATCGTACACTTATAGAAGCCGCCAGAAGTATGCTATCTGAATCTGGTCTTCCCACCAGTTTTTGGGCTGAGGCAATTGCAACTGCTTGTCACACCCAAAACCGGTCAGTCTACATCAAGAGACATAAGAAGACTGCCTACGAAGTACTCAGGAATCGAAAACCAAATATTGGATATTTCCATGTATTTGGTTGTCCAGTTTATATACTGAACGATTCCAGTCAGCTTGGAAAGTTTGATGCAAAAGCTGATGAAGGAGTATTTTTAGGTTATTCAGATATTCGAAAGGCCTTTAGAGTTTATAATTATAGACTCCAAAAGGTTCATGAGACAATTCATGTCACATTCGATGAATCAACTGAAGCAATCAACAAGAGACCAAGCCTTGATATTTCTCCAGTCATTCCAATCAATTTTGGTGAAACTGACCAAGTTCATCGGTCAGTTGTTTCACCAGAAGATGCTTCCAGTTACAACAAACTGGAACCAGTTAAGAAGAAGAACACCTCCAGTGACACATCATTTTATCCCTCCATCAATTTCAACTTGCCACAAGAATTGGTGATTGGATCTGATGTTCGTGCCACTCCAATATCAGCACCAGTTCAAGCTCCTACCTCTCCAGTTCTTCAAGAAATGCCTTTGAATGAAGAATTTCATGATGCCAGTCGAGACCTCATTAACTCTGATGAGGATGTAGAAGTAGTTTGGACTGATCCTTCTCCAGATGCTATTGCAACTGAAGAAGATCCCCAGGTGACTTGCACTGATATTGTAGTTCACCAGCCTAGTCAATACACTAGATGGACTAAAGCCCACCCAATTGAACAAATTGTGGGTGATCCAACTAGTGGGGTTCAGACTAGAAGAGCCACCAGTGAGCAATGCTTATACGTCACCTTCTTATCTTTAATTGAACCCAAGAAGATTGACGAGGCTATGGCAGACCCAAGCTGGGTGGAAGCTATGCAAGAAGAGCTCCTCCAGTTTGAAAGGAACAATGTTTGGGAACTTGTTCCTTGTCCACCAGGGTTAAAGAAAGAACCTATTGGTACCAGATGGGTGTACCGAAATAAAATGGATGAAGATGGCCAGGTTGTAAGAAACAAGGCCAGACTAGTTGCCCAGGGTTATTGTCAAGCAGAGGGCGTTGACTTTGATGAGACTTTTGCTCCAGTTGCAAGACTTGAAGCCATCAGAATATTTCTGGCTTATGCAGCCCATCTGCAGTTCAAGGTCTTCCAGATGGATGTCAAAAGTGCGTTCCTTAATGGAACATTGGAAGAAAAAGTTTATGTTAAGAAGCCTCCAGGTTTCATCGATGAGAAGCATCCACATTGGGTCTATAGACTGAACAAAGCATTGTATGGTCTAAGACAAGCCCCAAGAGCCTGGTATGATACTTTAACTAAACATCTTCTTAAAAATGGCTTTCAAAGAGGTGCAATAGATAATACCTTGTTTATCTTGAAAGAAAGAGGTAATATCTTATTGGTACAAATTTATGTTGATGACATTATTTTTGGTTCAACTGATGATGCAATGTGTAAAAAGTTCTCTAAAATCATGTCATCTGAGTATGAGATGAGCTTAATGGGTGAATTAACATTTTTCTTAGGTCTTCAGATTAAGCAAACTGAAAATGGAATTTTCATAAACCAAGGAAAATATGTCATAGATTTGTTAAGAAAATACAAATATGATTCAATCCCATCGAAAAACACACCTATTGCAGCACCATTGAATTTGGACTCTGACCCAACTGGCAAACAAGTTAACATAACTGACTATAGAGGTATGGTTGGTTCTCTAATGTACTTGACTGCCAGTCGACCAGATATAATGTTTGCAACATGTTTATGTGCCAGGTTTCAGGCTAACCCTAAAGAATCACATTTGCACGCTGTAAAGCGTATCTTTAGATACCTGAAAGGGTGTCCTAATCTTGGTCTTTGGTACCCCAAAGGCTCAGGATTAGATCTAATGGGTTATTCAGATTCGGATCATGCAGGTTGTAAGATAGATAGAAAATCAACAACTGGTGGTTGTCATTTCCTAGGAGGAAAACTGGTAAGTTGGACCAGCAAGAAGCAGACTTCAGTCTCTATGTCCACTGCTGAGGCAGAGTACATTTCTGCGGCCAATTGTTGTGCCTAGATTCTCTGGATCAAGAACCAGTTACTAGATTATGGTCAAAAGTTTACTAAGACCCCAATCTTTTGTGACAACACCAGTGCAATTGCTATCTCTCACAACCCAGTGATGCACTCCAAAACAAAGCATATTGACATCAGGTATCATTTCATTCGTGATCATGTTATGAAAGGTGATATTGAAATTCATTTCATCCCCACTGACAAACAATTAGCTGATGTTTTTACTAAACCTCTCGATGAGAAAACTTTTAAACATCTCATCAGCGAACTGGGAATGTTAAACCCTTAACTGGAGCTTTCTTTGTTATTGAACGCGTCAGTGACACTGATGAAGTTCTCCAGTTGAGGAGGTCCAGATTATCTTTGCTCGCCAGGCTATCGAACGCCTTTGTGATACTATCTTGGCACTAATTGATATCTGGATCATCATTTTAGGGGGAAAGACTCAAAATAATTTTCTGACTAAAATTCGTTTTTTTGTTTGAAAATGCAACTGGAGAACTCTCCAGTTGGAAACTGGTACTGGATTGATCCTCCAGTTACCAGGTTCAGTCTTTGTTTAAATTTTATAACGTTACAAATACTTGGTAAATATGTGTGACACGTGATGATACTCGAGTGTTTTAAACCACTTGATATCGTGATCTGACGAGTTTGGAACCAATTTTAGTACTTGACAACTGTTTGTATTGGGAAAACAAAAAGTGAGTGGGGTCATGGGTAAAGTAAGCCGTCGTAGCATTTAATGCTGACATGGTAACATTTAATGCTTACATGGAAAACTATATTTTTATTTCAAGCTTCAAACTCATTTTGTCAAAATATCTTCAAAATTGATTTGGTTTAATAAAATATAATTTTGGTTTTACATTGGGATCTTGAATCCCCTTATAAATACCCTTATTTACTCCGAAACTCATTTACTTTTCTTTCTCCTACATTCTTCATTTACTTCCAATCATCAACATTGCTTCATTCTTCTCTTTGCTTCACAAATCAAAAACCCTAATTCCTAAATTTCATTTTCATTCTATGGCTCCTAGATCATCTCGTTCAAGAGATGTAAATCTCTTGACTGTTCCATATAATCCCTCACCAGATGTCACACAGGCACCTGGTGCTCCGAGTAGTGCTGCCATAAAACTAAATCCAAATAATCCTATGGCCAGCCTACGAGGATCTCAAGGGTCCGCTACCCTTATTGGTAGAATTCAAAAGTTTTTAAAGAATTCTCCAATAGGACCCTCATTCTCTCTAAACCCACGTAAGTTGTTTCACAACTACTTATGTGAGTTTTGGTACACTGCCATTCTTTCTTCCGATTGTTCCTCCATCAGTTTCACTTTAAAGGATGGAACAATCCAGTGTACCTTGTCAGCTGATACATTGAGGGATGCCTTACGCCTCAATTACTGGAGAGAGGGTGAATCTCCAGTCGTCTTGCCCCCCAAATATAAACTTTCGCCAAGTACTCCTGGAAATGGGACACAGGGAGTGTTTGGAGAATGGGGTGTTGAAGATAAAAGGTGCGATGACCATGAAGGGCCTTACACCTTCATGGAGGTACTTTTTCATCCACCTGGTGGAGAGCATGGGTGGGAGTTCTGGTGGACTTGACCAGATCAACTCCTCATAAGCAGAGATGGCTTATTGCTTGTGGAACGGATTAAGAGTGGACTTTGCAGATATTCTGTATAGAAGCCTGGTGCAAAAGCTGAAGGGCACAAGGGGTGTTTGTATTCCCTTTTCAAGGTTCCTCTCACTCTGTTTTAAGCAAATTCTGGGCAGGGAAGCATATAATGGTACAGATTCTCCGTACACTGCTCCAGATATGCTTAGGAATCTAGACTCACTGGTATCTGAAGCTGGTGAGGTTGAAATTCCTGAACGAATGCTACTGGCATTCGCTTCAACTGATGCACCTCTTGTAGGTGAGTCAGAAAGGCAACTGGGCGGGCCTCAAAATAATGAGGGACCCTCCAGTGTGTCTAATGTTGTGGTTGAGGATAGAGCAACCATAACTGAAGCAACCCCCATCACATCTATCCCTGGTGAAGATACTTCGGTATCTGATCCTCCAACAGATGCACCCATCCAGGAAACTGGGGAAGGTCATCTGGAGCCTGACCAGGTAACTGGTCAGCCCTCTGTCACATTCATGGATCTGGACATGGGTGTTAACGACGAGGAAATCCTTATTGAATCTTCGGATTCAGAAGGTACTGAAACAGACCAGGAGATTCTTGATGCTTCTGTACAAGCACAAGACCCTTCATCTCCAGTCTTACCTCCAGACGCATCAATTTCACTTTCACCCCCTCAAGTAAATACGCCTACTGATACATCCTTACCAACAAATTCCGCTCCTTCACCAACTGGGCAATTCTCACTTGCTCGAGAAATGCCCCCACCACCGTCGCCGTTGTTCACACCTGAGCATTCTCAGCATGAACAATACATTGTTTTTCCAGTCCTTTCTTCTTCCACCACTCCTCATATATATTTAACTGCTGGTTTGACAACTGGGGAGACTTCCATCAGTTTGCCTCCTCCAGTTGCTCCAGTGGTAACTGCTCGTGGTCCAGTGACACCTTCTCCTTTGTCACTGGACAGTCAAGTTGTCTCGATACAATCCGATCTCCAAAACCTTCTAACCAGGGTGGAGGAGATTCAGAAGACACTTGATAAAAACACCAAGTCTTTCTCCAGATACCACAAGGATTCTTTGACAAACATCAAGGTGGTTGATCTGGGGATAAACAAGTTTTCATCAAATGAAGGCTTGGTGTTCAACAAGTTGAATGAGTTGGTCACTGGACAGTCAAGTTGTCTCGATACAATCCGATCTCCAAAACCTTCTAACCAGGGTGGAGGAGATTCAGAAGACACTTGATAAAAACACCAAGTCTTTCTCCAGATACCACAAGGATTCTTTGACAAACATCAAGGTGGTTGATCTGGGGATAAACAAGTTTTCATCAAATGAAGGCTTGGTGTTCAACAAGTTGAATGAGTTGGTCACTGGCTGCAATCATCTGGCTGGTACTCTAAAGGAAGCCTTTGACCTAACTCACTCCAAGGTCACCAGTTCAATCTCCAACCTGCTAGGAAATACTGTCAGAACTCCAGAGGTTGACTTGAGAGAGATTGAAAGGCAGGTAAAGGAATTGCTTGAAAGACCTGGCCTAGATGTAACTGGCCTTGGAGAGCAGTTGGCATCTTCAGTTGGTCAAAAGATAGAGGATACGTTGGGTGCTAGAGAAGAGCGTTTGGTTGAAAGGGTGATATCTGAGATCACCAAGCTGGCCACTCCTCAGGTTGATCTGGCCCCACTTACCAGTGAGATCAACCAGTTGAGAGGCAGCATTGAAGGTTTGAGAACCCAAGTATCTCTACATACTGAATCATTGAATAAACTGACCACTGAAGTAGAAAATATGAAGAGGATGGATAATGAGGTTAATGATAAGGTTGTCTCCGGATTGGATGAAGATTCCAAGATACTTAATGAACTAAAAACTGGTCAAGACCAAGTTGTTGCAAATGTCTTGACCCAGTCAAAGGAGACGAACCACTTATGGAGGTCCTTCAGGATGATGTGTGGCATTTTCAAAGAGTGCAAGAACTTGCAATCATGGCAGCCTCTTGACCGGTTGCCATCTCACCCCTCTGAATGGGAACATATTCGGGCAGGTCTAGATGCTGCCAAGGGGGAAAGAAGTCAAGTTCCTGCACCAGTTGCACCTGAAAGGACTCCAACTGGAAGAGAAATTGTTGTGGCTACCAGTACTGAAGCTGGTGAGCAAAGGGTTAGTGAATCTGGCGGAGATGGAGATAGGGGGAATGTGTTGGATAAAGGAAAGGGTAAAGTATCTGATGAAGCCCAGCCGGCCACTGAAATGCCAATGCTTGAAACTGGTAATGCTGATGTACTGCCTCCAGTTTCAGATAGTGATAGTAGAAGACTGGCCAGACTTGGTGATGACATTAAAGAAAGAAAGAAAATGAAACAAAGGAACCAAGCTGAAGCCAGGGCACATCTCACACAATTGAAATTGCTAGATATGAGTGATGCCAATCTTTTGGGTATCACTAAGGATGAGTATGTCAGGATCAAGAATGATCCTAGGATAGTTGACCAGTTGAATGAAATGCTAGATGTTGAACTGGAAAGACACTATCATGAGGATGAGGCTGAATTTGATGCCAGAAGCTTGAACATTTCATTGGAGAGGGCTAAGGAGTTAAGGGCCAGTGGTATTCTTAAGCGTATTGCAAATGTAAAGAAGTTTGTGAAGGATGTATTGAATCCACCAAGGAGAAGGATTCCACAACCAAGAAGACCACTGACAAGAGTTGCAAGAGATGCTGACCTAAGCACATTCGTTGAACCAACTGGCGAGGTTACAAATGAAGACATTAAGGCTGCTGTACTGGCTGCTAGTGCTGGGAGTATAAAAATCACTAATGAATCTGAAGCTCGAAGTTATTACTCCCAGATCAAGTCAACCAGAAGACATAGTGGTCCTATTGAGAGTGTCAATGTTACAATCAAGCCAGGCACCAAGGTTTTTCAAATCGAACTTAAGTATGCTGGTGGGCCACTGGTTAGAACTGATAACCCTGGTGCGATGCAATATGGGTTCAGTGAATGGGTCGAGATGGTGAATGTGCTGGATGCTAAGGCACAAAAGAATAGGTTTGAGAAGGCATGGGCAAACTTCTTAAGGGGCAAGATTCAACATAAGGAAAATCTGGAATTAAAGCTGAATATTGACCCTGAAGACACTCAACCTATTTCTTCAGTTGCCAAAAGAAGAAGAACTGGCGAAGGGCCACCTGTTTAAGTTCTTTCTTCAGTTATCTACTTGTAATTTGTATTTACATTCTGTAACTTGTATAAATTTCATTCCCTTGTATAAATGAAGTTACCAGTTTGTAACCACAAGGTAGATAATAGATTAAAATCTAACAAACATAAAAGACAAAACCTAAGGCATTTATTGATCTATAAAAATGCCTTAGATAACTTAGATAGATTTAAATCAAACAAGTCTCTATAGTTCACACTTGTACAGATACAAGAACTAGAAAAGACTTAGACTATATTTCTAGACAAATAGGGGGAATGTGTTGGATAAAGGAAAGGGTAAAGTATCTGATGAAGCCCAGCCGGCCACTGAAATGCCAATGCTTGAAACTGGTAATGCTGATGTACTGCCTCCAGTTTCAGATAGTGATAGTAGAAGACTGGCCAGACTTGGTGATGACATTAAAGAAAGAAAGAAAATGAAACAAAGGAACCAAGCTGAAGCCAGGGCACATCTCACACAATTGAAATTGCTAGATATGAGTGATGCCAATCTTTTGGGTATCACTAAGGATGAGTATGTCAGGATCAAGAATGATCCTAGGATAGTTGACCAGTTGAATGAAATGCTAGATGTTGAACTGGAAAGACACTATCATGAGGATGAGGCTGAATTTGATGCCAGAAGCTTGAACATTTCATTGGAGAGGGCTAAGGAGTTAAGGGCCAGTGGTATTCTTAAGCGTATTGCAAATGTAAAGAAGTTTGTGAAGGATGTATTGAATCCACCAAGGAGAAGGATTCCACAACCAAGAAGACCACTGACAAGAGTTGCAAGAGATGCTGACCTAAGCACATTCGTTGAACCAACTGGCGAGGTTACAAATGAAGACATTAAGGCTGCTGTACTGGCTGCTAGTGCTGGGAGTATAAAAATCACTAATGAATCTGAAGCTCGAAGTTATTACTCCCAGATCAAGTCAACCAGAAGACATAGTGGTCCTATTGAGAGTGTCAATGTTACAATCAAGCCAGGCACCAAGGTTTTTCAAATCGAACTTAAGTATGCTGGTGGGCCACTGGTTAGAACTGATAACCCTGGTGCGATGCAATATGGGTTCAGTGAATGGGTCGAGATGGTGAATGTGCTGGATGCTAAGGCACAAAAGAATAGGTTTGAGAAGGCATGGGCAAACTTCTTAAGGGGCAAGATTCAACATAAGGAAAATCTGGAATTAAAGCTGAATATTGACCCTGAAGACACTCAACCTATTTCTTCAGTTGCCAAAAGAAGAAGAACTGGCGAAGGGCCACCTGTTTAAGTTCTTTCTTCAGTTATCTACTTGTAATTTGTATTTACATTCTGTAACTTGTATAAATTTCATTCCCTTGTATAAATGAAGTTACCAGTTTGTAACCACAAGGTAGATAATAGATTAAAATCTAACAAACATAAAAGACAAAACCTAAGGCATTTATTGATCTATAAAAATGCCTTAGATAACTTAGATAGATTTAAATCAAACAAGTCTCTATAGTTCACACTTGTACAGATACAAGAACTAGAAAAGACTTAGACTATATTTCTAGACAAATAGGGGGAATTTGTTAGGACCAGTTCACCTGGAACTGGCCAGTCACCAGTTCACACTGACCAGTCACCTGGAACTGGCCAGTCACCAGTTCACACTGACCAGTCACCAGTTGCATCTGGTGACCAGTAAACTGGTGACCAAGAAGATTTGTCAAGAAATATATTGAAGTCCAGTTGCACCGCACAGTTAACGCAACTGAAGACTTCCTCCAGTTGAGAACTGACCAAGTTGAAGAGACATTCCAGTTGAAGTCGAAGACAACAAATGGAAGATAGAGAATGGCAATGGCAGCGAAGCCCAGTTGACATTCTAGTCAGTTACAAACTGGAGACCATCAGTGGAAAGCCCTTACAAAGCTTTACACTGATTACGAGGAATTGACTTATATACTTTATGTACTTTTACCCGGATAATAAGCCTTGTCTTATTATTTAAGTAATAAAAGGTACATAAAGGTGGTTATGTAAAGTCACTTTATCCTACGACTTTACACTGCCTTTAAGGAATTAAATCCTATTCCTTAAATGCTTCCAACCACATTTGTACGGCCAAAGTTAACATCCCAATGTTAACTTTGCCTATAAATACAAGTCATTGCACAACCAAGAATATTCATGTATTCGAACTCACAAGTTGAATACTTCACACTTTGCAAACCTGCAATATTCTTGGTGAACTTGTACAATATTCTCTCAATCGCTAAAAGGAACATTTCACTACTTTAAGTGTTTCGATTGTTGAAGAGAACATTCCAGTTGAAGTCGAAGACAACAAATGGAAGATAGAGAATGGCAATGGCAGCGAAGCCCAGTTGACATTCTAGTCAGTTACAAACTGGAGACCATCAGTGGAAAGCCCTTACAAAGCTTTACACTGATTACGAGGAATTGACTTATATACTTTATGTACTTTTACCCGGATAATAAGCCTTGTCTTATTATTTAAGTAATAAAAGGTACATAAAGGTGGTTATGTAAAGTCACTTTATCCTACGACTTTACACTGCCTTTAAGGAATTAAATCCTATTCCTTAAATGCTTCCAACCACATTTGTACGGCCAAAGTTAACATCCCAATGTTAACTTTGCCTATAAATACAAGTCATTGCACAACCAAGAATATTCATGTATTCGAACTCACAAGTTGAATACTTCACACTTTGCAAACCTGCAATATTCTTGGTGAACTTGTACAATATTCTCTCAATCGCTAAAAGGAACATTTCACTACTTTAAGTGTTTCGATTGTTGAAGAGAAATTCCAGTTGAAGTCGAAGACAACAAATGGAAGATAGAGAATGGCAATGGCAGCGAAGCCCAGTTGACATTCTAGTCAGTTACAAACTGGAGACCATCAGTGGAAAGCCCTTACAAAGCTTTACACTGATTACGAGGAATTGACTTATATACTTTATGTACTTTTACCCGGATAATAAGCCTTGTCTTATTATTTAAGTAATAAAAGGTACATAAAGGTGGTTATGTAAAGTCACTTTATCCTACGACTTTACACTGCCTTTAAGGAATTAAATCCTATTCCTTAAATGCTTCCAACCACATTTGTACGGCCAAAGTTAACATCCCAATGTTAACTTTGCCTATAAATACAAGTCATTGCACAACCAAGAATATTCATGTATTCGAACTCACAAGTTGAATACTTCACACTTTGCAAACCTGCAATATTCTTGGTGAACTTGTACAATATTCTCTCAATCGCTAAAAGGAACATTTCACTACTTTAAGTGTTTCGATTGTTGAAGAGAAATTCCGAGTGTAGATCAATTGTATTTCATAGGTTGTTAGGATATTTACATTCGTGTATTATCTTGGTTCCGCATCAACCTTGTAATTTGTTTAATATCAATAAATAAATTACATATTGAAAAATACATATTGTCTCATCAAGATTGTTTACAAGTTATTTGTATTATTGCATTGTTCTTTACTTATTGTCTTTTATATAAGTAATCTATCTACAACTTGGTATATACACACTGCAACTGGTCGTCTCCAGTTCAGTGCATATATTGCAAAGTAACTCCACCATCGACATAGAGGTGTCTTCAGTAGTACCATCTAACGAGTTGGGACTTACAAGAATGCTTTTGCATTTTGGTGGGATTGAAAGGTATATGTTGAAAATCCTTAAGGATGGACCATATATACCCATGTCTCTTGGGGTTAGTCCTCTTCTAGATCCAACTGGAAGAAGAGGTTCAAGAGAAAAGCCCGAAGACCATTGGTCTGATAAGGATCGTAGACTTGTAGATCTGGACACCAGACTCAAGAACATGATCCTTGGGGTTGTCCCTGAAGATCTAATTCCAACACTTGTGTTGTTCCCCAGTGCAAAGTCAATGTGGGATGAATTAGTTATTCAGTTTGAAGGAGGTGATGATACTATTGTCACTAGAAAAGTTTCCTTGAACAAGAAGTATGAATCCTTCTTTGCCTTGCCCAATGAAAGTCTAACTGGTACATACACCAGATTTTCTAGCCTCATTAATCAGTTGAGAGGCTTGGGTGTAGAGAAGGATAAGGATATTCTTCTTGAGAAGTTTTGTGATATTCTTCCTTCCAAATGGGAAAACATGGTTCTTGTCTTGAGACAAGGTAAAACCTTGCACAACCATACTCTTGCATCGCTCTATGGAGCCTTCAGATTCACTGAAGATAACAATGCTGCAAGACTGGTGGCTGAGCAAGATGCCATGAACCATGCCTAGAGTTCCAAGGTAGATAGTGTAACTGAGCGACCTTGTGCTGCTTTAATATCTGCAGAGAGTGTCCAGGTACACTCGATGAAGGAGATGTTAAACAGTTTCTTGAATTCTGGTCTGACCACTGAAATCAGTGATGGTTGTGAGGAAACTGACGATGATGATCTGGTAGCCATGATTGCTAAAACCTTTAACAGGTTTAAGCATAAATCTAAAAGATTTAATGGCCCAAACAATGCTTCCAGCTCCAGCTCTCTAGATAAAACCATTCTTACCTGCTATAAGTGTGGTAAGAAAGGTCACTTTATGAAGGAATGCAGATCTAGTCAGTTGAACAACCAAACTGGCCCCCCTGTCCCTAATTTCAATCGGCCTGATGATAGCTACAAAGCTAAATACAAGAAGCTTAAGGCCCAGATTGCCCTCCTGTCCATGGAAAAGGAAAAGGATCAGTGCTTAATGGCACAAACTGAGGGAAAATGGGAGTACTCTGATGACTCATCAGCTGATGAAGAAGAGGAAAGGGACATGTGTTTCATGGCCTTGGAAGATCAACAGCAGCACGTGGCAAAAGAAGATGTCATCACTGGAAGATGGGTTAACATCATCTTGAAGAAGGTATGTGACTATGATAATCAGGTTGACCCTAAACTGAAACTGGACCTGGCTAAATCATTAAGTGGTGATTTAGCTTTTGTGGAAACTATAAGATCTGATAGTGAAAGATATCTTGACACTATCTTAATTGAACTAAACATTGTTAAACCACAACTGAATGATTTACAAAGTGTCCAGTTGGCTCTCAAGGAGGCAGTTTTAAAAATTGAGGCTTTGGAACTTGATAATCAAAAATTATTTTCTGATCTTGAAAAAGAACAAAAGATTATCAAGTCATGGGTAAAAGCATCTGGCAAAAACTATGATGCATTTTCAAGAACTATCGATGCCCAGAAGAATGCATGGAAATCTGGAGATCTGGAGATGGCAGCTCTCATACCAGATCTTCATGCATTTCCTCCAGCTCTCAAGGTTGAAACACCTTATGATCAACCTGAAGCTGCTGAAACTGAACCCATTGAGACTACCCCCTTTGAGGTTAAAACTGGAGCCAAACAGGCTAAAGCTCCAGTCAAAAAGGCCACTGGTAACAAGCCTTTACCTCAAAAGTCTAAGGTGCCCAAGACCCGACAGACTAAAACTCCAGCTGAACCAAGGTCCAAGGTTCAGCTGCCTGAAGAAAATAATATTTTGGTTAATCTGGAAAGTCAACTCCAACTTTTGTCTCGACAGGTTCAGAGTTGTACTGCCCGGATTAAAAATCTGGAATGAGGTTCATTACCTCCAGTTTTCAAACAAAATATTAAACCACTCCCTTCAAAACCTAATCAAAAGAATGTTCCATCTGGAACAAAATCTGGTAAAAATAAGGGGAGCAAGTATCAAGTACCAATCGTTTTTACTCCTGCACCTGGAGCTGGTGAAAAAGCTTCAGATGTAGCCTCCAGTTCAACACCACAACAATAAACTGTGACTTCTGTAGAGAAGTCCAGTGAACCCATCAAGAAAAGATGGGTTCACAAAAATAACTAATGATTTTTGTGGGTGTGCAGGGCGATCGAAAGAAGAATATCTGGTATCTGGACAGCACTGTTGGCCGGACTATGACCGGATGTAAGCCCCTGCTTGAAGAGTTCACTGTCCAAGATGGACCGACAGTGACGTTTGGTAATGATCAATCTTGAAAGACTGAAGGATATGGTGTGCTCAATAATGGACAAGTCGAATTCAAAAGAGTTGCATTTGTGAATGGTTTGAAATACAACCTGATCAGTGTCAGCCAACTTTGTGATGATGGCTTCAGAGTTTTGTTCAATATTGCTCAAGGCACCATATTTAACAAGGATTGGAAAGTGGTGATGGTTGCACCAAGAAAAGGAAATGTGTACATCATGGATATGGAACCAGCTCCAAAAGAGCAGTGTTTCTATACCAAAGCTGATGAAGACACCAACTGGCTATGGCATAAAAGATTATCCCATCTTAATTTTAAAAACATTAGCAAGTTGTCTCGCAAACAACTAGTTGATGGGATACCTCAGATTTCTTTTAACAAAGAAAAGCCATGTCCAGGTTGTGAGATGGGCAAGCAGAAAAGGGCCAGTTTCAAACAAAATATTAAACCACTCCCTTCAAAACCTAATCAAAAGAATGTTCCATCTGGAACAAAATCTGGTAAAAATAAGGGGAGCAAGTATCAAGTACCAATCGTTTTTACTCCTGCACCTGGAGCTGGTGAAAAAGCTTCAGATGTAGCCTCCAGTTCAACACCACAACAATAAACTGTGACTTCTGTAGAGAAGTCCAGTGAACCCATCAAGAAAAGATGGGTTCACAAAAATAACTAATGATTTTTGTGGGTGTGCAGGGCGATCGAAAGAAGAATATCTGGTATCTGGACAGCACTGTTGGCCGGACTATGACCGGATGTAAGCCCCTGCTTGAAGAGTTCACTGTCCAAGATGGACCGACAGTGACGTTTGGTAATGATCAATCTTGAAAGACTGAAGGATATGGTGTGCTCAATAATGGACAAGTCGAATTCAAAAGAGTTGCATTTGTGAATGGTTTGAAATACAACCTGATCAGTGTCAGCCAACTTTGTGATGATGGCTTCAGAGTTTTGTTCAATATTGCTCAAGGCACCATATTTAACAAGGATTGGAAAGTGGTGATGGTTGCACCAAGAAAAGGAAATGTGTACATCATGGATATGGAACCAGCTCCAAAAGAGCAGTGTTTCTATACCAAAGCTGATGAAGACACCAACTGGCTATGGCATAAAAGATTATCCCATCTTAATTTTAAAAACATTAGCAAGTTGTCTCGCAAACAACTAGTTGATGGGATACCTCAGATTTCTTTTAACAAAGAAAAGCCATGTCCAGGTTGTGAGATGGGCAAGCAGAAAAGGGCCAGTTTCAAAACTAGGCAAAATTTCAGCATCACTGAATCTCTTCACATGCTACATATGGATCTCTTTGGTCCAGTGAATGTTCAAACTAGAGCTGGAAAGAAGTACACTCTAGTTATGGTTGATGAATTCACCAGATACTGCTGGGTGGTATTCATCAGATCCAAAAGTGATGCACCTTCTGAAATCATCTCTCTCATCAAAAGAATTGAGCTCAAGTATACTCGAAAAGTTTGCAGTTGCGAAGTGATAATGGTACTGAATTTCAAAATAAAGTACTTGAAACATTTTGCAATGACACTGGCATCTCTCAAAACTTCTCATCAGCACACTCTCCAGAGCAGAATGGAGTTGTGGAAAGAAAGAATCGCACACTGATAGAAGCAGCAAGAAGTATGCTATCTGAATCTGGTCTTCCCACCAGTTTTTGGGCTGAGGCAGTTGCAACTGCTTGTCACACCCAAAACCGGTCAGTCTACATCAAGAGACATAAGAAGACTGCCTATGAAGTACTCAGGAATCGTAAACCAAATATTGGATACTTTCATGTATTTGGTTGTCGAGTTTATATCTTAAACGATTCCAGTCAGCTTGGAAAGTTTGATGCAAAAGCTGATGAAGGGGTATTTTTAGGTTATTCAGATATTCGAAAGGCCTTTAGAGTTTATAATTATAGACTCCAAAAGGTTCATGAGACAATTCATGTCACATTCGACGAATTAACTAAAGCAATCAACAAGAGACCAAGCCTTGATATTACTCCAGTCGTTCCAATCAATTTTGGTGAAACTGACCAAGTTCATCAGTCAGTTGTTTCACCAAAAGATGTTTCCAGTTACAACAAATTGGAACCAGTTAAGAAGAAGAACACCACCAGTGACACATCATTATATCCCTCCATCAATTTCAACTTACCACAAGAATTGGTGATTGGATCGGATGAACGTGCCACACCAATATCAACACCAGTTCAAACTCCAACTTCTCCAGTTCTTCAAGAAATGTCTTTGAATGAAGAATTTCATGATGCAAATCGTGACCTCATTAACTCTGATGAGGATGTAGAAGTAGTTTGGACCGATCCTCCTCCAGAAGCTACTGCAACTGAAGAAGATCGCCAGGTGACTTGCATTGATATTGTGTTACACCATCCTAGTCAATACACTAGATGAACTCGAGCACATCCAATTGAACAGATTGTGGGAGATCCAAATAGTGGGGTTCAGACTAGAAAAGCCACCAGTGAGCAATGCTTAAACGTCACCTTCTTATCTTTAATTGAACCAAAGAAGATTGACGAGGCTATGGTAGACCCAAGCTGGGTGGAAGCTATGCAAGAAGAGCTCGTCCAGTTTGAAAGGAACAATGTTTGGGAGCTTGTTCCTTGTCCACCAGGGTTAAAGAAAGAACCCATTGGTACCAAATGGGTCTACCGAAACAAAATGGATGAAGATGGCCATGTTGTAAGAAACAAGGCCAGATTAGTTGCCCAGGGTTATTGTCAAGCAGAGGGCGTTGACTTTGATGAAACTTTTGCTCCAGTTGCAAGACTTGAAGCCATCAGAATATTTCTGGCTTATGCAGCCCATCTGCAGTTCAAGGTCTTCCAGATGGATGTCAAAAGTGCGTTCCTTAATGGAACATTGGAAGAAGAAGTTTATGTTAAGCAGACTCCAGGATTCATCGATGAGAAGCATCCTCATTGGGTTTATAGACTGAACAAAGCATTGTATGGTCTAAGACAAGCCCCAAGAGCCTGGTATGATACTTTAACTAAACATCTTCTTAAAAATGGCTTTCAAAGAGGTGCAATAGATAATACCTTGTTTATCTTGAAAGAAAGAGGTAATATCTTATTGGTACAAATTTATGTTGATGATATTATATTTGGTTCAACTGATGATGCAATGTGTAAAAAGTTTTCTAAAATCATGTCATCTGAGTATGAGATGAGTTTAATGGGTGAATTAACATTTTCTTAGGTCTTCAGATTAAGCAAACTGAAAATGGAATTTTCATAAACCAAGGAAAATATGTCAGAGATTTGTTAAGAAAATACAAATATGATTCAATCCCATCGAAAAACACACCTATTGCAGCACCATTAAATTTGGACTCTGACCCAACTGGCAAACAAGTGAACATAACTGACTATCGTGGTATGGTTGGTTCACTGATGTATTTGACTGCCAGTCGACCAGATATAATGTTTGCAACATGTCTATGTGCCAGGTTTCAGGCTAACCCTAAAGAATCACATTTGCACGCTGTAAAGCGTATCTTTAGATACCTGAAAGGGTGTCCTAATCTTGGTCTTTGGTACCCCAAAGGCTCAGGATTAGATCTAATGGGTTATTCAGATTGTTAGAAATCTAAAATGGTGTTAAAATGTACTTATTTTAATAATGGAAGGAGTATTAGTGAAAGTTAGTCAAGTGTATAAATACTCCTCTCCATACCCAAAATTGTAAGCCTTTTCCCCATTTCCATAATTAATCCCAATCATACAACTTTAATTCTCTATCATCTTCATCCCTACCCTCCAAAACATACACTTCACCTTTTCACACACTAACTCCATTTTTTCACAAATCAAGCTCAAATTTCTATTTAACAATTGGTATCAGAGAAAAATCAGTTAATCTGAACGATCCATAGCTTGATTTCATGCAGATTGATGCAAATTTTGTTCAAATTTTCAATTTCGTGTTCTTCGTCAAAACCGTCTCTGTTCTTAACCATTTCCCCATCAATTTTCACTCAATTCTTCTGTTTTTGTTCACAAATACATTCTAAATCATCTCCATAATCATTCTGTAAAGTTTCAGAATCCAATTCATTGTTTTGATCATAATTCGAAATTTTTGGAAAGTTGATGAGATTTTGATTTTCAAGTTTGAGTTGATTTGAGATATGAATTTGTTGCCAGGGTTGTGCGCGATTGAATTCTGAGAATTTCTGTGTTTGAATCGTGTTCTAACTCTCAAAATTGAGTGAGATATGAGCAAAATAGTGATTTTCTCGACTATTTTGTCTTTTCTGATGTTCTTGAAGAATTCACCCTAAGACGATCTTGACAAGACCTTCTTACAAACTGACTCTAAAACGATCTTGACAAGATCTTCTTACAAACTGACTCTAAGACGATCTTGACAAGATCTTCTTACAAACTGACTCTAAGACGATCTTGACAAGATCTTCTTACAAACTGACTCTAAGACGATCTTGACAAGATCTTCTTACAAACTGACTCTAAGACGATCTTGACAAGATCTTCTTACAAACTGACTCTAAGACGATCTTGACAAGATCTTCTTACAAACTGACTCTAAGACGATCTTGACAAGATCTTCTTACAAACTGACTCTAAGACGATCTTGACAAGATCTTCTTACAAACTGACTCTAAGACGATCTTGACAAGATCTTCTTACAAACTGACTCTAAGACGATCTTGACAAGATCTTCTTACAAACTGACTCTAAGACGATCTTGACAAGATCTTCTTACAAACTGACTCTAAGACGATCTTGACAAGATCTTCTTACAAACTGACTCTAAGACGATCTTGACAAGATCTTCTTACAAACTGACTCTAAGACGATCTTGACAAGATCTTCTTACAAACTGACTCTAAGACGATCTTGACAAGATCTTCTTACAAACTGACTCTAAGACGATCTCCACAATAAAAAGAAAAAGTGAAAAAGCAGAAGATGTCAGGCGCATGTGAGTGTGGAGGCGTGTGATTTCATGTTACAATTGTTTAATTGATTGTTTTGAACGAGAAATATATATATATATATTATATATATTTTCGTTTATTAAGTGTGAGACGGAGTTATATATATATATATATATATATATATATATATATATATATATATATATATATATATATATATATATATATATATATATATATATATATATATATATATATATATATATATATATATATATATATATATATATATATATATATATATATATATATATATATATATATATATATATATATATATATATATATATATATATATATATATATATATATATATATATATATATATATATATATATATATATATATATATATATATATATATATATATATATATATATATATATATATATATATATATATATATATATATATATATATATATATATATATATATATATATATATATATATATATATATATATATATATATATATATATATATATATATATATATATATATATATATATATATATATATATATATATATATATATATATATATATATATATATATATATATATATATATATATATATATATATATATATATATATATATATATATATATATATATATATATATATATATATATATATATATATATATATATATATATATATATATATATATATATATATATATATATATATATATATATATATATATATATATATATATATATATATATATATATATATATATATATATATATATATATATATATATATATATATATATATATATATATATATATATATATATATATATATATATATATATATATATATATATATATATATATATATATATATATATATATATATATATATATATATATATATATATATATATATATATATATATATATATATATATATATATATATATATATATATATATATATATATATATATATATATATATATATATATATATATATATATATATATATATATATATATATATATATATATATATATATATATATATATATATATATATATATATATATATATATATATATATATATATATATATATATATATATATATATATATATATATATATATATATATATATATATATATATATATATATATATATATATATATATATATATATATATATATATATATATATATATATATATATATATATATATAAAATGATCTCACCAAGATCGTTTCATTTTCAAACTTTTATAATTAAACTTTTTCATAACATTTCCTAGGACGATCTTCACAAGATCGTTCCATTTCAAAAAAAAATTCCAAAAAAATCCAAAAATTCAAAAACTTTCAATTTCAATTTTAATTCTTTTTCAATTTCAATTTTAATTCTTTCACTTCAATTTCAATCACAATTACCTTTCATTTCATTTCACCCTTTGCTAAACAAAATGTCAAGTCCAAGTATCTCAAATTCAGTCAAAAATGATTTCGTTTTCAAATTATGGTTAACTTCTTCACCCAAGAAACCAACTTCATCTGAAGAGAAACTTCATAAAGGTGGACTGTGTTCATGTTGTTCGTCGAAACCTTATCCAAATCCTTGTCAAGTGATGAAGATATTGATTCATTCAACTGCATCTGAAAATGTCAAGTTTCAAGAGGAAGTAGTCACGTTACAAGCTGAGAATGTCAAACTGAAAGAACAAATGATCTACTATCGAGCTGGAAATGTGAGACTTAAAAATGAGATGAAAGAACTTCAAGTTGAATTTGGAGACCTTGCAGTTTGGAATGAAATTGACAAACAAACTTTGAAGAAGAATGATGAGTTGATGTCACAAATGAAAGCTGAGATAAAAGAACTTCAAACAGAATTGAAAACTTCCAACAAGAAGCTGAATGATAGTATCTTGGAAAGCAAATCAAGAGAACTTATTTTGCAAGAAAAGATTTCAAGTTTTCAATCTCAGTCGAAAAATGAGACATCCATACTCTTAAACATGGAGAACAAGTTTATTGATGAGATGAACAAAGTTGAGAAGGAGAGACAAGATGTTTGCAACAAAATCAAGACTCTTGAAGAGAATTGTTTGCAATTTCAATCACAATTACCTTTCATTTCATTTCACCCTTTGCTAAACAAAATGTCAAGTCCAAGTATCTCAAATTCAGTCAAAAATGATTTCGTTTTCAAATTATGGTTAACTTCTTCACCCAAGAAACCAACTTCATCTGAAGAGAAACTTCATAAAGGTGGACTGTGTTCATGTTGTTCGTCGAAACCTTATCCAAATCCTTGTCAAGTGATGAAGATATTGATTCATTCAACTGCATCTGAAAATGTCAAGTTTCAAGAGGAAGTAGTCACGTTACAAGCTGAGAATGTCAAACTGAAAGAACAAATGATCTACTATCGAGCTGGAAATGTGAGACTTAAAAATGAGATGAAAGAACTTCAAGTTGAATTTGGAGACCTTGCAGTTTGGAATGAAATTGACAAACAAACTTTGAAGAAGAATGATGAGTTGATGTCACAAATGAAAGCTGAGATAAAAGAACTTCAAACAGAATTGAAAACTTCCAACAAGAAGCTGAATGATAGTATCTTGGAAAGCAAATCAAGAGAACTTATTTTGCAAGAAAAGATTTCAAGTTTTCAATCTCAGTCGAAAAATGAGACATCCATACTCTTAAACATGGAGAACAAGTTTATTGATGAGATGAACAAAGTTGAGAAGGAGAGACAAGATGTTTGCAACAAAATCAAGACTCTTGAAGAGAATTGTTTGCAATTTCAATCAAATGAAACATCTCTACAAAAAAAAAATCTCTGAACTTGAGATGGAATTGCTAACACAATCAACATCTTGTGACACTCAAAGTGATGATGGCTCAGTTTATCATGATGCAAGTCCAATATTTCCAACTGAACTTGATGCTCCAAAGAAAGTTTGCACTGAGTCCATCCCAAAGAACTCAAAAAACAAAGTTTCATCACCTGCTGAACGTAAAGCTTCTCAATTTACTAACTATGCCTTATTCAAGGATAGAAAGTATTCTTCGAAGCCTACTATTGATGGAACACAGACTCTCATTCCATTCTTATCATTTGAAGACAATACCAAGTTCATCTCTCAAGCAAAAGCTCAGTTGAACAAGATCAAATGGAAACCTATCTACAAACCAAAGTCAACTGAGTCAAAGACAATCAAATACTCACTTTGGCAACTCTTCAACCTTGCACCTAAAACAATTCACATGCCAAAAGTGAATGATTTTGCTTCTCCACTGCGTCCACGAAAACTCAACTTGTCAACAACCTCGAGTTTTCACCCACCATGGACTGCAGATTCTATTCGTCGAATCGATGACATGTACATTTGGAATGTCAAGACAAAAACCGTTGGGCCTACACATAAATGGGTCTCAAAGGTTGTTTGTAAATGATTTGATGAATTTGGCTTATACACATGTCAGTGTATAACCCGGGCTAAAGATGTTGATTATTGGACTACTACTTCATAATGGTTGATTCCCCAATTTCGGCTTCAAAGAGACATGATGAACATGTTGCCACACATTCATCATGAGGGGAAGAAAGAGGATAATGAAGTGGAACAAGTTTATTTATGCTTTCTTGAAATTTGATGGAGAAAGAAGAATTTATAAGTTGAGGGGAAGAAAGATAAATTGTTGACTAAAGTGATCCCCCAAATTATTCTTTGAAGATAGTTATCGCCAACGTGGTGGGTACGCCGCGGGTACACCCTATACATAAGCGTTGGTGGTACGCAAATATGATTGTTTGATCGAGGGGAAGTTTGTGATGAAAAAGATGTTTGTCCAAATGCTTCAAGAGAAAGATTCATTAATTAAGGGGAAGTGTGACAAAGTTAAGATTGTCAAGAAGAGACTTTCATGTTCAAATCTAAAGAGCCAAGATCAAGTTTCCGCAATGCTCATACTCTGAGAAGTTCAAGAATTAAAGATACATCTTTAAGGTAAGTGCGAAGATTGAAGACGTAAAGACAAGTTTGATGGAAGATCTTGAAGACAATGAGAAAGCTTCGAAGACCTTCATCAACAAATTCGTATTTATAGATAATATCGTGCATGAATTACATTTCAACACCAAGGGGAAGAATGTTAGAAATCTAAAATGGTGTTAAAATGTAATTATTTTAATAATGGAAGGAGTATTAGTGAAAGTTAGTCAAGTGTATAAATACTCCTCTCCATACCCAAAATTGTAAGCCTTTTCCCCATTTCCATAATTAATCCCAATCAATCAACTTTAATTCTCTCTCATCTTCATCCCTAACCTCCAAAACACACAATTCACCTTTTCACACACTAACTCCATTTTTTCATAAATCAAGCTCAGATTTCTATTTAACACAGATTCTGATCATGCAGGTTGTAAGATAGATAGAAAATCAACAACTGGTGGTTGTCATTTCCTTGGAGGAAAACTGGTAAGTTGGACCAGCAAGAAGCAGACTTCAGTCTCTATGTCCACTGCTGAGGCAGAGTACATTTCTGCGGCCAGTTGTTGTGCCCAGATTCTCTGGATCAAGAACCAGTTACTAGATTATGGTCAAAAGTATACAAGGACCCCAATCTTTTGTGACAACACCAGTGCAATTGCTATATCTCACAACCCAGTGATGTACTCCAAAACAAAGCATATTGACATCAGGTATCATTTTATTCGTGATCATGTTATGAAAGGAGACATTGAAATTCATTTCATCCCCACTGACAAACAGCTCGCTGATGTTTTTACAAAACCTCTCGATGAGAAAACCTTTAAACATCTCATCAGTGAACTGGGAATGTTAAATCCTTAAAACTGGAGCTTTCTTTGTTATTGAACGCGCCAGTGACACTGATGAAGTTCTCCAGTTGAGGAGGTCCAGATAATCTTTGCTCGCCAGGCTATCGAACGCCTTTGTGATACTATCCTGGCACTAATCGATTTCTGGATCATCATTTTAGGGGGAAAGACTCAAAATATTTTTTCTGACTAAAATTCATTTTTGTTTGAAAATGGCAACTGGAGAACTCTTCAGTTGGAAACTGGCACTGGACTGATCCTCCAGTAGTCCAGTGACCAGGTTCAGTCTTGTCTTGTTTTTATAACGTTAGAAATACTTGGTCAATATTTGTGACACGTGATGGTACTCGAGTATTTTAAACCACTTGATATCGTGATCTGACGTGTTTAAAGCTATTTTAGTACTTGACAACTGTTTGTATTGGGAAAATAAAAAGTGAGTGGGCGCGTGGGTAAGATAAGCCGTCGTAGCATTTAATGTTGACATGGTAACATTTAATGCTTACATGGAAAATTATGATTTTATTTCAAAATTCAAACTTACTTTGTCAAAATATCTACAAAATGGATTTTGTTTAATAAAATATAATTCTTGGTATTTCATTGGGATCTTGAATCCCTTATAAATACCCTTATTGGTAGAATCCAAAAGTTTTTGAAGGATTCTCCAATAGGACCCTCATTCTCTCTAAACCCATGCAAGTTGTTTCACGACTACTTGTGTGAGTTTTGGTACACTGCCACTCTTTCTTCTGATTGTTCCTCCATCAGTTTCACATTAAAAGGTGGAACAATCCAGTGTACCTTGTCCGCTGACGTGTTGAGGGATGCCTTACGCCTCAACTACTGGAGAGAGGGTGAATCTCCAGTCGTCTTACCCCCAAATATAAATTTTCGTCAAGTCCTTCTTGAAATGGGACACAAGGAGTGCTTGGACAATGGGGTGTTGAAAACGAAGGGTGCGATGACCATAAAGGGTCTTACACCTTCATGGAGGTATTTTTTCATCCACCTGGTGGAGAGTATGGGTGGGAGTTCTGGTGGACTTGACCAGATTAACTCCTCACAAGCAGAGATGGCTTACTGCTTGTGGAATGGATTAAGAGTAGACTTTGCAGATATCTTGTTAGAAGCCTAGTACAAAAGCTGAAGGGCACTAGGGGTGTTTGTATCCCCTTCTCAAGGTTTCTCTCTCTCTGTTTTTAACATATTCTGGGCAGAGAAGCATACTTAAGTACAGATTCACCGTACACTGCTCCAGATATGTTGAGGAATTTAGACTCTCTGGTATCTGAAGCTGGAGAGGTCGAGATTCCAGAACGAATGCAACTGGCATTCGCTTCAACTAATGCACCAATTGAAGGTGAGTCAGAAAGGCAACTGGGCGGGCCTCAAAATAATGAGGGACCCTCCAGTTCGTCTAATGTTGTGGTTGAGGATAGAGCAACCATAACTGAAGCAACTCCAATCACATCTATCCCTGGTGAAGATACTTCGGTATCTGATCCTCCTCCAGTGACCAGGTTCAGTCTTGTCTTGTTTTTATAACGTTAGAAATACTTGGTCAATATTTGTGACACGTGATGGTACTCGAGTATTTTAAACCACTTGATATCGTGATCTGACTTGTTTAAAGCTATTTTAGTACTTGACAACTGTTTGTATTGGGAAAATAAAAAGTGAGTGGGCGCGTGGGTAAGATAAGCCGTCGTAGCATTTAATGTTGACATGGTAACATTTAATGCTTACATGGAAAATTATGATTTTATTTCAAAATTCAAACTTACTTTGTCAAAATATCTACAAAATGGATTTTGTTTAATAAAATATAATTCTTGGTATTTCATTGGGATCTTGAATCCCTTATAAATACCCTTATTTACTCCGAACTCATTTACTTCCTTCTACATTCTTTCATTTACTTCCAATCATCAAAATTGCTTCATTTCTCTCTCTGCTTCATAAATCAAGAACCCTAATTCCCAAATTTCAATTTCATTTTCCTATGGCACCTAGATCATCCCGTTCAAGAGATGTAAATCTCTTGACTGTTCCATATGCTCCTTCACCAGATGTCAAACCGGCATCTGGTGCTCCTAGTAATGCTTCGGTCATCAAACTAAATCCTAATAATCCGATGGCAAGCTTACAAGGATCTCAAGGGTCCAATACCCTTATTGGTAGAATCCAAAAGTTTTTGAAGGATTCTCCAATAGGACCCTCATTCTCTCTAAACCCATGCAAGTTGTTTCACGACTACTTGTGTGAGTTTTGGTACACTGCCACTCTTTCTTCTGATTGTTCCTCCATCAGTTTCACATTAAAAGGTGGAACAATCCAGTGTACCTTGTCCGCTGACGTGTTGAGGGATGCCTTACGCCTCAACTACTGGAGAGAGGGTGAATCTCCAGTCGTCTTACCCCCAAATATAAATTTTCGTCAAGTCCTTCTTGAAATGGGACACAAGGAGTGCTTGGACAATGGGGTGTTGAAAACGAAGGGTGCGATGACCATAAAGGGTCTTACACCTTCATGGAGGTATTTTTTCATCCACCTGGTGGAGAGTATGGGTGGGAGTTCTGGTGGACTTGACCAGATTAACTCCTCACAAGCAGAGATGGCTTACTGCTTGTGGAATGGATTAAGAGTAGACTTTGCAGATATCTTGTATAGAAGCCTAGTACAAAAGCTGAAGGGCACTAGGGGTGTTTGTATCCCCTTCTCAAGGTTTCTCTCTCTCTGTTTTTAACATATTCTGGGCAGAGAAGCATACTTAAGTACAGATTCACCGTACACTGCTCCAGATATGTTGAGGAATTTAGACTCTCTGGTATCTGAAGCTGGAGAGGTCGAGATTCCAGAACGAATGCAACTGGCATTCGCTTCAACTAATGCACCAATTGAAGGTGAGTCAGAAAGGCAACTGGGCGGGCCTCAAAATAATGAGGGACCCTCCAGTTCGTCTAATGTTGTGGTTGAGGATAGAGCAACCATAACTGAAGCAACTCCAATCACATCTATCCCTGGTGAAGATACTTCGGTATCTGATCCTCCAACAGATGTACCCATCCAGGAAACTGGGGAAGGTCGTCTGGAGACTGTCCAGGAAACTGGTCAGCGCTCAGTTACATTCATGGATCTGGACATGAATGTTAATGACGAGGAAATCCTTATAGAATCTTCGGATTCTGAAGGTACTGAAACAGACTTGGAGATTTTTGATTCTGCTGTACCAGATCAAAACCCTTCATCTCCAGTCTCGCTTCCAGACGCATCAATTTCACTTTCACCCTCCCAACAAAATGTGCATACTGATATATCTTTCCAAACTTATACCGCTCCTTCACCAACTGGGCAATTCTCATTTGCTCAAGAAATGCCACCCCCACCGCCGCCGTTGTTCACACCTGAGCATTCTCAGCATGAACAACACATTGATTTTCCAGTCCTTTCTTCTACAACCACTCCTATCATATCTTCAACTGCTGGCATGACAACTGGGGAGACTTCTTTAAGTTTGCCTCCTCCAGTTGCTCCAGTAGTAACTGCTGCTGGTCCAGTGACACCTTCTCCTTCGTCACTGGACAGTCAAGTTGTCTCTTTACAAGCCGATCTCCAAAACCTTCTAACCAGGGTGGAGGAGATTCAAAAGACACTTGACAAAAACACCAAGTTTTTCTCCAGATACCACAAAGATCACTTGACAAATATTAAGGTGGTTGATCTGGGGATAAACAAGTTTTCATCAAATGAAGACTTGGTGTTCAACAAGCTGAATGAGTTGGTCACTGGATGCAATAATCTGGCTGGTACTTTGAAAGAAGCCTTTGACCTTACTCAGTCCAAGGTCACAACTTTAATCTCCAATCTGCTTGGCAACACTGTAAGAACATCTGAAGTAGATTTGAAGGAAATTGAGAGGCAGGTAAAGGAATTAGTTGAAAAACCTAGCCTAAATGTGACTGAACTTGGCGAGCAGTTGATGACTTCAGTTGGTCAGAAGATAGAGGATACGCTGGGTGCTAGAGAAGCACAATTGATTGAAAGGGTGATCTGGCCCCACTCACCAGTGAGATCAACCAGTTGAGAGGCAGCATTGAGAATTTGAACACCCAGGTATCTTTACATGCTCAATCTTTAGATAAACTGACAACTGAAGTAGAGAATTTGAAGAAGAAGGATGATGAAGTAAAGGATAAGGTTGTCTCTGGTTTGGATGAAGACTCCAAGATCTTAAATGAATTAAAAACTGGTCAAGAACAGGTTACTGCAAATGTCTTGACCCAGTCAAAGGAGACCAACCATTTGTGGAGGTCTTTCAGGATGATGTGTGGGATTTTCAAGGAGTGCAAGGACATGCAAACATGGCAGCCTCTTGACCGGTTGCCATCTCACCCTTCTGAATGGGAAGGTATTAGGGCAGGTCTAGATGCTGCCAAGGGGGAAAGAAGTCCAGTCCTTGCACCAGTTGCACCTGGAAGAACTTCATCTGGAAGTCAAGTTGGAAGAGAAATGGTTGTAGCTACCAGTACTGAAGCTGGTGAGCAAACTGGTGATGTAAGTGTGAGGGGGAATGTTTTGGATAAGGGCAAAGGGTTAGCAGTTGATGTATCTGCCCAGCCGGCCACTGATATTCCAATGTTAGAAACTGGCAATGCTGATATACTTCCTCCAGTTTCAGATAGTGATAGCAGAAGACTGGCTAGACTTGGCAATGATATTAAAGAAAGAAAGAAAATGAAACAAAGAAACCAAGTTGAAGCCAGAGCACATCTTGCACAGATCAAAATGCTTGATATGAGTGATGCTAATCTTTTGGGAATCACTACGGAGGAGTATGCCAGAGTTAAGAATGATCCTAGGATAGTTGACCAGTTGAAAGAAATGCTGGATGTTGAACTGGACAGACACTATCCTGAGGATGAAGCTGAATTTGATGCCAGAAGTTTGAACATATCAGTGGAGAAGGCTAAGGAGAATAGGGCCAGTGGGATTCTAAAAAGAATTGCAAATGTTAAGAAGGTTGTGAAGAAAGTATTGAATCCACCAAGAAGGATTCCTCAACCAAGAAGACCACTGACAAGAGATGCTGACCTTAGCACATTTGTTGAACCAAGTGGCGAGGTATCTAATGAAGACATCAAGTCCGCTGTACTGGCTGCTGGTGCTGGGAGTATAAAAATAACAAATGAATCTGAAGCAAGAAGCTATTACTCCCAGATCATGTCAACCAGAAGACATAGTGGTACTATCAATGGTGTCAATGTAACAATCAAGCCAGGCACCAAAGTCTTTCATGTTGAAGTTAGTTATACCAGAGGGCCACTGGTTAAAACTGACAATCCTGGTGCTATGCAGTATGGGTTCAGTGAATGGGTGGAAATGGTGAATGTGTTGGATGCAAAGGCACAAAAGAATAGGTTTGAGAAAGCATGGGTGAACTTCTTAAGGGGCAAGATTCAACATAAAGAAAATCTGGAGCTAAAGCTGAATATTGACCCTGAAGACTCACAACCTATTTCTTCAGTGACTAAGAGAAGAAGAACTGGCGAAGGGCCATCTCATTAAGTTCTTTCTTTGGTTATCTACTTGTATTTGTATTTACATTCTGTAACTTGTATAAATTTCATTTCCTTGTATAAATGAAGTTATCAGTTTGTAACCACAAGGTAGATAATAGATTAAAATCTAACAAACCTAAAAGAAAAACCTAAGGCATTTATTGATCTATAAAAATGCCTTGGAAACTTAGATAGATTTAAATCGAACAAGTCTCTCCAGTTCACACTTGTATAGATACAAGAACTGAAAAAGACTTGGCAATATTTCTAGACAAATAGGGGGAATTTGTTAAGACCAGTTTCACCTGGAAACTGGCCAGTCTCCAGTTGCACCTGGAGACCCAGAAGATTTGTCCAGAAATATATTGAAGTCCAGTTGCACCGTACAGTCAACGCAACTGAAGACTTCCTCCAGTTGAGAACTGACCAGTTGAAGAATCCTTCCAGTTGAAGTCGAAGACAACAAGTGGAAGATAGAGAATGGCAATGGCAGCGAAGCCCAGTTGACATTCTAGTCAGTTACAAACTGGAGACCATCAGTAGAAAGCCCTTACAAAGCTTTACACTGATTACGAGGAATTGACTTTTATGCTTTATGTACCTTTATCCGGATAATAAGATTTATCTTATTATTTAATTGCAAAAAGGTACATAAAGGTGGTTGAGTAAAGTTGCTTTATTATGCGACTTTACACTGCTTTTTAAGAAATTAAATGCTATTCCTTAAATGATCTCAACCACATTTGTACGACCAAAGTTAACATCCCAATGTTAACTTTGCCTATAAATACAAGTCATTGCACAACAAGAATATTCAAGTGAAAAACATAGAACACTTCACACTTTGCATACCTGCAATATTCTTGGTGAACTTGTGCAATATTCTCTCAATCGCTAAAAGGAACATTTCACAACTTTAAGTGTTTCGATCGTCTTGAGAAATTCCGAGTGTAGATCAATTGTATTTCATAGGTTGTTATGATATTTACATTCTTGTATTATCTTGGTTCCGCAACAACCTTGTAATTTATTTAACATCAATAAATAAATTACACATTGAAAATTACATATTGTCTCATCAATTTATTTTACAAGTTATTTGTATTATTACATTGTTCTTTACTTATTGTTACTGAATAAGTAATCTATCTAGAACTTGGTATATACTCACTGCAACTGGTCGTCTCCAGTTCAGTGCATATATTGCAAAGTAACTCCACCATCGACATAGAGGTGTCTTCAGGTAGTGCCATCTATTGAGTTGGGACTTACATTAATTGTTTAAAGTGTTAAGATTTTTCATATTAAATCAATTGACAATGACAGAATAGAACCCAAGAATGAACACTGATTTCATTGAGGTTAACTTTCGTTGACCTTAATTTTTCTCTGACTTTAAATTCCATTGACTTTAAACTCCATTGACCTTAAATTCCATTGACCTTAACTTCCATTGACCTTAAAGCTTTGACCTTAAAACTCATTGAACTTAATCTTATTGGAGTTAAAGCTTTGAGGTTAAAAGTCATTGAGGTTAAAAGCTTTGATGTTAAACTTTCATTGAGTTTAAAAGTCTTTGATGTTAAAATCCTTTGAGCTTAAAAGTTTCGACAGGTTACTCCATTGATGTTACAACTCTTTGAACTTAAAATTTCTTTGGACTTAAAACTGATCGCACTTAAGACTCTTTGAAGTTAAAACCCTTTGAACTTAAACATTCTTTGAACTTAACACCATCAGATTGAAAATCACGCTTCCTGTAGAGGTAAATCTCTTGACCTTAAGCCATTTGAGCTTAAACTCATTGAAGTTAAAACTCTTTGAGGTTAATCTAGATTGATTGAAAACGACCAAAAGCAACAAAAGATCAAAGTTAATATCTCATTGAACTTAAAAATCCTTTGAGGTTAGTTCCATTGAACTTAAACAGAAACCTAACCCTAGCTTTACTGAATACGAAGAAAGAACACGACCAGAATGATAAAAATTGAAACCCTAACCCTAGTTTGAAGAAGAAACGACCATGAAGATGACCAGGAGCCGTGATCAGAACCCACGGACAGTAAACCATCACGAAAAGGAAACGTTTTGAGCCTAAAACAACTGATTTTGATAACAAATCTGTCTTCAATCTAGATAACTTGTAATTCTCATTGCTCCATGTTATGCACAACAGATTATACATATATACATAATTAATTCTTTACCTTTGATAAAAAAATCATGATGGAACAAATTAAAAAGGGAAACCATTGATTTTCTTACCAAGAATCTTGAAGAAACAAGAAGTGATTTGATGATAGATGATGAAATTTCAGTTTTGGAGGGGAGAATGGGAAGAGGGTTGCGTAATAGAAAGAGAAGAGAGAAAGAAAAGTGTGAAAGTGAGGGAGGGAATAAGAGACTAGGGTTTTTGTTGCTCTTCCTTGCCTTGACCTTAATCTCATTGAACTTAGAACTATACGTGATTAACAACAACAATTCTAACTTTTGACCTTAATTATCTTGAGTTTAACTCCTTTGAACTTAATAAGGTCAGTAAGAAAGAAAGAACTCTTGACCTTACATAAAATTCGTTTGACTAGAAAAATTAAGAAAAGTCGAGACTCGTTAATTCATTTTATCGACATAATTGTTTGTAACTTTTAAATAGCCTTCGATCGACTATAAATATGACCATATTTGATTAATAAATCTTTAATTGGTTAAATATTAAGTGTTTTTCACTTTATTTGGCATTTCTCTTGACAACTAGCATTCCATATGATCTCGAGTCCACGTGCAATTTTCCAAAGTCTAAATGCTCCCAGTCTCGAATAAAATATAAATCCATCTATTCCATGACAAAGTCTTAAAGTCTAAGGACGTACATAAACGAAACGAACTAAAACGACTGGAAAAGTACTTTGGAAAACAAACGCTCAGATGACGGTTGTCACAGCATTACCCCGTTAAAAGAATTTCGTCCCGAAATTCAACTCGCACTAGTCCCATTAAACAATTGGGGGTATTTTGTCTTGAAATGATCTTCCCGTTCCAAAGTATACTCAGTCCCTCGCTTTGATTTCTAACGAACCTTAACAAGGGTATACTTGGTTTTCTTTAATTTCTGCACCTTGCGATCCACAATCTCCAAAGGCTCTTTAACGAAGTTCAACTTATCGTCGATCCGGATTTCGTCCATAGGCACATGACATTCCTCCTCGGCTAGACATTTCCGAAGATGCGATACATGAAACACGTTGTGAACTCGCTTAAGCTCCTCAGAGAGTCTCAATCGATAAGTTACTTTATCAACTCTTTCTAGTATCTCAAATGGTCCAATATATCTTGGTCCGAGCTTTCCACTCTTGAAATATCTAACCACTCCTTTCCAAGGGGAAACCTTAAGAAGTACTCGATCCCCGACACTGAATTCCAAGGGTCCACGTCTGACGCCAGCATACTTCTTTTGACGTTCACGTGCTAATCTAAGTCGCTCTTTAATCTGATTTATTTTCTCAGCAGTCTCTTCAATAAGTTCTGGCCTAACCAACTGACTATTACCAAATTCGGCCCACGCGACAGGCGATCTACATTTCCGTCCATACAATGCCTTGAAAGGTGCCATATTAATACTCGCGTGATAACTATTGTTGTGAGAAAATTCTAGCAATGTAGATGGTCATCCTAGTTACCTTCAAAGTCTAAGACACACGCTCTTGACATGTCTTCTAGAATCTGAATCGTACACTCACTCTGATCATCGGTTTGAGGATGGTACGCTGTACTCATTTCTATCCTAGTCCCAAAGGTCTTCTGAAACCCTCGCCAAATTGAAAGATGAAGCGAGTATCTTTGTCTGAAATATTCGAAACTAGTACGCCATGCTTCGACATGACTTCCTTTACATACTTCTTTACCAATTTCTCTGTGGGGTCTTTTTCGCGTATGACCAAGAAATGAGCAGACTTTGTCAATCTATCAACGATCACCCATATCATATCATGACCCTCCTTTGTCCTGGGTAGTTTTGTAATAAAATCCATAGTTACACACTCCCAATTCCATTCAGGAATTTCTGGTTGTCTGAGTAATCCTGCAGGCTTCTAATGTTCCGCTTTCACCCATAAACACGTCAGGCATCGACTTACAAACTCAGCGACATCCTTCTTCATGTCATGCCACCAATAAAAACTCACGCAAGTCATAGTACATCTTGTCAGCACCCGGTTGTACCGAATACATTGAATTATGAGCTTCATTCATAATCAATTTCCGTAAATCGCTAGTGAAAGGAACCCATAGTCTATTCATGAAATACAAGCCTCCATCGTCTCTTTCATCCAAATGGTGTTCCATACCTCGTAGTTCCTTCTTAAGAAGTTCTTCATCGCCAACAACCACTGTATGTGCCTCTATGATCTGATCTCTAACACTTCTATACACTGTAATACTCATAACACGTACTCGTCTAGGCTTAACTCTTTCTTTACGGCTTAAAGCATCAGCCACAACGTTGGCTTTCCCCGGGTGATAACGAATGTCACAATTGTAATCACTAAGTAACTCAAGCCATCTCCTTTGCCTCATATTCAAATCTTGTTGCGTGAAGATATGCTGCACCCTTTTGTGGTCCGTATAGTTTACACACTTGGTTCCATATAAATAATGCCTCCAGCACTTTAATGCAAAGACCACTGCCCCTAATTCCAAGTCATGAGTTGTGTAGTCCTTCTCATGGACCTTCAGTTGTCGCGAAGCGTACACGATCACTTTGCCCCTTTGCATGAGTACACAACCTAATCCTTGAAATGATTCATCACTGTACACTACAAAATAATCTGATCCTTCAGGCAGGCTCAAAATCTGTGCATTACACAACCTATCCTTCAAAATCTGAAACGCTTTTTCTTGTTTCTCGCCCCAAACATACGGTCTGTCTTTCTGCGTCGATTGCGTTAGCGGCAGCTTAATCTTAGAAAAATTTTCAATGAACCTTTTATAATAACCCGCCAGACCAAGGAACTGTCTAACCTCAGTCGGCGTCTCTGGCGTTCTCCAATTCTTAACTGAATCAACCTTGCTAGGATCTACATGTATTCCATCCTTGGTCACAACATGTCCCAAAAAGTATACCTCATTCAGCCAGGATTCACATTTAGAGAAATTTCCATACAGTTTTTCCTTCCTCAACAATTCCAGTACTTTCTCAAGTGTTCAGTATGTTCCTCTTTTGTCTTTGAGCAATTCTAAATGTCGTCGATAAACACGATAACAAACTTGTCTAAATACGGTCGGCACACTCTATTCATCAAGTCCATGAACACTGCCGGAGCGTTAGTTAATCCAAAGGGCATCACTGCAAATTCGAATTATCCGTATCTTGTCCTAAAAGCGGTTTTTGGTATGTCGTCCTCATGTACACGTAACTGATGATACCATGAACGTAAGTCAATCTTTGAGAAACACTTTGCACCTTGGAGCTGGTCGAATAAATTATCAATCCTAGGAAGGGGATAACGGTTCTTCACCGTTAACTTATTCAGCTCGCGATAATCGATACACATACGAAAGGAACCATCCTTCTTTTTGACGAATAGAACAGGTGCGCCCCACAGTGACATACTAGGTCTAATAAATCCTTGTCCTGAAGTTATTTTAGTTTTACGGCCAATTCTTGTAATTCAGTCGTCGCTAGTCTATAAGGGGATTTTGCTACAGGAACTGCGTTAGGAACAAGGCTAATACGAAAATCAAGTTGTCGAGACGGACGTAAGCCGGGTAAATCATCAGGGAAAACATTCTGATAGTCACGAACGACGGGGACATTAATCAAGCTAACCTCGTTAACAGATGTACTCATGACACGACCCTCAAATGACTCAGACCTCTTTCCCTGAACTTCTAGTGTCTCACCATTAGGTAAGGGAATTCTAACGATTTTTGCACTTCATAGTATCATCGCATCGACCAAAGACATCGAGTCCATACCAACAATAACGTCAAAACTCGCATCTCAAAAGGTACTAAGTCAATAAAGAAAGCATAGTCATTAAGAATTAATGTGCACGAACGAATGACCCGGTCTAGTCTGACTAGCTCTCGGTTAACCATTTGTACGTCAAAAATATATATATGTAAGACTCGGTCTAGTATTCAATAAGGAAACAAAACTAGTTTCGACAAAACTATAATCAGCTCTCGAGTCAAAGAACAGTAGTATAAAGATCATTCAGAAGAAAGTTCCCTGTAGCACAATCGAATCGTTACGAGTCTCTGTTGCATTTAGTACGTAAGTACGACCTCTAGCAGCTTGAACTTGATCGCCTCTATTCTGACGGGTCCAACAATCTATAGATGATTAGGATGAACTTCAACTTGAACCTGTCGTCCAACACACTGAACCAACTCACCATTCATAGCCTCAGATCTTAATATAGTCGCTTCCAGAGTAAGCGGATGAACAACAGCCATAGTTGACCTAACCTGAGGGATCAACCTACGAAGATACTTCTCGATGCCTTTGCTCTCGGGATTAACCAAATGTGAAACAAGCCTTGACAACTCATTGAAACGTGTAGCGTAACCAACATGATCAGCACCAATCATCTTATGCTCCAAAAGTTCTCGATATAACCTTATCAGTTCAATTGTCGTACGGAACTTCCTCATCATTAGCGCCTTAACAGTATACCAAGACATCGCCTCAGCCACTACTCTGCCTCTGACTCGGCACTGACCGTTCTACCAAGACAACGCATCTAAGGTAAATGAATTTGCCACATAAACGAACCTTTAATCTTGAGTACACCCACTAATGCTAATCACAGCTTCCATCTTTTCTAGCCATTGCATAAACTTGACTGCTCCACCTCTGCAACCGTACTGTTGTACACCACAATCCTTGAAGTTTTTATAAATACAGGTCTGACACCATTTCTAGGCCCTCTTAGTACATTTCCAATACAAATTCTCTCATCAACGTATTCATAGTATTCACCAGTCTCCTCATCCACTGCATCCTTATACTCAGCAACCTCAGCTTCATTATAAGTCGGCCCTTCATTCGTCGCATTTCGTGCATTTCATGCCAGGACAACATTGACGACTTGAATAATCGCGGCGATCGTCTCCGTTCGCAGTAGCTCTCATCTCACCGTTATTCCACACACATTAGTATATCTCTAGAACGTTAGTCGCGAAGAAACGCTCGAAAAAGTCAATATCTATGTCACATGTTACACTCAGTAATCTCTCTCGTCTTATGGTCTAAGGGATGCTATCTAGAACTTAAACTAGTCATGCAGTCCACGTCAATGCAATACTAATACATATATATATATACTAATAATATATATAACCCTAAATCGCAGTTAAAATGTGGTCTGAATCTAACACCTACATCCGATGCACTAGTGGTGTATGTATACAGGGTGTACCAGCGGCTAACCCTCCACACCCCTAGTACATCTAATGCAAGGTCGGATCACGGTACTAGTATGCTCTCTAGGTATTAGCAGGGTATGTATACAGGGTGTACCAGCGGCTAACCCTCCACCCAACCAACACCCATTAAGCAGCCCAGGGTTGCTACCACACTCTAACTACAAGTGCAATCCATTAGGTCAGAAACTGTCGTAAAACCGGGAGATAATCGCAGAACGTTGATCAGGCATTTCCTTGCTATCTTTCCTGCAATACTAGTTAGTGACATCACTTCATCTTGCTCTAATACACATAAATAATCACAACAGCACCAAAGCACACAGTCACCAAAAGTACACAATCACCAAATGACAGCCATAATCAAAATAAGCACAGGGATAATAAGTCTCAAGAGAACATGAACTCAAAATATAAGCGACGTTAGCACGTCTAGAATGCATCTATGATTCCTATCGTAAATGCTATACGGGGTTCTTAGGTTATAGTCTAGGCTTTTCCACCTAATTCTCTACAACCACGGCTCTGATACCATTAGTAACACCCCACCGTTGGCGGAAACATGAGGTGTCATGAAAAGTACAGCACGACATGGAATTACATAGATACTACTAAATGAAATAGAATATAATAAATATATTCACAAAACATGAGTTCAAAGTCAGAACAATGCTAGGAAAGCTTATTACAATAAGTCCATAACAGTAAATAAGCCAAGGCATGTAGCTTAAAGTCTGACAATAAGCAATGGAGCATAAATCTCCGAAGTCCAGTTTTATCATAAAAGTCTTTATCCCTGATTAGCCTGAGTACCTGAAAAGTATACTAAAACGTGTCAACACAAAGGTTGGTGAGTTCGTAGGTTTTAGTCAAAAAGTCTAGTCAAGAAAGAAGTCTTTTGTCGATTCTTTTAAGTCAAAATAAGTATTTGTTCAATATATAATGAGCAGAGTTACACCATATAAGTCAAAGTACTCAAGTCTCAAGTCAAGTCTCAAAGTCTCAAAGTCACAAGTCTCAAAGTCACAAGTCTCAAAGTCTCAAAGTCCAGGCTTACGGTACCTGCCTCAGTCCAAGTCTCCAATGCACACAATAAGCACGTCTCAACAAGCACGTCATAAAGCTCAACTAACAAGCACATAATCACACACATACAAACAAGATCAAACACGTCATATGGCATAAGTAATTCTATACGTACCGGCTCAATATTGAACATAAACAGAAATCGACAAAACTATTTGAAAAATAAGTATACTTTCCACCCCAAAACTTGTAAAAAGAGGGGCTACGAAACTCACCTGAAAGCAGCACAAGTATAAGTACCTTAGGTCAACGAACAAGAATCACGAACAGTCAGATACACCTGAAACACGCACACTATCTGTCCAAAAGTCCTACATTGTCCACAAGTCACCGAGTAAGTACTTACTTAATTGTACACGTCTATGTCCTATACTAGTGTCTTAAGAAATGCCATTATGCCATGCCGTATTATGTTTACTTGAATAACACTTTTAATGTCCAAGACCGACTTTAAATCTCAAGTTAATTGTTTAAAGTGTTAAGATTTTTCATATTAAATCAATTGACAATGACAGAATAGAACCCAAGAATGAACACTGATTTCATTGAGGTTAACTTTCGTTGACCTTAATTTTTCTCTGACTTTAAATTCCATTGACTTTAAACTCCATTGACCTTAAATTCCATTGACCTTAACTTCCATTGACCTTAAAGCTTTGACCTTAAAACTCATTGAACTTAATCTTATTGGAGTTAAAGCTTTGAGGTTAAAAGTCATTGAGGTTAAAAGCTTTGATGTTAAACTTTCATTGAGTTTAAAAGTCTTTGATGTTAAAATCCTTTGAGCTTAAAAGTTTCGACAGGTTACTCCATTGATGTTACAACTCTTTGAACTTAAAATTTCTTTGGACTTAAAACTGATCGCACTTAAGACTCTTTGAAGTTAAAACCCTTTGAACTTAAACATTCTTTGAACTTAACACCATCAGATTGAAAATCATGCTTCCTGTAGAGGTAAATCTCTTGACCTTAAGCCATTTGAGCTTAAACTCATTGAAGTTAAAACTCTTTGAGGTTAATCTAGATTGATTGAAAACGACCAAAAGCAACAAAAGATCAAAGTTAATATCTCATTGAACTTAAAAATCCTTTGAGCTTAAAAGTTTCGACAGGTTACTCCATTGATGTTACAACTCTTTGAACTTAAAATTTCTTTGGACTTAAAACTGATCGCACTTAAGACTCTTTGAAGTTAAAACCCTTTGAACTTAAACATTCTTTGAACTTAACACCATCAGATTGAAAATCATGCTTCCTGTAGAGGTAAATCTCTTGACCTTAAGCCATTTGAGCTTAAACTCATTGAAGTTAAAACTCTTTGAGGTTAATCTAGATTGATTGAAAACGACCAAAAGCAACAAAAGATCAAAGTTAATATCTCATTGAACTTAAAAATCCTTTGAGGTTAGTTCCATTGAACTTAAACAGAAACCTAACCCCAGCTTTACTGAATACGAAGAAAGAACACGACCAGAATGATAAAAATTGAAACCCTAACCCTAGTTTGAAGAAGAAACGACCATGAAGATGACCAGGAGCCGTGATCAGAACCCACGGACAACAAACCATCACGAAAAGGAAACGTTTTGAGCCTAAAACAACTGATTTTGATAACAAATCTGTCTTCAATCTAGATAACTTGTAATTCTCATTGCTCCATGTTATGCACAACAGTTTATACATATATACATAATTAATTCTTTACCTTTGATAAAAAAATCATGATGGAACAAATTAAAAAGGGAAACCATTGATTTTCTTACCAAGAATCTTGAAGAAACAAGAAGAGATTTGATGATAGATGATGAAATTTCAGTTTTGGAGGGGAGAATGGGAAGAGTGCTGCGTAATAGAAAGAGAGGAAGTGAGGGAGGGAATAAGAGACTAGGGTTTTTGTTGCTCTTCCTTGCCTTGACCTTAATCTCATTGAACTTAGAACTATACGTGAACAACAACAATTCTAACTTTTGACCTTAATTATCATTGAGTTTAACTCCTTTGAACTTAATAAGGTCAGTAAGAAAGAAAGAACTCTTGACCTTACATAAAATTCGTTTGACTAGAAAAATTAAGAAAAGTCGAGACTCGTTAATTCATTTTATCGACATAATTGTTTGTAACTTTTAAATAACCTTCAATCGACTATAAATATGACCATATTTGATTAATAAATCTTTAATTGGTTAAATATTAAGTGTTTTTCACTTTATTTGGCATTTCTCTTGACAACTAGCATTCCATATGATCTCAAGTCCACGTGCAATTTTCCAAAGTCTAAATGCTCCCAGTCTCGAATAAAATATAAATCCATCTATTCCATGACAAAGTCTTAAAGTCTAAGGACGTACATAAACGAAACGAACTAAAACGACCGGAAAAGTACTTCGGAAACAAACGCTCAGATGACGGTTGTCACATTAATTTTAACAAAATATATCATTAAACTCAAATTTTGATCTTCTTTACTTTGATATCAGTTTTATTAATTTTTAATAAGAATTGAGATGGATGCACAAAATAATATATACATCAATGCTATTTGTGCATCTATTAAAAGAAAGATTTGAAACACCCATCATATATATTGTTCATTTAGTTACAATCTCAGATGCACAGAAACAATAAAGAAAACCAAATATATATATATATGCACAGAAACAATAAAGAAAACCAAATATATATATATAGTGCAAGGAAACCAAAAATTAAAAAAAAATGATTAAATGAAAGTTTGTAATATATTAGTTGAATACCATAAAGGAAAAAAACTATGTAAAAAGCAAAGAAAATCATCGAAGGAAAAAAAAAACAAACGAGGCGCAACGTGGCGAAATCTGATTTAAGTTGTGACGAAAAATCAAATGGTGTCGTGAAAACCAAGAAGGAAAAAAAACTATGCACGAAACCAAAGAAAACCCGAATGAATTGAGGTGTGACGAAATCCAAACGACGGAACCAAGTACAAAGTGGTCGAATCAAAACTCGCCACATCGCCAAGTTACTATTCTCTTCTTGTTTCCCTTTAATAAAGTTCCTTCAATAAAAAAGATAATTGTCTACAATATATTCTAAAAATGTAACAGAAAATGCAATAGTCACACTTTTCTTCTTAATGTCACACTTTTCTTATTTATAACTAAGAGGTCACATTTTTGTTTCTTAAATGAAATGAAAGGTTGGAGAGTAATTTGTAAATCCATATCATGTGTAAGTCGTATAACTTACACATGCGTAAGGTTTACAACTTATAAGTTCTGAATAATCATTTGATTTTGATATCTAACTTACACATGTATAAGTTATACGACTTACACATGTGTAAGTTGGGTAATAAAATCAAATTATTACGAGTTGTATACCTTACACATGTGTAAGTCGTATAACTTACACATGCATAAGATTTACAACTTATCAGTTCTGAATAATCATTTGATTTTGATATCTAACTTACACATGTATAAGTTATACGACTTACACATGTGTAAGTTGGGTAATAAAATCAAATTATTACGAGTTGTATACCTTACACATGTGTAAGTCGTATAACTTACACATGTATAAGATAATTACACATGTGTAAGTCGTATACTTACACATGTGTAAGTGTATAACTTACACATGTGTAAGTCGTATAACTTACACATGTTATTATAACTTATACATGTATAAGTTATACGACTTACACATGTGTAAGTTGGGTAATAAAATCAAATTATTACGAGTTGTATACCTTACACATGTGTAAGTCGTATAACTTACACATGCATAAGATTTACAACTTACACATGTGTAAGTGTATAACTTACACATGTGTAAGTGTATAACTTACACATGTGTAAGTGTATAACTTACACATGTGTAAGTCGTATAACTTACACATGTGTAAGTGTATAACTTACACATGTGTAAGTCGTATAACTTACACATGTGTAAGTTGTATAACTTACACATGTGTAAGTGTATAATTACACATATTAAGTTGTATACCTTACACATGTGTAAGTCGTATAACTTACACATGCATAAGATTTACAACTTATCAGTTCTGAATAATCATTTGATTTTGATATCTAACTTACACATGTGTAAGTCAGTTAGGTAATAAAATCAAATGAATTAGTTTAGTAAATAAGACTCGATAATTGCAGCAAAAATTTTTTTTATAATAAATATCAATTTGCAAATACGTCATATAATCATAGATGGAATTTAAATCATTTTATTAATAAAATACGTTAGTCACATTACACGTCAAGTCAACGGGTCAAAATTTGCAAATGTTACAGAAGTGAGTTAAGAAAATGGTGGGTTTTTTTTTGATATAGATAGAGTAGGTTTTACGGAAGTTAGTTAAGAAAATGGTGGGTTTATTTTTTGATATAGATAGAGTAGGTTTTACAGAAGTGAGTTAAGAAGATGATGGTTTAATTGATATTATCAAAGGGTTTATGTTAAACTATGGTGCTTGCTTATCATCACACGATTTCTACCCACCTACCCTATCACACTATTTAGTAACCAGCGAGCTATCTCTTAAGAGCAAAAGACCACATCTTTGCATCCACAATAAACTTTGTTTATTAATCTCACTAGTGTATATGTATATACATATATTAATATATAAAGGGAAGTTAACAGCCGACATAATTTCCGTAAAAACATTTATATGTGATCATTTAATATATTTAGTTTAATGGTGTAATTTTACAGATGTATAAATTTTGATCTTTAAGACAAGTAGATCTTAAAGATGAAAAAATTGACTAATTACACTTGTATATTATATATTTATATTGTTCAAGGAAACCAGAAATTAAAAACGAAAAAAAAAAGATTGAATGAGAGTTTGTAATATATTACTTGGAAACCATGAAGGAAATAAATTGTATAAAAAGGAAAGAAAATAACCGAAGGAAAAAAATATTCCAATATAATAGTTCGAAATGACAAAGTAAAAGAATATGAAAAAACCAAAGGAAAAACCCGAAGGAAAAAACCCAACTAGGGTGTAACGTGACGAAAGTCGAATGATGGAACTGTGTCATGGAAACCAAAAAGCAAAAAACCGTGCAAGAAACAAAAAAAAACCCCGAATGAATTGAGTTGTGACGAAATTCAAACGACAGAACCAAATGCGACGTGGTCGAATCAAAACTCGTCACATCGCCAAGTTACTATTCACTTCTCGTTTCCTTATAATAAAGTTCCTTTAATAAAGAAGATAATTATCTACAATATATTTTAAAATATAACGGGAAATGCAATAGTCACACTTTTCCTTTTAATGTGACACTTTTCTTATATATAACTAACAATTCACATTTTGTTTCTTAAATGAAATGAAAGGTTGGAGAGTAATCTTAAATCCATATCATGTTTAATTTAAAAGTTAGATGTTATATATATATATTTAAAAACCAAATAATAAATATATGTGAATTTTATAGAAGTTTAAATGGAAAAGCTAAATATATAAATTTGTAAAAGAAAATAAAAACCAAAAGTTTACAATTTCGAAAACATCTCTGAAATACCACTTTATTTATACGAAGATAAAAAAATGTAACGGCAACGACCTATCTCTTAAGAGCAAAAGACCACATCTTTGCATCCACAATAAACTTTGTTTATTAATCCCACCGGTGTATATGTATATACATATATTGATATCGATATATCAAATGAAGTTAACCACCAAAATAATTCCGGTAAAAGCATTTATATATCATCATACTAGACGGATGTCCGCGCGTTGTGGCGTCTAAATGATGATAGTTTTGGGGATTTATGATTGCGGTGGTAATGGACTGCGTGATTGATGACGGTGGGTGGTTATAGTGAGATATGTGTGTTTGTGTGTGTGTTCAGTGTGGGCAGAGGAGAAGAAATGGAAAATGAGAAGCGTCAAGGGTTTTGTTTGTATACAGGGGTATTTTGGGTAGAAAAAAATGCTGAATTAAGAACTCCTAGTTTCTATTATAAGGGGTATAGATAATATATTTAGTTTAATGGTGTAATTTTACAGGTATATAAAATTTGATTCTTAAGACAAGAAGATCTTAAAGATGAAAAAAGTGACTAATTACACTCGTATATTGATGACAACGAAAGCTGAAAATGAACTATAGTAGAAGATCCCGTAAAGTAGCTCCCATCGTAGGCTGTTCCTGGAATCCCACAAATAGCATAAATAGTTCAGTTTGATTAGTAACGAAACTGATATTAAATTACAAAGTCTCAACTGAATAACACTCGTTGGTAACTCTTTTCTGTCAAAAAAAGGTGCCCAAAATCTGAAAGCTACTAATACATGTGCAGTCCATATTATCTAGAACTCGGATTGCATACATTCTACAGGTTTTTCCAGCATTTTTGTGTCGTTTTCCGGAGCAAAATGGCCAAATTCTAAGCAACTGCTCAATTATCAACGCAGGAGGTATAACCATTAGTCCGTTACACCTTATAAGTTACTATGGTGGTATTGCTTAAGACAACAGGTGACTAGCCTGGGTTTGGTTGACCCACAAAAGTGTTTGCTTGTTTCATAATCAGTTATAAGTGTTCTATGAGTTGATTATGTTTGCTTTTTAAAATGTTTATGAAGACTGAAGTTCTATGCAATGAAAAAAGACTTTGGATAACTTTTAACATGTTCAATCTACTTTATTCACTCCCTTTTCAAAGTTTGTGATGTTTCCTGTTTGAGATCAAACATTCCAAGTCCACATGTTCAGTGGATTGAAAGGTCACCTGTATTCTAGACATTTAGTTATAACATATACATACCTGGATATCAACAACACAGTGACCGTGATCAAGCGGTTTCCCATGTTCGTCGTAAAGAATGAGCCCACTAAACCTCGAGAACACACACTTCTCACCGGTAAGTATAGGCCGTTACGGCACTGGAGACGCAGAATTGTGACTCGGCCACCCCCACCTCTTTACCACCTTCCAGAGTTGGGAGTACTGCAAATTGGTCTCAACACTACTGAAGTGAATCTTGACATGGGACAAAAGACTTACTTAAATTGTCCAACTTATATAAAACATGTTTGAAAACTGCACATTCTTTTAATGTTGCATAGACTTAAGTCCTTGCATCTGCAGCAACTCCTGCAGTCCTGCTGTTATCTGGAAATATGAAAAGCTTGTCAAGAAGAACATGCTAGATGTGATCAGAAAGGTAGGGGTGGCAAGGTAGGCATGGAGGGTGGATCAGGTGTGTTGGGTAAGATGTCAAAAACTCAAATGGCCTCACATTGACCTATAAATACTTTTTGGTAAATTTGCAACAAATTTTGAGGTTATATTAGAATTATGATTACAAAACCAACTTTCTTAGGCATTTTATCATTAAATAAAGCAATTTAGGAGGTTAAATACAATTAAGATAGATATTGAACCACTTCCAACCCATTTGACCCATCTGCCGTTTTAGCAACAATTAATTCTTATAGACACTTGTGAGATAAATGCCAATACAATTGATACGACTAATAAATAAATAATAAAAAAGCACAGTAATGAGCTATAAGGATATTGCTTATGACTCTCACAGATTAGATGCGTCAAACACTTTGCAGACTATGCTGTTCCCCCTTGCCCTCCCTAAACATCAATTTTTGGTTCGTGAATTTGTTATTTTAATCAAAGTGTTTCATTGCAACCAAACATTGAGCATTTCATTGTGAATTCAAGTACACAGATCTAAGAAGGGAACTTACCAATCCTTCAGCCAGGTCCTCATTGTCACCAATACTGATCAAAAAATCTGGAAACCCGTCTGGTATTACATAAACAATCGAAAAAGCATGCATTAAAAACAATCACATGCAGTCATGTAGTAAGTCTGTTAATTGCATGATAAATGACTACAAAGAAACGTATATGTTGTTTTATAGAAGCCAGACTTAATAATAGGGTGTAAGTTATTCATATAAAAAAGACAAAATATGGAAAACCGATAGAATATGAAGGCATAGTAATTAACATAGACCATAACAAACCAATAATAATTAACAGCAAGCTCCATTTTGGTGAAAATTTATGAAGGATATCGATAGAAGCATAACAAATTTGTAAAAGCATAATCATTGCTACTATGGTGTGATAACCCCAAAACCTATAAAGATAAATAAAAAATATTTAGTTGTCACACCATTTCATCATTCAAATCACATCAATCTAACACAACAAATCTCCAGATCCCCACAACACGTTTTGAAACTATATCCACATCTTAATCATAAAACACACACTTTAATACTCACATACACATATACGTCAATAATATAGATCATGAGAGACCAACAAATTTACAAAACAATATCAATCAAATCAAATCCGATCTGTCAAAATACACAACTAAAATCAATCAACTCCACATATTCAATATAAAAGCTATAAACTTATATCTAAAAACTGTAAATAAAAAATAATGTATACCTGTTAGTAAGCAAAGCCAATTCTTTGTAAGCATCTTATGATTTGTGGGGGCTAAATTTAATACGAGTAATTTTCAAGACTTTAAGCGATTTTGTGACCAATAACAAGATGTATTTCACGACTGTAAGAGATTTTATAATCAAAAATACTACCATTGAATTCATTCCATGGTCCACCCTTCACCAGAGGTGCTGTCAAAAGATAAGAAAGATCTCTCAGCACAACAAAACATGTTTAGAAGACATTCAATTTACATGAGTAACATATATGCATATTCAACTTTATGATATTAAAAAAACGATCACCTTTTCGTTTAGAGCTATCTCAAGGGGTTGTCTACTTAAAGGGCTTAGTGTGGACCATGTGCTGCTTACCGCCTAGTATTCTGTTTGAAATCAATTTCATAGAAACAATGAATATATAAAATCAAACAAAAAAGAGTTAACACACTACAACTTCAAACTGATGTATTAGATCCTGTTCATTAACTGATGGATGGATCATGTATAAACCTGGAGTATCAACATTGGTAGGATTACAGTGATCCATGTCCTGTGTTTTTTTTTAAATCTTAGAAACACTATAGTCTCGAACCTTTTTGTTTCTTGCTAACCATAAGCTTTCAGTTGCATGCCGTCACAATACCAGATAAGTGGGGGGATAAACAGTCAACGAAAAGAGGCAGTAAGAGATAACATGTAAATTCAAAGCTCTATATATTGGTACTTTGGTCTGAGTTCAAACTTTTGCACTTGTTTCAAATTATATATACATATCTATACTACATTATAATTATAATGCAAAACGCAAAAACATGTGCCTAATCAAAAGCAACTAAATTGGAATAGATAACCGCTAGTCCCGTTAGCTTTTGTCAATATTCAGGCTAACTTTGGTAACAGGAATACAACATAAGCATTAACTTTTGTCGATTTATATACCAGTTATCTGAATTCCAAAGCTCACAATATGGATTCCATCGTTAAGTATCGCTATGACCAAAAACAAGGGTTGAGACGAAAATGACATACATCATCTTATTTTAGAAGGAATAAAAAGGAAACATGACCAAGAATGATTTGTTTACGGTGGAGAATTATAATGATAGAGAAATAAAAAGGAAATATGAACTTGATTGTAAATAAAAACAGAAGGAGAGAAAACCATAAGAAACTCTGTATTCAAAACCAATATATATAGAAGGAAAAATAACCGAGTGACCCCACTGACAACAAATATAAAACTGGATTTGGAAAGAGATTATACTCTTATTATATTACCTGCAAGATATCTAATAAAGATTTTGTAAACTGTATATACGAAACCACACACATGACATAGGCGAGTGTGTGTATAAATCGACGTTGACATCTTAACTGATTGCCAAATCAGATTTAGTGATGCAACCTTAAGTGTGCTTTACTATATATAGAGTATAACCATATACGGTATCTATCCTTGTTTCGCCTACCAATTATTACTTCCTGCTGAATATTGAAACCAATTAGCCCACCTCTCATTTCTTAAGCAGAACTTGAATAGAATCTTTTGCCCACACTTCTATTACATTTTTTTTTTATAATTGAAGTTCTAATCAATATTCATTATTCACAGCCCTCTCCTAAAAAAGAATTATTGGGCATGTGGCTTGGTTAATCGGCTCGCCGTTGTTCTCTCAATTCCACTACCACCTTACAAATCACAAGTAAACATGTGATTCAAATATAAGATAAAATCAAATCTCATATCAATATATATTGTATCTGTTTCGAATTAATATTACTAAAGAAAGCAATGTGGTGGAATCAATTTGTGTTTATTTTTTGTTTTCTCCTTTATATTTATATTCTTTTTTGGCTTCATAATCGTATTATTGAAACAAAAAAATAGAGGATTTTCATCATGAGTTTGTAATATGCTTATTAATGCTAGTCTTTGAGTAATGGTGGATTTGTGAATTTATAACCAACCTAATATCTTTTATACAATTCGTCAAGTTTAAGCTCAAATGCATTCAGGTAGTTGAAACAAGGGATAGATGTCTTGTATGTTTGATGATAATATCAGGGATATAAACGACAAAATATTAAAATTTTCGTGTGTGAAGTAATATGCTCCATGTAAATATCATTACCCTTACCAAAAAAGTTGAAGCTAAATTAATAAAATATATTTATCGATATACATATATTATATAATTTTATATGTATTTAACAAAAATATGAACTTTCTTTCTAGAAATAAAAATTTTGACTTCCAAACATTGATTTAACTGATATATGTTAACCATAAAACAAACTTGAAAATCTGAATTTATCAAAAGAAAAAAAAGGTATCCGAGTTGAAAATGCGGTAAAAATATAAATAAGTGTTATATATATATATATATGCATATATATTTTGCCGTTTGAAAAAAAAATTATTTTTTTAAGTATATCTATACTTATTAAAATTATAGCCTTATTGAATGTTATTCATTTTGAGATATACAAATTGTTCAAATTGTCCTTAGTAATTAAACTAAAGGGTATGTTTCTCATCTATCTTTTATTTCAATTTGTTTCTTGCATTGATGATGTGAATAGGTCCGAAAATTTTCAAGATTTTTCAAATTAATTTCAATTAAAATAAAATTACTTGATTCTTTGATATGGGTTATGTGTTTAATGATGATTACACTTGATTTTAACAAGTAATTTGTGTTTAATTTGAAATTTTCGGATCTAGGGTTCATAAGAAATTCGAAAAAGTTTGGGGCTTTTGATTGTTATTGCTTGGGGATGGTTTGAATATGCTTTAATTGTTTGTATCTAGTTTCAATTTGGATTAATTGCATGTTTTAGGTCCGAATTTGAAATTAGGGTTCATGAGTATGAATTAAGTTTGGGGGAAAATGTTGTATGATGATGTTTAAGGTTTGGGTATGTTTAATTTGACATTAATTTGTGCTTAACATATTGATTTTGGTTAATTGGATTCGAATTTGTTTGAAAAGGTTCATGTTGACTTTTGTTGACCTGAATAATGTTCTTGATGGTGACTTGAGTTTAAATTTTGGTGGGAGTTGATTTGTTTGGAATTTAAATGAAGAATTTTTCTGTAAATCACATCTGTGCGCCGCACAGATCCTCTGTGCGCCGCATATCGGGCTGAATTGCTATAGGACTTGTTTTTGGTTGAATCTGTGCGCCGCACAGAAAGTTTGTGCGTCGCATGGATTGTTCTGTTTTGTAAATTTTCGATTTTTAACGTTCAGTTTTGGTTTGTTTATGGTATATATGATGTTCTATTGTGATTATATGGATGTTTTGTGTGATTTTGCAGAGAGGTAAGGCTGTTGCTTCCTCAAGTGAGCCCGAATTTGTTCCGGGGGTTCAAGAAGACAATGACTATACAAACCCGGACCGTGT
>CM067172.1:132335786-132438325 GCA_034093135.1 Erigeron breviscapus
TATACCTGTTAGTAAGCAAAGCCAATTCTTTGTAAGCATCTTATGATTTGTGGGGGCTAAATTTAATACGAGTAATTTTCAAGACTTTAAGCGATTTTGTGACCAATAACAAGATGTATTTCACGACTGTAAGAGATTTTATAATCAAAAATACTACCATTGAATTCATTCCATGGTCCACCCTTCACCAGAGGTGCTGTCAAAAGATAAGAAAGATCTCTCAGCACAACAAAACATGTTTAGAAGACATTCAATTTACATGAGTAACATATATGCATATTAATTTTAAAGGCTAAATATTGGTAAGGTTTTGTATGGAAGAGTGCACTTGCGTATGGGAATAGTGAGTCATGAAAGATGGGACTACTTGGTCCCATACTGGTGCAGGTTTTGTTGTGTATTAGAGATGGAGGTATTGCAGATTGTAGTGTTAAGAATTTGCTGGTTTTTGAGATGGGATAGTATAGAGTCTGGATGAATTTTATTGTTATATTTAGAAAGTATATAGTTGTTTAGAGTGTGTATAGGTGATTGTATTGCTTGGGCCTGTCCAAGATTGTTTTATATTGTAAATTGTACATATTGGACAGTTATAAAATTTTCACAGTTTCACCATATTCAACTTTATGATATTAAAAAAACGATCACCTTTTCGTTTAGAGCTATCTCAAGGGGTTGTCTACTTAAAGGGCTTAGTGTGGACCATGTGCTGCTTACCGCCTAGTATTCTGTTTGAAATCAATTTCATAGAAACAATGAATATATAAAATCAAACAAAAAAGAGTTAACACACTACAACTTCAAACTGATGTATTAGATCCTGTTCATTAACTGATGGATGGATCAAACCTGGAGTATCAACATTGGTAGGATTACAGTGATCCATGTCCTGTGTTTTTTTTAATCTTAGAAACACTATAGTCTCGAACCTTTTTGTTTCTTGCTAACCATAAGCTTTCAGTTGCATGCCGTCACAATACCAGATAAGTGGGGGGATATAAACAGTCAACGAAAAGAGGCAGTAAGAGATAACATGTAAATTCAAAGCTCTATATATTGGTACTTTGGTCTGAGTTCAAACTTTTGCACTTGTTTCAAATTATATATACATATCTATACTACATTATAATTATAATGCAAAACGCAAAAACATGTGCCTAATCAAAAGCAACTAAATTGGAATAGATAACCGCTAGTCCCGTTAGCTTTTGTCAATATTCAGGCTAACTTTGGTAACAGGAATACAACATAAGCATTAACTTTTGTCGATTTATATACCAGTTATCTGAATTCCAAAGCTCACAATATGGATTCCATCGTTAAGTATCGCTATGACCAAAAACAAGGGTTGAGACGAAAATGACATACATCATCTTATTTTAGAAGGAATAAAAAGGAAACATGACCAAGAATGATTTGTTTACGGTGGAGAATTATAATGATAGAGAAATAAAAAGGAAATATGAACTTGATTGTAAATAAAAACAGAAGGAGAGAAAACCATAAGAAACTCTGTATTCAAAACCAATATATATAGAAGGAAAAATAACCGAGTGACCCCACTGACAACAAATATAAAACTGGATTTGGAAAGAGATTATACTCTTATTATATTACCTGCAAGATATCTAATAAAGATTTTGTAAACCGTATATACGAAAACACACATGACATAGGCGAGTGTGTGTATAAATCGACGTTGACATCTTAACTGATTGCCAAATCAGATTTAGTGATGCAACCTTAAGTGTGCTTTACTATATATAGAGTATAACCATATACGGTATCTATCCTTGTTTCGCCTACCAATTATTACTTCCTGCTGAATATTGAAACCAATTAGCCCACCTCTCATTTCTTAAGCAGAACTTGAATAGAATCTTTTGCCCACACTTCTATTACATTTTTTTTTTATAATTGAAGTTCTAATCAATATTCATTATTCACAGCCCTCTCCTAAAAAAGAATTATTGGGCATGTGGCTTGGTTAATCGGCTCGCCGTTGTTCTCTCAATTCCACTACCACCTTACAAATCACAAGTAAACATGTGATTCAAATATAAGATAAAATCAAATCTCATATCAATATATATTGTATCTGTATATATATATATATATATATAAAGATATAGATATATATACATGCATGTATGTGTACCCTATCTATCTATTGAATATCTTTTATTTGAATACAACTATGTATCTATCTATATATATATATATATATATATATATATATATATATATATATATATATATATATATATATATATATATATATATATATATATATATATATATATATATATATATATATATATATATATATATATATATATATATATATATATATATATATATATATATATATATATATATATATATATATATATATATATATATATATATATATATATATATATATATATATATATATATATATATATATATATATATATATATATATATATATATATATATATATATATATATATATATATATATATATATATATATATATATATATATATATATATATATATATATATATATATATATATATATATATATATATATATATATATATATATATATATATATATATATATATATATATATATATATATATATATATATATATATATATATATATATATATATATATATATATATATATATATATATATATATATATATATATATATATATATATATATATATATATATATATATATATATATATATATATATATATATATATATATATATATATATATATATATATATATATATATATATATATATATATATATATATATATATATATATATATATATATATATATATATATATATATATATATATATATATATATATATATATATATATATATATATATATATATATATATATATATATATATATATATATATATATATATATATATATATATATATATATATATATATATATATATATATATATATATATATATATATATATATATATATATATATATATATATATATATATATATATATATATATATATATATATATATATATATATATATATATATATATATATATATATATATATATATATATATATATATATATATATATATATATATATATATATATATATATATATATATATATATATATATATATATATATATATATATATATATATATATATATATATATATATATATATATATATATATATATATATATATATATATATATATATATATATATATATATATATATATATATATATATATATATATATATATATATATATATATATATATATATATATATATATATATATATATATATATATATATATATATATATATATATATATATATATATATATATATATATATATATATATATATATATATATATATATATATATATATATATATATATATATATATATATATATATATATATATATATATATATATATATATATATATATATATATATATATATATATATATATATATATATATATATATATATATATATATATATATATATATATATATATATATATATATATATATATATATATATATATATATATATATATATATATATATATATATATATATATATATATATATATATATATATATATATATATATATATATATATATATATATATATATATATATATATATATATATATATATATATATATATATATATATATATATATATATATATATATATATATATATATATATATATATATATATATATATATATATATATATATATATATATATATATATATATATATATATATATATATATATATATATATATATATATATATATATATATATATATATATATATATATATATATATATATATATATATATATATATATATATATATATATATATATATATATATATATATATATATATATATATATATATATATATATATATATATATATATATATATATATATATATATATATATATATATATATATATATATATATATATATATATATATATATATATATATATATATATATATATATATATATATATATATATATATATATATATATATATATATATATATATATATATATATATATATATATATATATATATATATATATATATATATATATATATATATATATATATATATATATATATATATATATATATATATATATATATATATATATATATATATATATATATATATATATATATATATATATATATATATATATATATATATATATATATATATATATATATATATATATATATATATATATATATATATATATATATATATATATATATATATATATATATATATATATATATATATATATATATATATATATATATATATATATATATATATATATATATATATATATATATATATATATATATATATATATATATATATATATATATATATAATATTCAACAATAAATCCAGACATTATTCTGTTGTTATATATAAGAATATATACATATATATATATATATATATATATATATATATGCATATATATTCTAAAAAAAATTATTTTTTTAAGTATATCTATACTTATTAAAATTATAGCCTTATTGAATGTTATTCATTTTGAGATATACAAATTGTTCAAATTGTCCTTAGTAATTAAACTAAATTATCAGTCATTTATTTTATTAAATATCTCAATTAACCCTCTACAATAGTTACCTACATCACTCGCCGCCGCCACTATTACCAGTTGCCGCCATCACCACCAGTCACTACCACATCATCACCGCCCCATTATGCGACATTGTGCTAGTATATATTTGCAAAAAGACCGTTGCCATGAAATCCCAAATAGTTGATTTTCAATTAAAAATTAATGAAATACCATAAAATCTTTATATTCAAAAACTGAAAAATGTTTACAAACCTCTCGATTAACTTTTAAAATTTTGTTTACCTGCAAAGTCAAACACGAAGTTAATTAACAAGAAGATTACGATTATAAAAAATTAACTAATCATTTGGATTGGATTAGCAAAACACATATAGCCGGTTTTTATCCAAGTAACGCGTGGACCCAAATTAAAATTAACAAATCAAATTTGACAAATTGACCAAACTTGTCAAAACAAGACAACCTCACAGAAAAAAGGGCAAGAAAAAAACCTGTCTGTCAACAACCATCATCATCACTTCCAGAACACCACCCAACCCTCATACACTTGAATCATAATCATCCTATATATATATATATACAATATATTTTGCCGTTTGAAAAAAAAATTATTTTTTTAAGTATATCTATACTTATTAAAATTATAGCCTTATTGAATGTTATTCATTTTGAGATATACAAATTGTTCAAATTGTCCTTAGTAATTAAACTAAATTATCAGTCATTTATTTTATTAAATATCTCAATTAACCCTCTACAATAGTTACCTACATCACTCGCCGCCGCCACTATTACCAGTTGCCGCCATCACCACCAGTCACTACCACATCATCACCGCCCCATTATGCGACATTGTGCTAGTATATATTTGCAAAAAGACCGTTGCCATGAAATCCCAAATAGTTGATTTTCAATTAAAAATTAATGAAATACCATAAAATCTTTATATTCAAAAACTGAAAAATGTTTACAAACCTCTCGATTAACTTTTAAAATTTTGTTTACCTGCAAAGTCAAACACGAAGTTAATTAACAAGAAGATTACGATTATAAAAAATTAACTAATCATTTGGATTGGATTAGCAAAACACATATAGCCGGTTTTTATCCAAGTAACGCGTGGACCCAAATTAAAATTAACAAATCAAATTTGACAAATTGACCAAACTTGTCAAAACAAGACAACCTCACAGAAAAAAGGGCAAGAAAAAAACCTGTCTGTCAACAACCATCATCATCACTTCCAGAACACCACCCAACCCTCATACACTTGAATCATAATCATCCTATATATTTATATATATATACAAAATATACAAAAAATATATATAAAAAACACCAAGATGGGATCGTCGTTATCTAATTTAACGGAACAATGGGGATCGGTGGGGTCAGATAATGGGCCAGGGCTGGGTGACATACCTCGGAGCTGTGTTGCCTGTGTTTTTCTGTATCTAACTCCGTTAGAGATTTGTAACTTAGCCCGTTTAAATCGGGCTTTTCGCGACGCTGCTTCGTCGGATGCCGTCTGGGAATCCAAGCTTCCTGGGAATTATCAACACCTTTTGGAGTTATTGCCGCCTGACAAGTATCAGAATCTGTGTAAAAAAGATGTTTTTGCTCTTTTTTCACGCCCAGTTCCCTTTGACGACGGTAATAAGGTAATTTGTTTTTAACTAGCTGAAGTTTTTACTGAGTTTAGGGTTCTTGTTTTTGCCAAATTGATTAAAATCTGTGATTATATGTGATTAGTTTAGGATATTATAGACTTATACATATGTAGCACACTCCACCGAATTTTGTTTATGTGATTGCATTCCAAAGTGTTAGGAATTGTGTAAGAGGCGAATCTCGAGTGATATACATTGTATTTTGAGGCCACGAGACACAAGCGCACTAGATCCCATAAGAACTTTAGATTTGTTAAGTGTGCTTAAGTGAGAGGAGTACCCGGATGGGTGATCCGTGCTCACATGGTCTTCAAGAATAAATCCGTGAGTCTGCAGGCAAAGCGGAGAGGAGAATATTGTTTTCATTGTAGGTGAGGCGTCACATGGATTTTTCTTATGTTAAAAATAGTCTACATCAAGTATTAAACATATGGATAATCTCTTATGGAAGCAAGACTGTTTACATCTTACCTTCTCCGTACCCCGCGTTGGTAGGGATTGGGTACGGTTGTTGTTGTTGTATTTATAGTGGGATTGATCTAGTGTGTTATCGGTATCTACTTTTCAGAAAATTTCATTTTTGGGTCAAGTGCTATGCATGTTTTCTGAATTTGGATAACCTTTTTTTTATTCCCCCAATTTGAATGCCATGATACCCTGGATTTCTTCAATTAGGGTAATGTGTGACCGGTTCAGAACCTATGCACAGTCCGTTTGTTGAATTTGCAGTTTTTAATAAAAATTATTAAGGGAAACATACTGTGTCTGTTTCTTCAATTTCCTTGACAGTTTTTTATATTATTTTGATTTTTGACAAGTCATTCTCCGCGGCTTGTTTAACTGGATCCTAGTTAGTGCCTATGGGTTTTCAGTTCATGTTCCATCGTGATCGAGGAAAATTTATCTATTCTTAGTGTATAAATTTGGAAAATTAAAAGGAAGTTATTAAAATTGAGGAAACGCGGATAATATTCTACCCCCTGATGCAATTATGGTATTTGTATTTGCTCTTTGTTGGTGATCGGCTAATATTTATATACATTAGCTTTAGATCGAATCTCAAATGTTAGTTATTGTTAATTTTAATATGCATGTAGTTGATATATGGGATGTTGTAGGCAGTATGGTTGGATAAAGTTACTGGAAGAGTTTGCTTGTCAATCTCCCGCCAAGTCAATGTCAATAACTGGAATAGAAGATCGGAGATACTGGAATTGGGTTCAAACTGAAGAATCTAGGTTGGCTTTCTTATCTGATTCTTACTATTACAATTTTTAAGATTAATGCGGGCAATGACATGACAAGCTTGATAAAATACAACCTACATAATACATATATTTGGGAATATGTTGGAAGTATAGCAGGCATATAATATTTAGACTGTAGACCAATTGGTATCTAACTTTGATCTATGTGAAAAGAAATAAAAGCGTGCAAAAGATGGGTACATCTTGTTTTGAGAACGACGTTTTTGTTACGTATACTGCCGAATACCTTTTTTTGTAGTTTTGACCTTCTAGGTGGTAGTCTGACATGTATTAGTCTTCAAACAGTAGTAGTAAATGTATGCATGAATGCAAGAGATAAAAACGCAAGGAAAAAGATCTCTATTTTTAATGATTGCATAATCGATTCTTCTTTGAATCACCGTTCATCATATTGTAATTAATCGATGTTCAAGTATTCTTCTTCTATTGGATTTATATCGTTTTTAGCTGATATTTTGGCCAAGAACTTGCTGCGTGTAATTTTAAAATTGTTTTTCTTAGGGTCGTCTTCCCTCAAATTTAGTTGCCATAGTTATAAGATTAACCCTTCATTTGGATTGTCTATTGTCGCCTCTTTCATTGGGAGGTAAAGGAAAACAGATGAGCCTGTGGAAAGTATATGTGTAAAAGCAACATCTTTAGGGTTATCGAATCCATTCTGACTTAATATCTTACATAAGAAAAACAACAACGGCCAAGTTTGACGTTATGACTCAAAAGTTGTCAATTTGCATACATATTAGAAATTTATTATTAATTTTTTTTTTTGAGGGGGGGGGGGGGGGGGGGGGTTGGGTTGTGTTGTGGCGGTGAGAGATAATTAAAGGTGGTCATAGTGGTGAAATCTGACTATTGATTTGATGTTTTTAAGTTGCTCAACATTTTCAATGCAATTTATGATTACAGAAGAAAATGTCAATCAACTTTCGTGAGTTATGGTTAAACCCTGCAAGGAGATGACTCCTATAGTCCTACACAATGTAAGCGAGTAGACCTCATAGAATGGAGTTTTTAATGATATCGACTTGCTCAGGATATATTAATACATATTCTTTTACATCTTATTATGTGGTATCCAAAGTACTTAGAATAGTATTACGGTAAGATAATTTATATGTCATTGCTCCTGTCTGTGGGTTCCCCATCTTTTCGTGTGAGATCCCACTATTGCATCATTGTTTTAAAAGCCCCGAGTTATTTTGGTTTTTTATGTAAAAGTTAAGGAAATCTCAAATGTGATAATCGTGGTCTCACTACCCAGTTTGAGATTTATCTCAAAGATCCGTCTCTTGAGTTTCTATGTTGCATTATCCAATGACAATGAAAGAGGGAAGTAATACTGGAGCATGTTCAGTAGAGGTGGCAAGATGGTCTGGTTGGGTAGGATGGCAAAAACATTTTGAGTTGAAATTGGTCACTTAGAGTTTCTGTTGTAACGGTCCAGGTTGGGTTGGCTTCCAACCACTTGTCTTCTCTATGCACATAGTTGTGAATACAAGAACAATATATAAAAATAGGTAAGTGGGTGGGAACCCTCTGGTCTCATGTATCCTCTTGGTACCCAGAGTGCACAACACGTAGAACTCATGCCCGGTGACTCGCCATCCTCACACTGGATCACAAGATATAATTTCTCCATTTGCATCTGGCAAGTTTCAAACGTATGACATGCAACCTTCATCTGTGGGCCTATGTCAGACCATCTCTGAGGATTTATGGGCCTAGGACAAGCCTGGAAATAAAGACTCCTAGAATAAGCACAATGAATTAAATTATGTAAACCATTTTTAAAAATGGCGATATATAGTAAAAGTTTTTAAGATATATAAAATTTAAGAAGAACAAGAGCTTTTCTGATATAAACATAAATAATAATTAAAATACAATACCAATAATAAGTTTTCAATCCTATCTAACTTTTACTTAATTGGCTCTATCATTGTTCGACTTTTCTTGTATTGTTGCTTGCTCTCAATAAAAAAATAGTGGGGAAGTACCTTTATCATGTGCCAATAAACAGCGATGTTATATTTATAATGATTAATGGGTTTTTCACATGTATAATGGACTTACTTGATTATATATTTATATATAGAAGTTTAAAATTTTCGCCCCTCAAAAAAAATGGACCTCGGCTGGTTGTCCGCTTTGGCTTATGTGAAAGCCGGCCATGGCCCATATGGTCGCATGGTGGCAGTACCACTGGGGTTTCACCCCATCGGTAATACAAGAACAATAGAAGTACATCAGTAATCTATGTCTTACAATGGAATGATTTAGCAGGTTGTATGCATGAATATTAGACATTAGCAACAGTTGACCTATTGCAGTTAACCAACCTTTTCTAGGCACCACCAACTTTCCTTTCGTCTTTTCTCACAAACCACCCACCACTCCATCACTGCCGCCACATATTGCTCAGGTACACAGCTTGTCTCCAATTAAATGGAGCATATCATACATATTGCTCTATATTTACCTAAATTGCAAGTAATCAATGCTTAATCCTTAATGTACAATGTTTTTATGCATGAGAATATATTAATATATGATGTTTAGCAAGTTTGGAGATATATATCAAAACTTCCCCATAACTAAATTGGTTGAAATTGCCACCTATATTAGCAAGCCAAATTAGCACAATTATATTGGGCGTGTTAGTTTTCAGCAGATATACACGTGTCTAATCAATCTGAAGTTTTCTATGACGGATAAGCGCTCCTCCGGCTGATGGTTTAGTGCTGTTTTTTTTTTGTGTGGGTAAATAGTGCTGGTTAACGTACCTTGAGACTTCATCTAACATTATGGTGTTAAGCGTGTAACCTTTTCTATATGCTCCACTCCCCTTTTATAGGATTTCGCTGAATGATTAATCTACACAGGTGCTATGTAAATGCGTAGAGTCTATTACTCTTTTTGCTCCCTCAGTCCACATCGTATTACCCTTTTGTATGTTAGTGTACAAAATCTTGCCAGCATCACGTTGTACTATGTTTCTCTTCGAGCTTATAACTTAATACATACGATGTACAATAACTCATGTACAAGCTTAGTATTGTGTTATTGTGAAAATGACTCGAAACTTTGCTTTTAATGTACATTGCTTATAACATTATATAGCCCTTTGGTTTATTAGTCTACATAGTCCTGACAGCATCACATTGTATAATGTATCTCTTTTTGATATATAGACTATAGAGTTTATAACTTAAAACGTAAGATGTAAAATAAATTATGTTACAAGCTTAGTGTTGCATTATATTAGAAATGATTGAAACTCCCCTTTTGATTTATAATGTTATAACTTAACACATGTAAGTTGTACAATGAATATATTAAAGCCTAATATTGCATTTTTATAGAGATGTTTTGATTATTTTTTTTCCAACATTGGATCGTCATGGGTTCCTCTCCTGCTACAACCTTCTAAGGTTTTCTCCTCTTTATGGGTTGTATCTTTAGCAGTAATTAATGGCTCTTTAACGTATGGAGAACATATTGATTCTGCTAGTGTTTGCAGGTTCAATGTTGTGGCTTATTTGCAGCAAATATGGTGGTTTGAAGTGGATGGTTCAGTAAAATTCCCTCTTCCGCCAGATATCTACACATTATCAGTTAGAATACACTTGGGAAGGTTCTCTAAAAGGTTAGGACGTCGTGTTTGCAATTTTGAACACACCCATGGTTGGGATATAAAACCGGTTAGGTTTGACATGTCAACATCAGATGGTCAAGAAGCATCCACCGAATGTTTCTTTGACGATTATGCCGAAGATTATGTGAACGGATGTCACAAACGGGGTTGCTGGATAGAATATAAAGTGGGTGAGTTCATAGTAAATGAGTCCAATCCTATTACTGAAGTGAAATTCTCTATGAAGCAGATAGATTGCACTCACTCGAAAGGTGGAATATGTGTAGATGCAGTATCTATAATCCCCAGCAATATAAATTCTGGTAGGAGAAGGGCGTTGAACTAATTTGAGGTAAATTTTATGTGCAGCTTTTCAGTACTTCTTAGTGTTTAGTTGGTAAATATAAGCCCACCTATAGTGTAATGGAGGATGTCTTGATAGGTTTTTGCAATTATGTATGTCTCCCTGTCTAATGAAAGTACTATAGATGTGTTTATTCATTCGGTTTTCGCCGTTCAATACATTTTCGGCATCTATTATCCAAAAAGAGCGCTGTGAGAACTAATATGCTGCAATGGGATATAAGTATGCGGTTTCCTTCAAAAATACATCTGTGACTCTTATATTGCATTCTTTAAATTATGGCGGAATGATTTTTCAGGTCATCTTACTGTAAGGCATCTGTCGAAAGTTATTTGCTTTGCATGACACTTAAAGCTTAGAACCATTTACTTATATTAGTCGTTCAAGATTAGATTTGTTTGTAGATTATGTAGTCTATCAGTGCGTGATTAGAACAACAGCAGACCAAAGAAGACCGAATAGAATTGACAATAACAGGGAATGGTTTGTGTTATTTGAATACTTGAAGGAAACATAGAAATCAGAAGAACCAGCCAAATAGTCAACTTCTCTGACCATGCTAATAGCCGTAAGTCCACAACACTCGAAACATATTCTTCTGGATTCCTTAATTGCTTCCACTATTAGATATATCCTAATGATTTCTTTGTTTGAGCATGACAACTAATTATGTATGCCTTCCCGAAACTTCTTCCTTCTGTAAACTTTCCAAACTTTAGGCCCGTTGGACTGCCTTCTTTGAATTTTCCAAACTTTAGGCCCGTTGGGCTGCTGGTCCAACAATTGATCCATATTACTTTCTAATGTGCACAACTGCTGACTGAAGTTTTTGAATTTTAACCTCAAATATAATCAGATATAATTGTTTTCTGAAGGAACCAAAATCAGCAATGATGAGTTTTTTGCAAGATGGTAGAAACTACCAAAAGGAAAAAGAGTTGGGAAAATATGTGAAATTTACTGGATGGATTTGTTTAATTGTAGGATTCTGCATTTTCCCAGTTCCTTTGTATAATAGTTTTTAGGTTTTTTGTCTGAATTTGCTTAAGTTAAAGCAGGGTAGAATTCTGCATATCTTTATTGGTTTACTCTTGACATTAATCGTGTATGGAATGAAGACGATTTTGTCCAAAATCATTTTCCAGATTATATTTCACCGAGCCAAATGCTTGATCTTAGTTAGTTAACTAGATTATGAGTGTTAGATGAGCCATAAATAGCTTTGTCAAGAATCTTGTTGAATCCACCTTAACCAGATAATGAGTGTTAGCTGAGCCATAAATAATTGTCAAGAATTTTGTTGTGTGCCACATAAGTAAATTCGGTATGTACTTTTTAGAACCTAAGTCCAAATACCTGATGATCTGCCTAGACTGATCTTTTCATAGTCAAAATAAGATGACCAATTCGGGCATTATCTATTTTCTGCACAATATTCATAACCCTGGTCTGATACATTCTAGCAAGTAGCCTAAATTACTTTATGGTTTAAGTTAACTGGCGGTTATGAAATTGTGTCAAATTATACTGGGTAGTTCCATTTCCAGTTGTTAAAACTTTCAACTCCGGTTTTAACACATAAGCCAACACATGCACTCTTTATATCCACATGGTTGCATCTATGGACATCCACGCAAAGACCCGAAATGGTATTTCGGGGTTTAAGGTATTCATATTTACGGATATACTGATTTAACAAATTTTTTGTTTGAACAACTCTTCTACAAATTCATGGTGAAAAAAAATAAAATATCACGTGCATATATGTTTCTGGCCAGCATTCTCTGAGATGGTGTGAGTGGAGATGGGGTAGCTGGTTTGGCAGATATGCAGTGAATAAATGGTGGATTAGATAGAGTAATAACTAAATGTTGAGTACTATGCGGGGCAAAACCAACAGGTGAATCAGGAATGTGGGGATGATGTATTTAAATACGGCAGTAATTATAAGGTCTCTCATGTTACACATCAACATGGCTATAAATTCTGCTCTGTGATACTACTACTAGGTTCGGCGCAACTTACAACATCATGGTCTTAAATAAATATATACGGAGAACTCTTGGGTTTAGTATTAGGGTCGAGGGAGTCATCACTCTCATCCCTCCCAATCTGCTTCCAATTATTCAATCAAATTACTCCACCTCATTTCAACCCTCCAACCTTTTTTAGTGGCAACCATCACTCCCAACATTTTCTTCAAATTTCAATAATTTATCCTTAACGTTATAAACTTTGCAAAACTAACTATTTTTCAATTTATATGTTTTATTAATAACAAAACACATCACATAATTATTAATAACAAAACACATCACATAATACTTAAAACACATTACATATTAAAAGTAAAAACAATACATACTTAAACTTCAGCGTACTTAATAAAAACACACAATGCATAACTTAAAAAAAACATAACTACTGATGGCGATCCTCTAGTGACATACTTCCTATGCCCTGGTGAGCGTTTAGGTCGAGCCACCATTGGTCATGTTTCGGCAATCTGACATCTTCGATGGTTTTGCCTTTACCGCAATTATCATGGTACGATTCGGCCCAAGTGCATTCGTCTCCCAACATGTGACCGGCATAAAAAACATCCTTGATTGCGGGCTTGATCCTCTTAATCTCCTCCTGCAGAAAATAGGCATATTGGCCTTCATGCTTCGAAATGTCACGGCTTGGCGCCTGTATTTCCTTTAACGTCACCTCGCAACGTCGCCTTTTCTCCCGTAAACATTCCATAATCCTAGAGATTTCTGTTTGATGGAGGGTGTCTTCTTTGATATCAGCCATGATTAGTGCCTTCATCTCATCCACGGTCATGCGAGGTCGGTGAACGATGTTTGATGATGAGGCCATTTGGATGTGAAGAATGAAATGGAAATTGAAATTTGATTGTAAAATGGAAATGTGAAATTAGTTTGTAATGTCTTTTAATTTCTAAGTAGTTTTAATTAGTTTATGATGCGTTTCTTTGTCGATCATGTAATGTCTTTTAATTTCTAAGTAGTTTTAATTAGTTTATGATGCGTTTCTTTGTCGATCATGTAATGTCTTTTAATTTCTAGCCGTTGTACTTTTTTTATAAATAAAATGGTATTTTAGGAATTAATATATTATTTTGGTTGTGTTTTTGGAAGATTAAATTGGTATATATATAGGAAAATAAAAAAAAAAAAGTTTCAGCCGCTTTACATAATTGGTCCCTGGCGCCTCATTTGTTACACCGGCAGTCCTTTAACGGTCATATTTAAGTTTGGATTTGTGTCACTTTTAGTCCCTCCTTCCCCAACCCTCACCCAGCCCCCTGCGAGCTCCGATCTCGCCCTCCCCCTTTCTCGCTGCATCTCGCTCGAGTGTTGGCCGAGCCACTCTCAACCCTTCCATCTCCCTCTCAACCCTCTCACACACTCCCTCCACCCTTATGCCTTCATGTACATATCTAGAAGAAACCCGGTTATTTTCGGAAAACCCCGTCTCCGGCATTTTGCTCTCACCGGTTAATTACCCAATATCTTAAAATGTCAAGTCCCCAAATACTAGTCGTGATGCTTGGTCTTTAGCTAGCTCTATATATATGTATATATACACGTATAAGATGAGAAATATAATCTGAGGATACTTCTTTCAAAAAGGAAATGAGACATTTGTAAGCCACTCATTTTCCCTCCTCATTTCTTCTTCCCTTTTTTTTTTTCTTTAAAATTTTCTTCAAATTTCAATAATTTATCCTTAACATTATAAACTTTGCAAAACTAACTATTTTTCAATTTATATGTTTTATTAATAACAAAACACATACATAATATTAATAAAAAACACATTACATAATACTTAAAACACGTTACATATTAAAAGTAAAAACAATACATACTTAAACTTCAGCGTACATAATAAAAACACACAATGCATAACTTAAAAAAAACATAACTACTGATGACGATCCTCTAGTGACATACTTCCTATGCCCTGGTGAGCGTTTAGGTCGAGCCACCATTGGTCATGTTTCGGCAATCTGACATCTTCGATGGTTTTGCCTTTACCGCAATTATCATGGTACGATTCGGCCCAAGTGCATTCGTCTCCCAACATGTGACCGGCATAAAAAACATCCTTGATTGCGGGCTTGATCCTCTTAATCTCCTCCTGCAGAAAATAGGCATATTGGCCTTCATGCTTCGAAATGTCACGGCTTGGCGCCTGTATTTCCTTTAACGTCACCTCGCAACGTCGCCTTTTCTCCCGTAAACATTCCATAATCCTAGAGATTTCTGTTTGATGGAGGGTGTCTTCTTTGATATCAGCCATGATTAGTGCCTTCATCTCATCCACGGTCATGCGAGGTCGGTGAACGATGTTTGATGATGAGGCCATTTGGAGGTGAAGAATGAAATGGAAATTGAAATTTGATTGTAAAATGGAAATGTGAAATTAGTTTGTAATGTCTTTTAATTTCTAAGTAGTTTTAATTAGTTTATGATGCGTTTCTTTGTCGATCATGTAATGTCTTTTAATTTCTAAGTAGTTTTAATTAGTTTATGATGCGTTTCTTTGTCGATCATGTAATGTCTTTTAATTTCTAGCCGTTGTACTTTTTTTATAAATAAAATGGTATTTTAGGAATTAATATATTATTTTGGTTGTGTTTTTGGAAGATTAAATTGGTATATATATATAGGAAAATAAAAAAAAAAAAGTTTCAGCCGCTTTACATAATTGGTCCCTGGCGCCTCATTTGTTACACCGGCAGTCCTTTAACGGTCATATTTAAGTTTGGATTTGTGTCACTTTTAGTCCCTCCTTCCCCAACCCTCACCCAGCCCCCTGCGAGCTCCGATCTCGCCCTCCCCCTTTCTCGCTGCATCTCGCTCGAGTGTTGGCCGACCACTCTCAACCCTCCCATCTCCCTCTCAACCCTCTCACACACTCCCTCCACCCTTATTGTCTCTTCATGTACCCATATTCTAGAAGAAACCCGGTTATTTTCGGAAAACCCCGTCTCCGATGAGCATTTTGCTCTCACCGGTTAATTACCCAATATCTTAAAATGTCAAGTCCCCAAATACTAGTCGTGATGCTTGGTCTTTAGCTAGCTCTATATATATGTATATATACACGTATAAGATGAGAAATATAATCTGAGGATACTTCTTTCAAAAAGGAAATGAGACATTTGTAAGCCACTCATTTTCCCTCCTCATTTCTTCTTCCCTTTTTTTTTTTCTTTAAAATTTTCTTTTAAATTTTAAAGGGTACCCATAAGGCTAAGGGCGGAACCCGTTAGGTAGATGGTGCCCTATGACCTATCACCCTATATGACTTATCATTCCACTAGCTACACCTTATTAATACCCGTAAGGGCAAAGCCCGTATCAAAAAATATAAAAATATGAAAATTGAAAATGAAATAATATAAAATCATATCAAACGGGGGAAAAAGGAAGGAAAAATGACTGGCTGTGATTTGTCCCTTTGTCATTTTTGGAAAGGGTGTCCTCAAATTAACCAACACGTATATCAGTATATGTATTTAAATGTGTAATTAAAGATAAGTAACCACCAAGTTTTAATAGCCATATGGCCATATATATGGTCTCAACATCAAGAGATGCTAGCTGAGATAACTCAGGTTTCACTTTTTTTCTTGCTAGGTAGCTAGCAGCAATGCTTATTTATTGATCGAATGGAGCACATTAGTTGAGACTCGTTATATCTGGACCACTTCTTTAGTACTGTCTGTTTAATTGGTAAACCTTTTTGTGGAAAGACGTCATGGGTTTTTCTGTTTTCTATTTTTTAAACCAAATGGGTTTTGGACCCATAAAAAAGTGGTATCAAATTATGGCATTCTAACTTTAGCCAAAAGCTTTTTGCTTTTAAAGATTTTCCCAATTCTTTTCATTTGGAAAATTAGAAATATGTTTACTATATTCATGTAGTGAAATGTTCATTTGAAAACTAAAATTTTTGTGAAAACTAGTCAAAACACAATGTGATCTAAATCTAACACAATGTGTTTTAATTGTGTTTTATAAAAACACATTGTGTTTTTATTGTGTAATCTAAAAACACAATGTGAAGTTTTAAATCACAGTGTGTTTTTGATAGCGCGTGAAAATTAGAAAATTATTCAAACACATTAAAAACACATTGTGTTAAATACAGATCACGGTTGTTTTGGTCAGTTTTCTAGTTTTCACGAAAATTTTATTTTTCAAATGATCACAACCCTATTCATGTATACAACAACTAAATATTTTTCAAATTTTAGTATTTCATATGTCGAAGAACTTGATCGTTAATGGTTGTAGAGTCACACACTTAATGTTGACTATAGTTGCCGAGAATAAGAGTCGCTGAAGATTTCTTACTTGCTGACGACTTATATAGCACTTAAGTTTTTTCACCTATGATGACTCGAATTCACGAAGATTGGAGGAATATTGTAGCTATGATATCCTCTAAACGCTGAAATAATACTTTGAAGTTCTTTCAGCTAATCCCTAGCTAGTCCAGTCGTTGGACTAACAAAAGTTGCTTTCTCATTTAGGATAAATTTTAGAGTTAATTACTTAAATGGTACCTAACGTTTGCGCGATATTGCTGGTTTGATACCTTTTTTTCGAAATTACGCGGATCATACCTAACGTTTCCAAAAGTCCACTCGGACCATACTGGAACCAAACGCCGTTTGATGGCCGTTAAAAACCCCCACACGTGACTTGCACGTGAGGGGTAAAGATGTAATATCGCATTTCTTAATTACTTAAATGGTACCTAACGTTTGCACGATATTGCTGGTTTCATACCTAATGTTTAGTTATTAATTTTTTTTTATTTTTTTGTATTTTTTTTTATTTTGAAAGGTAAATTTCGCTTTAAGCCAATGTTTTAAAAACCGGTATTTTAGTCATACCGGTGTGGAAAAATTTCCGGTATTATCGGTATTACCGAAAATACCGGCTGGTACGACTATTTTTAATTTGTTTTATTTTTTTTATAAAAACTCTCCAAAACTTGTTACAATTTAACGAAAATAGTCAAAATGCACTTATAATCCACTCAAAAATAATACCAAATAGGTATTTCATAACAAAATATAAGTTTTAAAGTTCACAAATAACCAAAAATAAGCAATAAAGTATCATAAAAATAATTTTAAAAAAATTTCAAATTTTCTTTTTTGAAAATATCGGAAATACCGCAACGGTAATACCGAAAATATCAGGAATACCATAAATACCGGCCGATATTACCGGTATTTAAAACATTGCTTTAAGCTTCGTGTCGCGATTCGACAGCAGGAGATCTAGCATACGTTATCGTTAGAAAAAAAAAGACAACATATGTTAGACCTATCGCAACACGAAGTTTCAAGCGAAATTCACCTTTCAAAAAAATACAAAAAAATAAAAAAAATTAATAACTAAACATTAGGTATGAAACCAGCAATATCGTGCAAACGTTAGGTACCATTTAAGTAATTAAGAAACGCGATATTACATTTTTACCCCTCACGTGCAAGTCACGTGGGGGGGTTTTTAACGGCCATCAAACGGCGTTTGGTTCCAGTATGGTCCGAGTAGAGTTTTGGAAACGTTAGGTATGATCCGCGTAATTTCGAAAGGAAAGGTACCAAACTAGCAATATCGCACAAACGTTAGGTAACATTTAAGTAATTAACTCTAAATTTTATACTCGTAATTGATTTAGACATAGGAAAAAGTTAATATTTAATAATAACCCTATAACGTAGTCAAATGTAACTCTTATATTTATGTGAAGAGTTTACAATCAGTGGATGATTTAGGTTTCCGGCTCATGGGGCCCTTAAGACCCTAAAACGATACCTTAGTTGACACAAATAAGAGGAATGGGTCGAGTTGGGTCACAAGGTAATATAAGCACACACTTATTAATACGACTTAAAGTACTTATAACTATTATTATTAGGGTTAAGTGCAAAAATTGTCCCTGTGGTTTGTCAGTTTTAAAGTTTTCATCCCTCCGTTAACTTTTTGGCCAAAATCATCCTTGTGGTTTGCACTTCGTCCCTACTTCTGTTAAGTCCCCCTATGTGCAAGTCACGTGAGGGGCATTTTCATCATTTCACTCCACTTCTTCCCCCACTTCTTTAGAATCGTCCCTGTGGTTTTGTTGAGTCCTAATGTTTAATGTAAATTTGGTGATGACAAATCTGATGGTTAAACACTTAGAAATCTTTTGGTTCTTGTAATCTGATATGGTTAAGCTAAGCTGACACAACTTACGATCTGATCCTGACCCAGATCACTCTTTATATTTTGTATTGTAATATCTTATGGAAGCAAGTGTTATTCAAGCTGCATCAACAACGTTTATAGCATTCAATCCAAGTTGAAGAGGAGGATTGAAGATCGAAGACCAAGCTGGTAGTGGAAGTCAGCTTGGGATTGCAAGTCAGCTTGGAAATACTTAGGCAGATTGAGCTTTGACTAATGGCTCAATCTGTGTCTAACAATCAAGTGAAGATACAACCTGGAATGAAGATAAGGACGAATGATGTGACTAGGCACGATCCTAGGATCTAGGTTGGTGGTTTGGATTACATATGTGTGTCCATACTCTTATTGGCTGAAAAATAGCGTGTGACAGTACTTGGGGACCACAAGTACTATGAATGGGCACGATCAAGTATTCCCTCTGACAAGCCAATAGAAGATGTATACGTGGTTGAATTGGACACCAAGAGAAGAAGGGTTTTCGCCTATAAAAACCCCATTCCTTGATAGCATATGTGTGGCATTCCTGAGAATCAATCTTCACACAAGTTTTCTTTGCTCTTATACACAGCTTAGTGTGTATAAGATCAGCTTAGGCTGATTCTTTTGAGTGAAAACTTATTGATTGTAATTTGTCATTTCAGCTGGGTTGTTTAGATATGTGTAGGCTATCTTCTTCCGCAACAACCCTGTAATTCTTTGTATAGATAAATAAAGAGTTACATTGAAAATTACAATCTGTGTTGAAGAATGTTTCTTTATTATTTAGCTTTACTATTTTATTGATTCTTGTTCTTTACTTACTTAATATATAATCTAAGTCTGTAAAGCTATTTGTAAAAGTTTGTAAAGATCGAACTAAGTTGTCTTCACCCCCTCTACAACTGTTATGTATACAATTAAGTAGAGTGAAATGACAAAAATGCCCCTCACGTGACTTGCACATGGGGGGACTTAACAGAAGTAGGGGGTGTAAGTCCCAACTCAAGAGATGGTACTACTGAAGACACCTCTATGTCAATGGTGGGATTGCTTTGCAATATAAGCACTGAACTGGAGATGACCAGTTGCAGTGAGTGTATACCAAGTTACTGGATAGATTACTTATAAAGGTGACAATAACAAATAAGTAATCAACAATGCAATATTTAAATACAAGTAAGTAAATCTGGTGAGATCGATATGTAATTTTTCAAGTGTAATTTATTTATTAACTTTAAATAAGTTACAAGGTTGTTGTGGAACCAAGATAATACAAAGATGTAAATATCCTAACAACCTATGAAGTGCAATGATCTAATACTTGGAAATTCTATTTAACAATCGAAACACTTAAAGTTGTGAAATGTTCCTTTTTGTGATTGAGAGAATATTGCACAAGTTCACCAAGAATACTGCAAAGTAGGGTTTTGCAAAGTAGTTTTCTTGTTGTGCAAAGACCTCTATTTATAGACAAAGTTGTCATTGGGATTCCAACTTTGTCGTACAAATATGGTTGAGAGCATTTAAGGAAGCAATTTGACTTCCTTTGAAATGCTTGATAAAGTATGACATAAAGTCACTTTATCCAACCTGCTTTATGTACTTTTGTACTTTAAACATAGACAATTGCTGTTGTCCGGTTAAATGCACATAAAGCATAAAGGTCTTCCTCGTAATCACTGTAAAGCGTTGTAAATGCTTTAAACTGATATTCTCCAGTTTCTATCTGAATAGAATGTCAAGTGGGCTTCGCTGCCATTGTCATTCTTTATCTTCCATTTGTTGTCTTAGACTTCAATTGGAATGTCTTCACATCTGGTCAGATCTCAACTGGAGGAAGTCTTCAGTTGCATTAACTGTACATTGCAACTGGACTTCATATATTTCTGGACAATTCTTTAGGTCTCCAGATGCAACTGGTCCTAACAATAAACTGGTCCTAACAAATTCCCCCTAATTGTCCTGAAATATTGCCAAGTCATTTCAAGTTCTTGTATCTATACAAGTATGAACTTGAAGGACTTGTTTGACTAAATCTATCTAATTTTCCAAGGCATTTTTTTAGATCATTAAATGCCTTGGGTGTTTCTTTTGAGTTTGTTAGATTTAATCTATTATCTATCTTCTTGTTACAATCTGGCAACTTCATTTATACAAGAAAATGAAATTTACATAAGTTACAAGAAAGTAAATAAAATTACAAGATGATAACTGGAAGAAGAACTTAAACAGATGGCCCTTCGCCAGTTCTTCTTCTCTTGGTCAACGAACCAATAGGTTGAGAATCCTCTGGGTCAATATGCAACCTATTTTCCAGTTGTTCCTTGTGCTGTATCTTGCCCTTTAACAGATTTATCCAGGCCTTCTCAAACCTATTCTTCGTTTCTTTTGCTTCTAAAAACTCAACCATCTCAACCCATTCAAAGAACCCATACTGGAGAACTGATGGATCTTCAGTTGTCACCATTGCCCTCTGGTATAACTGACTTGAACTCTGAAGATTTTAGTGCCTGGCTTCACAATCACACTAACACCATTGATTTTTCCATTGTGTTTTCTTTTAGCCATTATTGATGAATAATAGGCTCTGGCTTCAGATTCATTGGCAATCTTGACAGATCCAGCTAAGGCAGAATGCACAGCAGCCTTTATATCATCATTTGACACCTCTCCAGTAGGTTCAACAAAGGTTCTCAGATTTGCATCTCTGCAATGGCTTCAGTGCCCTGGGCCTTGGTGGATTCAAAAATCTTTTCACAACCTTCTTAATATTCTCTATTCTTCTTTGAATCCCACCAGCCCTAAACTCTCTAGCCTTCTCCAAGGATACATTTGTGTTCTTGGCATCGAAAGCAGCTTCATCATCTGGATACTCTTGGTCAAGCTGAATGTCAAGCATTTCATTCACCATACCAATTATCCTTTGATCATTTTTGATTCTTTGATATTGTTCCAGTGTGATGCCCAATAAAGCAGCATCATTTACATCTAAGTTCAAGATTCGAGACCTGGCAACCCTTTGGTCTTCCTTTCTTTGTTTTCTTCTTTCTTTAAATGCATTGCCAATAGCAGCAAGTCTCTTACTTTCACTTTCTGTCACTGGAGGAAGCTTATCGATGTTGCCAGTTTCAAGCATCGATGTATCAGTGGCCAGCTGGGCAGTTTCATCAGTTGCTTTTCCCTTGCCCTTGTCAACATTCCCCCTATCACCAGCCTCTTCATCAAACTGTTCAATAACATGCTGACTGGCATCAGTACCAGCAGCTACCACAATTGCCCTTTCAGTTGTGTGCTGACCAGCATCAGTACTGGCAGCAGCAACACCAACTTGTCTTTCACTTGAAGTACCTTCAGTTGAAGTTGGTGCAAGGACTGCACTTCTTTCCCCCTTGGCAGCATCTAGACCTGCCCTTATAACTTCCCAATCAGCATTATTGAATGGCAACCGGTCAAGAGGCTGCCATGATTGCAAGTCCTTGCACTCTTTGAATATAGTGCACATCATCCTGAAGGATCTCCATAAGTGGTTGGTCTCTCTAGACTGGGTCAACACATTACCAGCAACTTGTGTCTGACCAGTCTTTAGATCTTGCAATAACTGAGCATCTTCAGTTGAGAGACCAGCAACCACACGTTCTTTTTCTTCATCCTTCTTCTCCAGATTCTCAACTTCAGTTGTCAGCTTATCAATCGACGTTGTGTGAGTAGTGGGGCCAGATCAACCTGAGGAGATGCAAGCTCGGTGATCTCAGACATCACCTTTTCAATTAACTGTGCCTCCCTGGCACCCAACGTATCATCTATCTTCTGACCAACTGAAGTAGCCAACTGCTGCCCAAGCTCAGTCACATTGAAAGCAGGTCTTTCAACCAATTCCTTGACCTGTTTTTCTATCTCCTTCAGTTCAACTTCTGATGATCTGACAGTATTTCCCAGCAAGTTGGAGATAGATGTTGTGACTTTTGACTAAGTTAGGTCAAAGGCTTCCTTGAAAGAAGTGGCCAGATTGTTACAGCCAGTGACCAACTCATTGAGCTTGCGAAATACCAAGTCTTCATTCACAGCAAACTTGTTAATCTCCAGGTCTACCACTTTTTGATTGGTCAGACTATCTTTGTTGTACCTGGAGATTGACTTGGCATTTTTCTTAATTCTCTTATGAACATCCTCCACCCGTTTGATCAGGTTTTGGATGTCGGTTGTGAAAGAGACAAATTGAGTGTCCAGTGACGGAGGGGAAGTTGTCACTGGACCAGCAGCAGGTACTACTGGAGCAACTGGAGGAGGCACATTAAGGGAAACCTCCTCAGTTAACAACTCAGTAGAAGGAGAAACTGAAATAGAACCAGGAGTGGGGAAGGAAAAAGGACGCCTAGTGAGATCAAGTTGTTGGACATGCTGAGTATGCTCAGGTGTGTCCAACGGTGGCGGTGGTGGTGGCATATCTCGAAAAAGAGAGATCATACCTGATGGTGGTGGTGCCATATGCCTATTACTAGACACATAGCTGTAAGTGAGGAATGGAGTTTCAGTAGGCTCATTTAGGTGAGATGGTGAAACTGAAATTGAAGCATCTGGACGCGAGACAAGAGATGAAGGGTCTTGATCCTGTACAGAAGAATCAAGAATCTCTGTGTCTGAAGCAGTTCCTTTAGAGTCCGAAGACTCTATCTGGATTTCACCTTCATTAACATCCATGTACAGATCCATGAATGTCTCAGGTGGCTAAACCAGTTGTCCAGTCTCCTGATGTACTTGGTCAGTTTCCTGAAGAGTAGCATCAGTTGTTAGCTCAGCGTGGTGACATCATCACCAGGAATATAGGTCACTGGAATTGCCTCAGTAATGGTTGCTCTATCCTCAACCAAAACATCACTGGCCGAAGAGTTTGGAACTTCAGTTGTCAGTTGTGACTGGTCAGCAACATCATCAGTTCGTGCATCAACAATGTTAGAAGTTTGGCCATCGACACTTAATTGTGCAGACTCTAACTCTACTCTGGGTTGGGCGACCCCAGTATTCTCTTCACCACTTCCTCCTACAGAAATTTCGGAAGTGGTTGCTTGTAGGTTTTCCCTTTGACTTTCTTCAGCATCCTGTTGGGAGGATACTGAAGGGTTGGCTTGGGTACTACTGTCAGTGGCTCATACTGACTGAATCCTAGGATGACGAGTACGAGGAGCCTTTTGTATAACTGGAGGACCTGTTTGGAGGCCTCCAGTTGCATCTGTAGGAACTGACTGACTGGAACTGGCGGGGTTTGGCTGTTGTTCAGGCCCAACAACTGCCATAGTGCCAGAGGACGAACCGGTGGATCCCTCATTGTTTTGAGGCCCGCCCAGTTGCCTTTCTGACTCACCTGGTATTGGTGCATCAGTTTTAGCGAATGCCAGTCGCATTCTTTCTGGAATCTCAACCTCTCCAGTTTCAGATACCAGAGAGTCAAGATTTCTCAACAAATCTGGGACAATGTAAAGTGAAGTTGTGTTGTAGTAAGCTTCACTGCCCAAGATATGTTTAAAGCAGAGAGAGAGATACCTAGAGAAAGGGATACAAAGTCCCCTGGTGCCCTTCAGTTTTTGAACTAGGCTTCTAAACAGGATATCTACAAAGTCTACTCTAAGACCATTCCACAAGCAATATGCCATCTCTTCTTGTGAGGAGTTAATCTGGTCAAGTCCACCAGAACTCCCACCCATACTTTCTACCAGGTGTATGAAGAAGTACCTCCATGATGGTGAGAGGCCCTTCATGGTCATAGCACCTTTGGTTTTCAAAACCCCATTTTCCAGGCAATCCTTGTGTCCGTATCAAGGAGAACCTGGCGAAAATTAATGTTAAGGGAGATGACGACTGGAGATTCATCTTGTCTCCAGTAGTTGAGGTGTAGGGCATCCCTCAATGTTTCTGCAGTAAGAGTACACCGGACTGTTCCACTTTTTAAGGTGATAGAGATGGAAGAACAGTCAGCAGATAAAGAAGCAGTGTACCAAAACTCACACAAGTAGTCGTGAAACATCTTGCGTAGGTTTGCAGAGAAAGTGGCACCAATTGGAGAATCCATTAAGAATTGTTGGATTCTACCAATGAGAGTATTGGCGCCTTGTGTTCCTTGCAAACTAGCCATCAGATTGTTAGGGTTTAATTTGATGAGCGTAGTGTTACCAGGGGCACCAGATGCCTGTTTGACATCAGGTGAGGGAACATATGGGACAGTAAGGAGATTAACATCTCTAGATCTGGATGATTTAGGTGTCATTTTACTACAAGTGAAAATTGAAACGGAGTAGTATTTGGGAATTAGGGTTCTTGATTTATTGAGAAGAGAGAGAAAAGAAGCAATCTTTGATGATTAGAATTGAATGAGGGAATGTGAAAAGAAAGTAAATGGGTTTCAGAGTAAATAAGGGGTATTTATAAGTGAATTGTAATTCCAATGAAATACCAAGAATATTTTATTACCAAAAATCAAATTTATAAGATATTTTTATAAATGATAATTTGAATTTTGAAACAAAAATTTAATTCTCCGTGTCAGCATTAAATGCTACGACGGCTTAACTTCCCCCACTTGCCCACTAACTTTTCATATTCCCAATAAAAAGTGTCCAACGTTACAAAAATGACCTTGACACGTCATGTGACGGTAGTGAGTTGAGTGGGTTAAAACACTTAAGTACCATCACGTGTCACAAAAATTGACCAAGTATTTATAACGTTGTGAAATCGGGTTGACCACCAGTTTTAAGACAAGACTGAACATGTACACTGGAGGATAGGTCCAGTGCCAGTTTCCAACTGGAGAGATCTCCAGTTGCAATTTTTTCAAACAAAACAAATTTTGGTCAGAAAAATATTTTTGAGTCTTTCCCCCTAAAATGATGATCCAGAAATCAATTAGTGCCAAGATAGTATCACAAAGGCGTTCGATAGCCTGGCGAGCAAAGATTATCTGGACCTCCTCAACTGGAGAGCTTCATCAGTGTCACTGATGCGTTCATAACAAAGTCTCCAGTTTTAAGGATTTAGCATTCCCAACTCGCTGATGAGATGTTTAAAAGTTTTCTCATCAAGAGGTTTAGTAAAAACATCAGCAAGTTGCTTGTCAGTAGGGATGAAATGAATTTCAATGTCTCCTTTCATAAAATGATCACGAATGAGATGATACCTGATGTCAATATGCTTTGTCTTTGAGTGCATCACTGGGTTGTGAGATATAGCAATTGCACTGGTGTTGTCACAAAAGATTGGGGTCCTTGTATACTTCTGACCATAATCTAGTAACTGGTTCTTGATCCAGAGAATCTGGGCACAACAACTGGCCGTAGAAATGTACTCTGCCTCAGAGACTGATGTCTGCTTCTTGCTGGTCCAACTCACCAGTTTTCCTCCAAGGAAATGACAACCTCCAGTTGTTGACTTTCTATCTATCTTACAACCTACATGATCTGAATCTGAATAACCCATTAGATCTAACCCTGAGCCTTTGGGATACCAAAGACCAAGGCTAGGACACCCTTTCAGGTATCTGAAGATGCGCTTAACAGCATGCAAATGTGATTCTTTTGGGTTAGCCTGAAATCTGGCACATAGACATGTTGCAAACATTATATCTGGTCGACTGGCAGTTAAATACATCAGTGAACCAACCATACCACGATATTCAGTGGTGTTCACTGGTTTGCCAGTTGGGTCAGAGTCCAAATTTAAAGGTGCTGTAATAGGTGTGTTTTTAGATGGGATTGAATCATATTTGTATTTTCTTAACAAATCTCTGACATATTTTCTTGGTTTATGAAAATACCATTTTCAGTTTGCTTAATCTGAAGACCCAAGAAAAATGTTAATTCACCCATTAAACTCATTTCATACTCAGATGACATGATTTTAGAAAACCTTTTACACATAGCATCATCAGTTGACCCAAATATAATATCATCAACATAAATTTGTACCAGTAAGATATTACCTTTTTCTTTCAAGATAAACAAGGTATTATCTATTGCACCTCTTTGTGTAAGTCCCTCGATAGCTACGGATCGCTCTCGAGATCGTCTATTGTTATGTCGTGAGTGCGGAATCCTCACGAGATAACTAGTTTGATTAGTTATCGTTTATATTGCTAATTATATCAATATAATCAGCCTTATGTGATCTATATTCGTTTTCTATAGCTTAGCAACGAACTTAGTCGCTTTGGTGTGTGTGTGATATCGACTGGAATTTTTCAATTTAGGTTTTCCAATCGTTTATATATGTTCACGATTGATATTGGGCCTGCTGGGCTTTGTTCTTACGAACTTAGCAGCCCAGCCCATCAAACGAAGATCATCTTCGTTCGTTCCTAACGAAGATCATCTTCGTTCGTTCCTAACGAAGATCATCTTCGTTAGTTCCTAACGAAGATCATCTTCGTTCGTTCCAAACGAAGATTATCTTCGTTCGTTCCTAACGAAGATCATCTTCGTTCGTTCCTAACGAAGATCATCTTCGTTAGTACAACTTACCATCAATATCTATGTCTTGTTATTTTCCAAGTACTTTATGTACAAGAACCTAACATATATTATGTTTGTACTTGTATGATATACATAACAAACATCATATATAAACATATAAATAACACCAAAACATGTAATCAATCATTATTAAAACACAAAGTCTATAATCTATCAATTACATATAGATGAATAAGACATAATCAAATCTAAGTTGCTGTTGTCACATCAACATGCTTCAACACTTTGAAAGCCATTTTTGAGAAGATGTTTGGTTAAAGTATCATACCAGGCTCTTGGGGCTTGTCTAAGACCATACAAAGCTTTGTTCAGTGTATATACCCAGTGAGGATGCTTCTCATTAATGAAGCATGGTGTCTGTTTAACGTACACTTCTTCTTCCAGTGTTCCATTAAGGAACACACTTTTGACATCCATCTGGAAGACTTTGAACTGTAGATGGGCTGCATAAGCCAAGAAAATTCTTATGGCTTCAAGTCTTAAAATTGGAGCAAAAGTCTCATCAAAGTCAACGCCCTCTGCTTGACAAAAACCCTTGGCAACTAATTTGGCTTTGTTTCTTACAACATTGCCATCTTCATCCATCTTATTTCGGTAGACCCATCTTGTACCAATGGGTTCTTTCTTTAACCCTGGTGGACATGGAACAAGTTCCCATACATTGTTCCTTTCAAACTGGATGAGCACCCAGCTTGGGTCTGCCATAGCCTTGTCAATCTTCTTCGGTTCAATCAGTGATAAGAAGGTGACGTTCAAGCATTGCTCACTTGTGGCTCTTCTAGTCTGAACCCCACTATTTGGATTTCCAACAATCTGTTCAATTAGATGTGCTTTTGTCCATTTAGTGTATTGACTAGGTTGGTGAACAATAATATCAGTGCAAGTCACCTGGTGATCCTCTTCAGTAGTTGCTTCTGGAGGAGGATCAACCCAAACTACTTCAATATCCTCATCAGAGTCAATGAGGTCACGATTGGCATCATGAAATTCTTCAGTTGAAGGCATTTCTTGAAGAACTGGGAAGTTGGAGTTTGAACTGATGCTGATATTGAAGTGGCACGTACATCTGATCCAATCACCAGTTTCTGTGGTAGGTTGAAACTGATGGAGGGATAAAATGGAGTGTCACTGGAGGATTTCTTCTTCTGCACTGGTTCCAGTTGAGTGTACCTGGAAACATTTTCTGGTGAAACAACTGACTGATGAACTTGGTCAGTTTCACCAAAATTTAATGGAACGACTGGAGAGATATCAAGGTTTGGTCTCTTATTGATTGCATCATTTGATTCGTCAAATGTGACATGAATTGTCTCATGAACCTTTTGGAGTCTATAATTATAAACTCTAAAGGCCTTTCAAATATCTGAATAGCCTAGAAATACACCTTCATCAGCTTTTGCATCAAACTTTCCTAGCTGACTGGAATCATTTAGAATATAAACTGGACAACCAAATACGTGGAAATATCCAATATTTGGTTTTTGATTCCTGAGCACTTCATAGGCAGTCTTCTTGTGTCTCTTAATGTAGACTGACCGGTTTTGGGTGTGGCAAGCTGTTGCCACTGCTTCAGCCCAAAAACTGGTGGGAAGACCAGATTCACATAGCATACTTCTAGCAGCTTCTATCAGTGTACGATTCTTTCTTTCCACAACTCCATTTTGCTCTGGAGAGTGAGCTGATGAGAAGTTCTGGGAGACGCCAGTGTCATTGTAGAAGGATTTTAGAGTCTTGTTCTGAAATTCTGTTCCATTATCACTTCTCAACTGACACACTTTTCGAGTGTACTTGAGCTCAATTCTTTTGATGAGAGAGATGATTTCAGCAGGTGCATCACTTTTGTATATGAGGAATACCACCCAACAATATCTGGTGAATTCATCGACCACAACTAGAGTGTACTTCTTTCCAGCTATAGTTTGAACATTCACTGGACCAAAAAGATCCATATGAAACATGTGAAGAGGTTCAGTGATGCTAAAGTTTTGCCTTGTCTTGAAACTGGCCCTTTTCTGCTTGCCCATCTCACACCCTGGACATGGCTTTTCTTTATTGAAAGAAATCTGAGGTATCCCATCTACCAGTTGTTTGCGAGACAACTTGTTGATATTTTTTAAATTAAGATGAGATAACCTTTTGTGCCACAACCAGTTGGTGTCCTCATCAGCCTTGGTATAGAAACACTGCTCTTTTGGAGCTGGTTCCATATCCATGATGTACACATTTCCTTTTCTTGGTGCAACCATCACCACTTTCCAATCCTTGTTAAATATGGTGCCTTGAGTAATATCGAAGAATACCTTATATCCATCATCACAAAGTTGACTGACACTGATCAGGTTATATTTCAAACTATTCACAAATGCAACTCTGGTGAACTGGACTTGTCCATTATTGATTACACCATATCCTTCAGTCTTTCCATTTTCATCATTACCAAACGTCACTGCCGGTCCATCTTGGACAGTGAACTCTTCCAGCAGGGGCTTACATCCGGTCATAGTCCGGCCAGCTGCGCTGTCCAGATACTAGGTGTTCTTTTTACGATCGCCCTGCACACCCACAAAAATCATTAGTTATTTTTGTGAACCCATCTTTTCTTGATGGGTTCACTGGACTTCACCTCAGAAGTCTCAGTTGATTGTTGTGGTGTTGAACTGGAGTCTGGAGCTGGAGCCTTTTTATCAGCTTCAGGTCCAGGAGTAAAAACGATTGGTATTTGATATTTATTCCCCTTTTTCTTTTCAGATTTTGTTCCAGATGGAACATTTTGTTTTGGTTTTGAAGGGGTTTTGATATTTTGTTTTTCAACTGGAGAAGACGAGGCTCCTTCCAGATTTTTAATTCTGGCAGTGCAACTCTGAACCTGCCTAGACAAAAGTTGGAGTTGACTTTCCAGTCTTGACAAAACATCATTTTCAGTAGGCGGCTGAACCTTGGACCTAGGTTCAGCTGGAGTCTTTGTCTTAGGATTCTTGGGATCCTTGGACTTTTGAGGTAAAGGCTTATCACCAGCAGCCTTTTTAACTGGAGCTTTAGCCTGATCAGCTCCAGGTTTAACCTCAGATGGGGTGGTCTCAATGGGTTCAGTTTTGATAGTCTTAGGCTGGTCATACTCAGTCTCTGGCCTAAGAGCTGGAGGCATGGTATGGATATCTGGAATGATACTGGCCATGTGCACATCTCCAGATTTGTAGGCAGATTTTTGTGCATCCATGGTTTTTGAAAAAGCATCATAGTTTAATCCAGATGCCCTTATCCAGGATTTGATGATCTTTTGTTCCTTTTCAAGATCAGATTTTAACTTTTGGTTTTCAAAATCCATAGCCTCATTTTTCAAAACTGACTCCTTGAGAGCCAACTGGACACTTTGCAAATTTGAAATTTGAGGTTTTAAATTATTTAATTCTATTAGAACTGTTTCTAAATATCTTTCACTGTCAGTTCTAACAGTTTCCACAAAAATCAAATCACTGTTAAGTGATTAAGCAAGGTCCAGTTTTAGTTCAGGGTCAACTTGGTTGTCATATTCACAAACCTTTTTCAAAATGATGTCCACCCATCTTCCAGAAATGACATCATCTTTCACCACATGTTGCTGGTCTTCCAAAGCCATGAAACACATGTCCCTTTCCCCTTCATCATCAACTGATGAGTCATCAGAGTATTCCCACTTTCCTTCAGTCTGTGCAATCATGCACTGATTTTTTTCTTTTTCCATAGACAGGAGAGCAATCTGGGCTTTAAGCTTCTTGTATTTAGCTTTATAGCTATCATCAACCCGATTGTTGTTAGGGACAGGGGGACCATTGTTGGGGCCATTAAATCTATTAGATTTATGCTTAAACCTATTAAAGGTTTTAGCAATCATGTCTACCAGATCATCATCGTCAGTTTCATGACAATCATCACTGATTTCAGTGGTCAGGCCAGCGTTCAATAAGCCATTTAACATCTCCTTCATTGAGTGTGACTGGACACTCTCTGTAGATATTAAAGCAGCACAAGGTTTCTCAGTTATACTAGCAACCTTGGAACTCTGGGCATGATTTAAGGCATCCTGCTCAGCCACCAGTCTCTGTGCATTATTATCTTCAGTGAATCTGAAGGCTCCATACAGGGATGCAAGAGTGTGGTTGTGCAGGGTCTTACCTTGTCTTAGGACAAGAATCATGTTTTCCCATTTGGAAGGAAGAATATCACAAAACTTCTCAAGAAGAATATCCTTATCCTTCTCTACACCCAGCCCTCTCAGTTGATTAATCACCCTGGTGAATCTGGTATAGGTACCAGTCAGGCTCTCATTGGGTGAAGCAAAAAAGGATTCATACTTCTTGTTTAAGGCAACTTTCCTGGTGACAATGGTGTCATCACCTCCTTCAAACTAAAGGACCAACTCATCCCACATTGCCTTGGCACTGGGGTACAACACAAGAGTTGGTATAAGGTCTTCAGGAACAACCCCAAGGATCATATTCTTGAGTCTGGTGTCCAGATCTACAAGTCTACGATCCTCATCAGACCAATGGTCTTCAGGCTTTTCTCTAGTACCTCTTCTAGATCCAGTAGGGTCAAGAAAAGGACTAACCCCTTGAGACATGGGTACATGTTGACCATCCTTAAGGATTCTCAGCATGTATCTCTCTATCCCACCAAAATGCAAGAGCATTCTGGCCTTCCATGTACCAAAAGTCTCACTGTTTCCATCGAATTTGGGAACAGAAGTATTTGAATAATGTACATGGACATGGTTACGGGCATTAGGAGGAGGAGGAGGGTTGGTATTAACAGTTTGATTAGGTGGTGTGTTATTAACATTAGGGTTTTCATCTTGACCAGAACCATCCCCACCTTCAGTAGTAGTCATCTAAGCAGATCTAGGTAAGTATATTAGCCTTCTGCTCTGATACCACTCGTAAGTCCCAACTCAAGAGATGGTACTACTGAAGACACCTCTATGTCAATGGTGGGATTGTTTTGCAATATAAGCACTGAACTGGAGACGACCAGTTGCAGTGAGTGTATACCAAGTTACTGGATAGATTACTTATAAAGGTGACAATAACAAATAAGTAATCAACAATGCAATATTTAAATACAAGTAAGTAAATCTGGTGAGATCGATATGTAATTTTTCAAGTGTAATTTATTTATTAACTTTAAATAAATTACAAGGTTGTTGCAGAACCAAGATAATACAAAGTTGTAAATATCCTAACAACCTATGAAGTACAATGATATAATACTTGGAAATTCTCTTTGACAATCGAAACACTTAAAGTTGTGAAATGTTCCTTTTTGTGATTGAGAGAATATTGCACAAGTTCACCAAGAATACTGCAAAGTAGGGTTTTGCAAAGTAGTTTTCTTGTTGTGCAAAGACCTCTATTTATAGACAAAGTTGTCATTGGGATTTCAACTTTGTCGTACAAATATGGTTGAGAGCATTTAAGGAAGCAATTTGACTTCCTTTGAAATGCTTGATAAAGTATGACATAAAGTCACTTTATCCAACCTGCTTTATGTACTTTTGTACTTTAAACATAAACAATTGCTATTGTCCGGTTAAAAGCACATAAAGCATAAAGGTCTTCCTCGTAATCAGTGTAAAGCGTTGTAAATGCTTTAAACTGATATTCTCCAGTTTCTATCTGAATAGAATGTCAAGTGGGCTTCGCTGCCATTGTCATTCTTTATCTTCCATTTGTTGTCTTCGACTTCAATTGGAATGTCTTCACATCTGGTCAGATCTCAACTGGAGGAAGTCTTCAGTTGCATTAACTATACATTGCAACTGGACTTCATATATTTCTGGACAATTCTTTAGGTCTCCAGATGCAACTGGTCCTAACAATAAAATGGTCCTAACAGGGGGGACTTAACAGAAGTAGGGACGAAGTGCAAACCAAAATGATGATTTTGGCCAGAAAGTTAACGGAGGGATGAAAAATGCAAATCTGACAAACCACAAAGACGATTTTTGCACTTAATCCTTATTATTATTATTTGATGAGTTTTCTTGATAATGTTTTTATGAATTACCTACACCTTTTAAACATTGTTTTCAATATTTGATAGCAGTTAGATAACTACTTTTAGAGTTGTTATATATTTTTCTACGGATTTGATTGGTTTGAATTTAATGGATACAATGGGCATTTTTACCGTGTAACATGTCCACTTATTCGTTTAAAATTTCGATTAATTAAAGAAAAACTGGGTAGAATTCTTACACAAATTGTCCATATATCAAATAGGATTCGATCTGCTGTGTCACTTTGTTGACTCATCTTTTTATGGAATCAACATGTGACTCTTTTGTACGTGCAGTTTCTCTTTCTCTTTCTCACTTCTATGACTTATAAAAGTGGGAGTGTTCTTTTTGGTTCATGTGAAGAATCACCAAGTATTTGTCAAGTTTGTTTATTCCTGCATGTAAAGAAACTTGGTCGGTATGGTTTATGGTCACTGAGTGAACATACTTAATATTGACTCATGTTCGCTATCATGTATGTTAATTGTTAACCGATGATTATTGGTCGTTAAATACCTCTTCTTCTTCCTTGCCCGCGCTGGAGACTTACATTAATGATAAGTCCATCAACTAATCACTAGTCCAATCACTGGACTAACAATTCATATAATACATTTTAACATATTAAAATATGTATAGTGGCCACCAGCCGTCACTTGACAGGGGGAACCTGAGTTCAAGTCTTGCCAAAGACAAACTTGAGATAATCAGGGGTTTATTAAGTGGTTGAGATTCACCTGGACACTAGCCTGACTGGGGGATTAGTGAGTACCAAATGGTACATGGGATCAGGGGGTTCCCATCCAATTACTCTTTTTTTACTTTTAGCATTACCAGTCTTTTATAAATGTAAACTTTTTATAAATGTAAACCGTTGCTGATAATTTCAGCCATTCAAAAACAAAATATCGTCTCGATCTCATGGATGATCAAAATAACCATGAATGGTACACTTGGACATCCTTGAGTGTAAGCCCTTTAAGATAATATCTAGTCCTATTGTTGGACTAACCATTCATAAAAGGGAGTGATATTAGTACCACATAAGTTGATTAATTTACCACAACTATGTATTAACTGTTTGTACAGTGTGTTGTAATACTTGTACAGTGTGGTAAATTAATCAAATTTGGTGGTACGAATATCACTTCCCATTCATCCATCATTTTGTCTTTTTTTATAAATGTAATTCATATGTAAACCGTTGCTGATAATTTCAGCCATTCAAAAACAAAATATCGTCTCGATCTCATGGATGATCAAAATAACCATGAATGGTACACTTGGACATACTTCAGTGCATGATATGTAACTTCCCCCTCCCCCCGAAATTTCAATACAAAACCATACTATTCCAATGTTCAATATCAATGGTAACCTAAAATCCCCCCCCCCCCCTCCCCCTAATACCGTAATGTACTTATCATATATATCTATATCTATATCTTTAGTTACATATACTAAAAGACAACTGATCGAACAACTTAGGCCCCAGCCAACCCTGCAGCTCTTCCTGGCTCTTCCTCACTGCCACATCAGCTTTTCTCTCTCCTTAAATCACCTCTTCCTACTCACTACCAACCCTACCTCTTCCTCACCTCTTCCTCATCTCTTCCTCAACTTTTATTTATTCTTATTTTATATTTTACAAAATTATATAATTACCAAATAACCCCTAAACTTTCATTATTATATTCGGTATGTGGGACCCGCTTTACTGATGACCGTTGCTCATTTAAAAAATTCAAAATTTAATTCGAATATTTGAAAATAACGGCTAGTAGGCATTTTTTTTTTGTACTCCTATTTATACTCAACTTCACACAGCCATTACATATCAAATCAACTTCTTTCAACTCAGTTTTATCTTCCTCAAACCATTCAATTTCAAAATGGCGAGACGAATGTGGACTGAATCCGAAGAGCTTTTGTTATGCAGGTGTTGGATACAAGAATGTGAAATGGTTACCCCAAGGCCAAGCCAAACAACTTGGACCCACATATCTGAAAGCTTCAACAGGCGCACGACTGAAGGTCCACGGACCAAATCTCAACTACTAGGTCACTTCAACAAAATTCATAATGAATGTAAGCTGTTTGAGGCAATCTATACGAGGTTGAATGCACAGAGGCAAGCTGATCAGTTGCTCTATGCAACAACGCATCAGGAGTACCGTTGGAATTATGGGAAGGGCTTCAGATACGAGCATTGTTTCAGGGAGATTATCACGGTTGCCCACTTTCGTTTGAATTAGGTCACAAGGGTCAAGAGGGTGGTCCGTGATGTTTTTGAGGCCGGTCACACGTTGGGTGACCAATGCACTTGGGCCGAATCGTACCACGACAATTGCGGAGAAAACAAAACAACGGATGAAGTCAAATGCCCGCAACATGACAAGTGGTGTGTGAGTCCCTGAAATACGATGGTTAACCAGGAAAGTGTAAAATACAACAAGTCTAATAATCACTAGATTGGACTAGTATTACTTAAATATAAATGCAAGTATATAAATAAAGTAATACAAGACTTAAAGCAATAAACAAGTAAAGTGGAACATTATGTATTTTTTCAATGGTGTATTTTATTTATGATGTTAAATAAAATACAAGGTTGTGCGGAATCAAGATAATACAAATAAGTATGTATCCTAACAACCTATGAATTACAAATGATCTATATTTGTCAAATAACTCTTTTGGATCGAGATACTTAAAGTTGTGAAGTATCCCAGTTTAAGATCGAGAGTATTTAGACAAATTCACTTTAATGCAAAATGTATGCTTAAAAGTATTTTTCTCAAGGAAATGACTTTGTATTTATAGGCAACAAAATTCACCAGTGAATTTTGTGCCGTACAAATATGGTTGCATGTATTTAATGATCCGACAAGAACATTAAATGCATTGGATAAGGAATAAGGATAAAGTCACATCAAATGACTTTGTATTTATAGGCAACAAAATTCACCAGTGAATTTTGTGCCGTACAAATATGGTTGCATGTATTTAATGATCCGACAAGAACATTAAATGCATTGGATAAGGAATAAGGATAAAGTCACATCAAATGACTTTGTATTTATAGGCAACAAAATTCACCAGTGAATTTTGTGCCGTACAAATATGGTTGCATGTATTTAATGATCCGACAAGAACATTAAATGCATTGGATAAGGAATAAGGATAAAGTCACATCAAATGACTTTGTATTTATAGGCAACAAAATTCACCAGTGAATTTTGTGCCGTACAAATATGGTTGCATGTATTTAATGATCCGACAAGAACATTAAATGCATTGGATAAGGAATAAGGATAAAGTCACATCAAATGACTTTGTATTTATAGGCAACAAAATTCACCAGTGAATTTTGTGCCGTACAAATATGGTTGCATGTATTTAATGATCCGACAAGAACATTAAATGCATTGGATAAGGAATAAGGATAAAGTCACATCAAATGACTTTGTATCCTTTTATCCAACCACCTTTACACACGTATACTTTGGTAAAGAACAAGTGGAATGTTCTTTGGAAAGTGTGTAAAGGCAAAAGTCAATTACTCGATATCAGTGTTCAGACTTGTAAGGTCTAGAACACTGACAATCCTCCAGTGTACAGATCTGGTAAGACTTCCAGTGGACTCCGCCATTTGTAAGTCTTCTTTATTCTGACTTCAGTCTTTGACTTCAGTGAGAATGTCTTCAGTAGAGTTGATCTGGACTGGGGTGAAGTCCAGTGAGCTAATCTGGAGAATACTCCAGATTTCCTATACAAGTATTTGCTCACTGGTCTTCCATTATTTTTGGACAAATCTTCAGAGGGACTCCAGATTCCAAGTCTGGAGTAGGTCCAGTAGAACACGTTTCTGGACAGATCTTCAGTAAGACTCCAGTAGTCGAGTCTGGAGCGAGTCCAGTAAATCTGGACCTAACAAATTCCCCCTATTTGTTTAGAAATAATGCAAGTGTTTTCAAGCTTGAATCTATACAATTTGTATGCTTGAAAAACACAAGTGTGATTTGTCTAAAAAATCTAAGTTACTGGAAAACACTTTATAGATCATGAGTGTTTTGAGTTTCATCATTTAAGTTCTAACTTAGACTAAATCTGATCATTTACTTATATGAATCAAAAATTGCAACTATTATTACATACATCAACTGATAAATAGTTTACAATTTTCATAAAACAATAATTTACAACAAGTAAATGATAAGAGTCAGGCCCTTCTTTTTGATGTCTGCCCTGGAGCATCTTCAGTAGCCTTTCTCTTTGGTGATGGAGAAGATGGTATTGATTCTGGCGATTTCATGCCCATAGCAACTTCCATCTGATGCTTTCTTCTCCATACCTTTTCAACTCTTTTCAGAAATGCTTTAACATCAGTCGACACATCTGTCTTCCCCCTGAACGTTAAAGCGATTTCTTTCAGTTCACTCCATCCAAATGCTTGGACTGAAGTACTTCTCCTTTCATCAGTAAAGTTACCCTCCCTGGTCAACTTTACTTCAAACCTGGACATGCCTTCATTATTTTCAGCCAATTTGATCTCAGCACCAGTGATCCTTCTGGCATCAGCCCTGAAGTTTAACATTTCATTGTACTTTTCTTTCAGCTTGGCTGTTGGATCAATGCTTCAGTTTCCTTTGACACTCTCTTTTGTTCTCCAACAGACTGGAGTTGTTCATGATTTATTTTTCGAGAAGTGTCCAGGGGAATGAATTTGCTTACATCAGCATCTTTGAGCGCTTTGATTTGCTTGGCAGTCAGTTTTGGTAAGCCAGTAAGTTTCTTCCTGTACTCTATCTCCAGAGCACCAGCGTTCTTTCTGATCTTTTTCTGGAGGCTTACCAGTTCATCCTTCCTTTGTCTGATGAGTTCTGGTACACTCACGCCATAAATTATAGAATCATAGACCTGTTCTTCTTCGGCGTAAAATGAGCGTACATGAACATCATCTAATGCATTTAGACATTGATGAACTCTGGGGTCATCCTTCATCTTTTTATATACATCAACATTTATGCCTAACCTTCTAGCATTGTAAGAGTCCAGAGTCCCCATTGATGCCATCTCCCTTTGATGGGCCAGCAGTTCATCTTTTTGGTTTCTTTTGAAAATTTCAATCATAATGCATTCTTGTTCTAACTTCTTGGAAGTTTCATTATCAGCATCTTCAACAGTTTGCTCTTCTTCACCAGATACCATTTGTTGTTTTCCCTTAACTGACTTCAAAGTTGTTGGTATATCTGGGAATGACTCAAACTGGGGCTCACTGGCTTCAGTACCAGTAGCTTCTTCAGTTAACCCGGCTTCAGTGCCATATGCTCTTTGTGCTAAGTGCTTCAGTGTCACTTGGCTTTGGTCACCAGACGACTTTTCCCCCTTGGAATGATCACCAGTTCTTGACTTGAGATCATTCCATAACTGTTCAAGCATAAGTCTGTCCAGTGTACCAAATGTTATACCTGCCACTGGAGTTGTTTCAGTCACAACTTTGTTAAGTGCCTGCACTTCCTTTTGAATATTTGCAACTGCTTTAGGCAAGTGTTTTGGCATCTTTTCTTCCAGTAATTTCTCCACCTGGGGTAACACCCCATCTTGAATGGTACGAAGAACAGTTTCAGAAATCTCTTCAGATAATTCTTTCAGCATACTGATTCTGAACTTCTTTGTACATTCATCACTTATTGTACTGACCAATGCATCTTGGTCAAGTGTGGATCTAGTCTCCAGAGAAGTGACCCTAGAAACCAACTTTTGAACTTCTTCTTTCAGACCTGCCAGTTCACCAGTGACTGTAGTCTGAACAGAACTAACCAGCCTAGTCTCTAATCCCTGGACTGCCATTTTGATCTTTTCAGTATTGTTGTTTGTGGCCAGTACCAGTTCATCAAGCTTCTCATAAACCAGCTTCTCATTCCCAGCAAAGACATTCATCTCAGATGCAAGGTTATTTGATAATAAAGATTTGAAGTCTGAAATAACCTGAGATGAAGTCTGGAGTGATCTCTCCAGGTCCGCCACCTTACTTAAAAGGCCTTGGACCTCGGCAGAAGATGAAGTGGAGAGACCACTGGGAGGTTCAAGATTTGAAGGCAATCTGGTCATAAGAGGAACTTGTGCCCAGTCCTCTTCAGTTGCAGCTCCAGATGTTGCAACTGGTGACTCCGGCGCACGAGGTGGAGGTTGAGATTGTGAAGGTTGAGTGGTTGCTGGAGTGAAGTATTGTGTATCTCTAGGAATTGAAGGTGGTGGTGGTGGTGGCATGTTTGATTCTGGTGGTGGTATGTTTGATTCTGGTGGTGGCATTTCTGGTATACTTTCTTCTTCTTGTACATCTTCACCCAGAAAATTCATGTTTACATCAAAGCCTTCAGACATTGGGGAATCTACATCATCCCATTCTGGAGCCATCCCAACTGTCTGTTCACCAGACTGTTCACCTGTCTCTACATTGACCCGTTCACCAACATCTACATTCAAGTCTATTTGAGCTTCTTGCTCACCAGAAACATGTTCATCAGTCTGAACATCTTGTTCAACTTCCTCAACAACCTGCTCTATAATCTGGGCAACATTTTCAATTTGTTCATCAGTTACCTGCCCAACATTCTCTTGTACATTCTTGTTCAACTTCCTCAACAACCTGCTCTATAATCTGGGCAACATTTTCAATTTGTTCATCAGTTACCTGCCCAACATTCTCTTGTACATTCTCTTGTTCAAAAATTGGAGATCCATCCAGATTCATAACATCACCAGGATGTCTTTCAGGATTCACCTGAAGTCCAGCTCTCATCAGACGCCTGTTAGTTCTAGGTCGTCTGGAAGGTTCAATAACTTCTGTACCTTAACCTTCAGGAGCAACTTGTCTAATTGGTTGTACAGCTTCTATGAATAGTACATCTTAATCACCAGATGGTCCTTCAACAGCTTGACCTCTATCTGGAGCCATTTCAGCTTCTTCTCTCTGGAAAGAGAGCATGGACTGAGGAATATCTACCTCATCCAGTGGAGATCTGAGGTTGACCAGATCTCTCATATACTCACTCACAGAAAAGTGAGTAGTATCAAAATCATACTGGTCTCCAAGAGCATTTCTAAACATCAGTGAAAGGAAACGAATATAAGGAACAAAAGGTTTTCTTCCTTTCACTCTTAGACGCTCTACCAGGTCATCAAAAAGAATCTGAGCAAAGTCCACTCTAAGCCCAAACCATAAGTAGTAGGCAATCTGGAGTTGGGTTTGATTTATCTGGTCTAACCCTCCAGAACTGCCTCCCAGACATTCAACAATATGGGTGAAGAAATATCTCCATGAGTCTGACAGCTTGCTCATGTAGATAGTTCCTTTCCTGGATAGCTGGCCATGCTCATCCATAATATCCGTGTGCCCCATCAGTCTGCATACTTCCCTTGTATTGATACCAGTGGGAAGTTCAATAGGCAACTTATTCTGTTCAAAATAGTTTAACTGTAGAACAGACCTGAGTAGACTTGCAGTGAAACCAAGGGATCTGGTACCTCCCTTGAGAGTATAATTGATAGATGAAGTTTCATCATCATATGTTGCAGTGTACCAGAATTCACACAGGTAATCGTGGTACATCCTTCCTGGATTTAGTGTTAACGCACCATATAATGGGCAAGAGAGAAAAAATGTGTTTAATCTCCCAATAATCGATTGGGCATCATGAACACTGGACAGAGAAAGTCTGGCCATCCAGTTGTTCATATTTTTTCTTATGGCATTTGCCTCAAGAGTGATATGAGGTGCCCTGTCAACATTTTCAGAAGGATTATATTCAGTGGCAAGCAGATTTTTAGGCGATCTTGACTGTCTAGGTGCCATTTATAAAGAATAGATGAAGATGAAATTGAATATATATAGGTTATGATGAAGATTTGATGAAAGAATGAATGGAAATGGAGTAAATAAGAGAGAAAAAATGTGTTTAATCTCCCAATAATCGATTGGGCATCATGAACACTGGACAGAGAAAGTCTGGCCATCCAGTTGTTCATATTTTTTCTTATGGCATTTGCCTCAAGAGTGATATGAGGTGCCCTGTCAACATTTTCAGAAGGATTATATTCAGTGGCAAGCAGATTTTTAGGCGATCTTGACTGTCTAGGTGCCATTTATAAAGAATAGATGAAGATGAAATTGAATATATATAGGTTATGATGAAGATTTGATGAAAGAATGAATGGAAATGGAGTAAATAAGAGAGATAAATATGATTGGAAATTGAATGAAGAAGTAAATGAAGGAATTTGAGAGATTTGGGAGTAAATATGTTCGAAGTAAATGCAATTGAAATTGAAAGTGGGTATTTATAGGAGAAAGAATGTGGAACTCAAACGGTTTATTTGAAATTATCAAATATAATTTTGATCGAGGTTCTTAGATCCGCATTAATTACATCACATCACACATAAATGTGTGACGGTTTACAGCCCACAAACATTAACAAGTTGCTCTTTTTCACTTCCCAAGGTAAAAATACCATCATTACGTTGAAAAATTTATATGCCACGTAGGATAAAAATAACTCCAAAAAGATTTGCTTACGTGGCACGCATGATGACCAAGTATTTAGAAAATATTATGACATATTTCAGTGCATCTGGAGGTTGACTGGACACTCCAGTAAAGTACCAGTGAAAACCATTTTTGAAAGACTGGTAACCTCAAACGTGCACGTCAACTAATACAGACAAATGAGAGGGACACATTTACAAAGCACCAGTAATATTTTCTGAAGAGTTTGTCCAGTGAGAAAATAAATTCATAAATTCCCCCTGAACTTAAAACATTTTTAAGAACAAAAATATCTTTCAAGTCTTTCCCTGGAATGTTGTTCCAGAAATCTAATAATGCAAAGATAGTACACAAAGGCGTTCAATATCTGAGCAGTCACCAGATTTAAGGGTTTAACATTCCCAACTCACCAACAAGATATTCAAAAGTTTTGACATCCAGAGGTTTAGTAAAAATGTCAGCGAGTTGTTTGTCAGTGGGAATAAAATGGAGTTCAATGTTGTTTTTCATAATATGATCACGAATGAAGTGATACCTGAGATCAATGTGCTTCGTTCTGGAGTGCATGACTGGATTGTTTGAGATAGCAATGGCACTGGTATTATCACAAAAGATTGGGGTCTTTGAATATTTAATACCATAATCAAGCAACTGGTTCTTCATCCAGAGTATCTGAGCACAACAACTGGCTGCAGACACGTATTCAGCTTCAGCAGTGGACAATGAAACTGAAGTTTGCTTTTTATGGTCCAGCTGACCAGTTTGCCACCAAGGAAATGACATCCACCAGTAGTGGATTTCCTGTCTATCTTACACCTGCATGATCTGAATCTGAATAACCCATTAGATCCATGCCTGAGCCTTTGGGATACCAAAGACCTAGACTGGGGACACCTTTAAGGTACTTCAGTATGCGCTTTACAGCAAGCATATGAGATTCCTTTGGATTAGACTGATATCTGGCACATAAACATGTTGAAAACATAATATCTGGTCTACTGGCAGTTAAATACATCAGTGAACTAACCATGCCTCTATAGACAGTGGTGTTCACTGGTTTACCATCTGGATCGGAGTCCAGTGTCAGTGGTGCAGAAATTGGAGTTGGTTTAGATGGTGAAGAGTTCATATCATATTTCTTTAAAAGATCTCTAACATATTTCTCCTGATTAATAAAAATGCCATCTTTGTTTTGTTTAATCTGGAGTCCAAGAAAATATGTTAATTCACCCATCAAACTCATTTCATATTCAGTTGACATGATTTTTGAAAATTTCTTGCACATGTTTTCATCAGTAGACCCAAAAATAATATCATCAACATAAATTTGTACCATTAACAGATTACCTTTTTCATGAAGAGTAAATAAGGTATTGTCAATTGCACCTCGTTTGAAACCATTTTTCAACAAATGTTTAGTCAGAGTGTCATACCAGGCACGTGGGGCTTGTCTGAGGCCATAAAGCGCTTTGTCCAGACGATATACCCAATGTGGATGCTTTTCATCAACGAAACCTGGAGGTTGTCTGACATAAACTTCTTCTTCAAGCTTTCCATTCAAGAAAGCACTCTTTACATCCATCTGGTAGACCTTGAACTGATGCTAAGCAGCGAATGCTAAGAATATTCTGATCGCTTCAAGTCTAGCCACTGGAGCAAATGATTCATCAAATGTGACATGAATTGACTCATGGACCTTCTCCAGTCTCTTGTTGTAGACTCTGAAGGCCTTGCGAATGGCTGAATAGCCTAAGAAATACCCTTCATCAGCTTTGGCATCAAACTTGCCTAGCTGACTGGAGTCGTTCAGGATGTAAACTGGACATTCAAAAACATGAAAATAACCAATATTTGGTTTTCTATTTCTTAAGACTTCATAGGCTGTCTTTTTGTGTCTTTTGATGTACACTGATCGATTCTGGGTGTGGCAAGCAGTTGCAATTGCTTCCTCCCAGAAACTGGTAGACAGACCAGATTCAGCAAGCATACTCCTGGCAGCTTCTATCAGCGTTCGATTCTTCCTTTCCACCACTCCATTTTGTTCTGGAGAGCGAGCTGATGAGAAATTCTGGGAGATGCCAGTGTCAGTGGTGCAGAAATTGGAGTTGGTTTAGATGGTGAAGAGTTCATATCATATTTCTTTAAAAGATCTCTAACATATTTCTCCTGATTAATAAAAATGCCATCTTTGTTTTGTTTAATCTGGAGTCCAAGAAAATATGTTAATTCACCCATCAAACTCATTTCATATTCAGTTGACATGATTTTTGAAAATTTCTTGCACATGTTTTCATCAGTAGACCCAAAAATAATATCATCAACATAAATTTGTACCATTAACAGATTACCTTTTTCATGAAGAGTAAATAAGGTATTGTCAATTGCACCTCGTTTGAAACCATTTTTCAACAAATGTTTAGTCAGAGTGTCATACCAGGCACGTGGGGCTTGTCTGAGGCCATAAAGCGCTTTGTCCAGACGATATACCCAATGTGGATGCTTTTCATCAACGAAACCTGGAGGTTGTCTGACATAAACTTCTTCTTCAAGCTTTCCATTCAAGAAAGCACTCTTTACATCCATCTGGTAGACCTTGAACTGATGCTAAGCAGCGAATGCTAAGAATATTCTGATCGCTTCAAGTCTAGCCACTGGAGCAAATGATTCATCAAATGTGACATGAATTGACTCATGGACCTTCTCCAGTCTCTTGTTGTAGACTCTGAAGGCCTTGCGAATGGCTGAATAGCCTAAGAAATACCCTTCATCAGCTTTGGCATCAAACTTGCCTAGCTGACTGGAGTCGTTCAGGATGTAAACTGGACATTCAAAAACATGAAAATAACCAATATTTGGTTTTCTATTTCTTAAGACTTCATAGGCTGTCTTTTTGTGTCTTTTGATGTACACTGATCGATTCTGGGTGTGGCAAGCAGTTGCAATTGCTTCCTCCCAGAAACTGGTAGACAGACCAGATTCAGCAAGCATACTCCTGGCAGCTTCTATCAGCGTTCGATTCTTCCTTTCCACCACTCCATTTTGTTCTGGAGAGCGAGCTGATGAGAAATTCTGGGAGATGCCAGTGTCAGTACAGAATGACTCTAGAGTTGTATTCTGGAATTCTGTTCCATTGTCACTTCTTAACTGACACACCTTTCGACTGTACTTGAGCTCAATTTGCTTAATAAGACTGATGATTTCAGCAGCAGCTTCACTTTTAGACCTCAGAAAGATCACCCAACAATATCTGGAGAATTCATCTACGATCACCAGGGTGTATCTTTTACCAGCACGAGTCTGAACGTTCACTGGACCAAAGAGGTCCATATGAAGCATATGAAGAGGTTCAGATATGCTAAAATTCTGTCTGGTCTTGAAACTGGTACGCTTTTGCTTACCCATCTCACATCCTGGACATGGCCTTTCCTTTTTGAAGGAAACTGAAGGTATCCCATCTGCAAGTTGTTTTCTGGACAACTTATTAATATTCTTGAAATTTAAATGGGATAACCTTTTGTGCCATAACCAGTTTGTGTCTTCATCAGCTTGAGTATAGAAACACTGCTCTGAAGGAGAGCTTTCCATATCCATCACGTACACATTCCCTTTTCTGGGAGCAATCAACACTACCTTCCAGTCCTTGTTGAATACGATACCCTGAGCAATATTGAATAGAACTTGATAGCCATCATCACACAGTTGACTTACACTGATCAGGTTGTATTTCAAACCATTCACAAATGCAACACATCTGAACTTGACTTGTCCATTGTTCAGAACACCGTATCCCTCAGTCTTTCCACAACCATCATTTCCAAAAGTAATGGAGGGTCCATCAGAAATGGTGAACTCCTCCAGCAGGGTCTTACATCCGGTCATCGTCCTGCCAGCAGCACTGTCAAGATACCAGATATATTTCTTTCGATCGCCCTGCACATACACCAGATATTTATCAGTTAGATTTGGGAACCCATCGACTGATGGGTTCACTGGACCCTCCCTTATAGGTCCCTGGGGCAATCTGGTTTAGTTCACTTTCTTCAACAGTGGTCTTATTTGAAAAGACCACTGGGGTTGATAGTTTTGAAACCTTTTTATTTTTCTCAACTGGAGAAATAGATTTAACTTTCTTAGCAAAAGGTTTTGTATTTTGTCTAGGGCCAGATGAAGTACCCTCAATAAAGTTTAATCTTGCATTAAAACTTTGAGATTGACGAGTCAGAATTTGAATCTGGCTCTCTAACCTGGACAAAATATTTTCTTCAGATGATACCTTAGCCTTTCCAGTTCTAGGCTTAGGTAGGGGATTGGTCTGAGGCAAAGGTTTATTCCGATAAACCTCTTTAACTGGAGCAGTCATCTGGAACGCTCCAGTCTTCACCTCTAGGGATTGAACTGGGAAAATATTGGCCTTGGGAGTTACAGGCTCATCATAAACAGTGGTGGGCCTGAACCTCTCTGGTAATCGATCGATTACTGGTATTAATGATGCTACATGAGTATTTCCATCTAAATATGCACGTTTTTGAGCAGGAAATTGATTTACTCCAGCATCATATGGCTTTTTGGTTTCTAGCCATGATTTAATTACCAGTTTTTCTTTCTCTAAAATGACTTCAAGATCTTGTTTTTCTTGAATCAATTGTTCAGTTACTAGAACCTGGGCTTGAAATGCCAGTTCAATGTCTTGAAGTTCTTTTAATTTTGATTTTAAAGCAGTTATTTCAGAAGAATCTGTTTCTAGACCATTTACACAATCATATCTAACAGTTTCTACAAATATCAAATCAGAATTAAGAGCTTCAGCAATGTCCAGTTTTAATTCTTGGTCAGTTGCATTATCATAATCACTAACCTTTTTGATAACAATGTCCACCCATCGTCCAGATGTGACATCTTCCTTCACCAGGAGCTCTTCGTCTGCCAGAGCCATGTAACAACAATCTCTTTCTTCTTCTTCATCAGCAGATGATTCATCAGAAGGAACCCACTTCTCTTCAGTTGTTGCGATCATGCACTTATTATTGTTTTCAATTTGTTGTGCCATGAGAGCAATCTGGGCCTTAAGCTTTTTATATTTCAATTTATAGCTATCATCAGGCTTATTATTTGAAGAGAATGGACCAGGCTTGGATACAAACTGGTTGGACCTGCAATCTTTCATGAAATGACCCTTTTTGCCACACTTAAAGCATGTCAAATTGGTCTTATCAGTTGAAGAACTGGATGCAAATTGTCCAGATGGCCTATTTGCTCTTGCTTTGAAACGGTTAAACGTTTTAGCAATCATTGCAATGAGGTCATCATCTTCAGTTTCATCACAACAGTCTGGAAAGATTTGACTGGACTCTCCAGAATCCATGAGTTCATACACCATCTTCTTCATAGAAAATACATTCTCAGAAGATATCAGTGCTGTACTTTGTGGTTCAGTATGACTGACCACATTAGAACTACTGGAGGCATGGTTAAAGGCATCTTGTTCTGCCACCACTCTCTGAGCTTGATTTTCTTCAGTGTACCTGAAAGCTCCATAAAGAGTTGAGAGAGTGTGTGTGTGCAGAGTTTTTCCTTGTCGTAAGACCAGGATCATGTGAGACCATTTGGTGGGAAGAATATCACAAAATTTCTCCAGAAGTATATCCTTGTCCTTCTCAACCCCAAGACCTCTCAACTGGTTTATGATACTCATAAATCTGGTGTAAGTACCAGTGAGAGACTCATTAGGCTGAGCAAAAAATGACTCATACCTCTTGTTTAAGGAGACCTTTCTGGTGACAATGGTGTCATCTCCTCTTCATGTTGGTTTAAAAGTTCATCCCACATGGTTTTAGCACTAGGAAAAAAAACTAGTGTGGGAATTAGGGTTTCTGGAACGGCCCCGAGGATCATGTTTTTGAGAAGGGTGTCTAGATTCACCAATCTCCTTTCCTCTTCAGACCAATGTTCCTCCCTCTTTTCCCTTCCTCTTCTAGATCCAGAAGGATCAAGAAGGGGATTGAGAGGTGATGTAGGGACATAAGGACCTTCATTTAAAATTTTCATCATGTTCCTCTCAATACCAGTGATATGCAAAACCATCCTAGCCTTCCACGTACCAAATTCATCACTGTTCCCACTGAATTTAGGAACAGGATTATTTGAATAGTGCACATGCACGTGTGGAGAAGCAGGAGTAGGAGGAGGTGATGGATTAGTGTTATTAACAATAGGTGGTTCATTTTGATCATTAATATTAGAATTAGGATCGGGACCAAGATTAAAACTTTCTTGTGTATTTTCTTGGTTAGCCATCAAAGAAACAGATCTAGGCAATGTTTAGCCTTCTGCTCTGATACCAAATTGTGAGTCCCTGAAATACGATGGTTAACCAGGAAAGTGTAAAATACAACAAGTCTAATAATCACTAGATTGGACTAGTATTACTTAAATATAAATGCAAGTATATAAATAAAGTAATACAAGACTTAAAGCAATAAACAAGTAAAGTGTAACATTATGTATTTTTTCAATGGTGTATTTTATTTATGATGTTAAATAAAATACAAGGTTGTGCGGAATCAAGATAATACAAATAAGTATGTATCCTAACAACCTATGAATTACAAATGATCTATATTTGTCAAATAACTCTTTTGGATCGAGATACTTAAAGTTGTGAAGTATCCCAGTTTAAGATCGAGAGTATTTAGACAAATTCACTTTAATGCAAAATGTATGCTTAAAAGTATTTTTCTCAAGGAAATGACTTTGTATTTATAGGCAACAAAATTCACCAGTGAATGGTGAATTTTGTGCCGTACAAATATGGTTGCATATATTTAATGATCCGACAAGAACATTAAATGCATTGGATAAGGAATAAGGATAAAGTCACATCAAATGACTTTGTATCCTTTTATCCAACCACCTTTACACACGTATACTTTGGTAAAGAACAAGTGGAATGTTCTTTGGAAAGTGTGTAAAGGCAAAAGTCAATTACTCGATATCAGTGTTCAGACTTGTAAGGTCTAGAACACTGACAATCCTCCAGTGTACAGATCTGGTAAGACTTCCAGTGGACTCCGCCATTTGTAAGTCTTCTTTATTCTGACTTCAGTCTTTGACTTCAGTGAGAATGTCTTCAGTAGAGTTGATCTGGACTGGGGTGAAGTCCAGTGAGCTAATCTGGAGAATACTCCAGATTTCCTATACAAGTATTTGCTCACTGGTCTTCCATTATTTTTGGACAAATCTTCAGAGGGACTCCAGATTCCAAGTCTGGAGTAGGTCCAGTAGAACACGTTTCTGGACAGATCTTCAGTAAGGCTCCAGTAGTCGAGTCTGGAGCGAGTCCAGTAAATCTGGACCTAACATGGTGGCTCGACGAAAGAGCTTACCGTGGCTTAGGAAAAATGTCAATCAAAGATGATGATGATGATGAAGAGTAATCGTATCATTATTATGTATTTCGTGTTTTTATCAAGTACTGTCTTTTTAATTATGTGTTATCTTTTAAGTAATGTAATGTGTTTGTTTAATAATAGAATGTGTTTGTATAGTTTGATAATGGTATTTTAAATAAGGTAGGTTTTTCTTTTAATAACCGTTTGAAAAAGAAAAAAAAATCACAAAAGTACAAAACCCAACCCCACAACCGCTCTTCCTCACTCGGCGGTGTGGGGAAGAGTTGCTTGAGGAAGAGCCCACGCCGAGTCTTGTGCCAACGCAGAAAGAGGAAGAACAAGCTACGCCGAGCACCCCACGCCGGGGTTGGCTGCGACCTTATTAACCAATCACAACTCTCTATTCCTCAAAATTGAATATTGATGATTTAATTATTAATTAATTAAAAATTAAAAATCTTAATAATTATTATCCAAATATATAGTATATTTAAATATTAATATTAATATTAATTTTGTGTAGAAAAAGTTTCACTAATTTACTTTTTTTGTTTTTCATCAATAACTTACATTTTTTAACCTCACTAATTACTTACTTTATAACTATTACATTTTGTAGCATCAACTTGAGAAATGTTCTAAATTTTTCATCATTTAACCAATTAGAATTTTTTAACATATTGTTATCACTTTTTTCCGTGTTAACTCACAATGTCAATGAGTATATATATACATAAGAAATATTAAATGTGGACTCATCTAATCCATATGAATTTCATTACGAAATACTAATTTTCATAATGTTTTGTGTCTACCGTGTATATATTAAAAAAATATACTTTAACGACTATTAACCAATCAAATCATTGATTTTACTATTTTTCTTTTCTTAGACAATATTTAATATGATTAGCAAAAGTCAGCGACGATTTTTACATAATTTTATAATTTTTAAATTAATAATTCTTTTGTTTTAGTTTTATTAACTGATAATTCACTAATTAATATCGATTTCCGTTTATCTAAATGTCAAATCTATCTTTTAAGTCAATCATAAATATATCAATAAAAATAATCTATTTTAGCGACCTATTAACCAATCAAAATTCTTGATTTTAGTAAATAATTTTTATCTTAAACCCAATATTTAATATTAGCAAAAGTCAGCGACGATTTTTACATAATTTTATAATTTTTAAATCAATAATTCTTTTGTTTTAATTTTATTAACTGATAATTCACTATTTAATATCGATTTTTTTGTTTGAATGTCAAACTCTATCTTTTAATTCGATCATGAATCTCAAATATTCTTTTTCAATCAATATATTTAGTTCTTAAAATTTGAGTTTACGATTTTTCTTTTTTGCAACAAATTGATGTAGTGTTTTGAACAAAACATAAAGGGTACAATACTCAAGTAAATTGTTATTACTTTTTTTTATATTAAGAGTTAGTTAGTAGTTCAACGTCCAGTTCTTAAGTATGGGCAATTGCATGTTATGATATCTCGAGTTAAATCGAAAAGTATCTTAAGTTGATGATAAACAACAAATATCTAATAAATAAATATAAACAAATATTGTCTATAAAAATTGTAAGTCCCAACTCAAGAGATGGTACCACTAAAGACACCTCTATGTCGATGGTGAGATTACTTTGCAATATACACACTGATCTGGAGACGACCAGTTGCAGTGTGTATATACCAGGTTAGGTTAGATTACTTATTAAGGTGACAATATTAATAAGTAAATGACAATGCAATAAGTAAATACTTGTAAAGTAAATTGGTGAGACAATATGTAATTTTCAAGTGTAATTTATTTATTAATGTTAAATAAATTACAAGGTTGTTGCGGAACCAAGATAATACAATAATGTAAATATCCTAACAACCTATGAAATACAATTGATCTAATACTTGGAAATTCTTTTAACAATCGAAACACTTAGAGTTGTGAAATGTTCCTTTTTATGATTGAGAGAATATTGCACAAGTTCACCAAGAATATGCAAATGTCAAATATGCAAAGTTGTTTCTTGGTTGTGCAAAGACCTCTATTTATAGGCAAAGGTTGACATTGGGATGTCAACCTTGCCGTACAAATATGGTTGAAAGCATTTAAGGAAGGGTATTAATTTCCTTAGAAATGCTTGATAAAGTATGACATAAAGTCACTTTATCCAACCTGCTTTATGTACTTTTGTACTTTATACATAGACAATGTGTATTGTCCGGATAAAGGTACATAAAGCAAAAAGGTCTTCCTCGTAATCAATGTAAAGCTTTGTAAATGCTTTAAACTGACATTCTCCAGTTTCGATCTGGTTAGAATGTCAACTGGGCTTCGCTGCCATTGTCATTCTCTTTCTTCCACTTGTTGTCTTCGACTTCAACTGGAATGTCTTCAGATGTATGATCAGATCTCAACTGGAGGGAAGCTCCAGTGGCATAAACTGTACACTGACCACTTGACTTCTATTATTTCACGGATAAATCTTCTGGTCTCCAGATGCACCTGGAGACTCTCCAGTTTTCACAAAAACTGGACCTAACAAATTCCCCTATTTGTCCTGAAATAATGCCAAGTCTTTTTAAGTTTTCTATCTATACAAGTGTAAACTTGATTTTATTAATGTTAAATAAATTACAAGGTTGTTGCGGAACCAAGATAATACAATAATGTAATTTTCAAGTGTAATTTATTTATTAATGTTAAATAAATTACAAGGTTGTTGCGGAACCAAGATAATACAATAATGTAATTTTCAAGTGTAATTTATTTATTAATGTTAAATAAATTACAAGGTTGTTGCGGAACCAAGATAATACAATAAGTAAATACTTGTAAAGTAAATTGGTGAGACAATATGTAATTTTCAAGTGTAATTTATTTATTAATGTTAAATAAATTACAAGGTTGTTGCGGAACCAAGATAATACAATAATGTAATTTTCAAGTGTAATTTATTTATTAATGTTAAATAAATTACAAGGTTGTTGCGGAACCAAGATAATACAATAATGTAATTTTCAAGTGTAATTTATTTATTAATGTTAAATAAATTACAAGGTTGTTGCGGAACCAAGATAATGCAATAAGTAAATACTTGTAAAGTAAATTGGTGAGACAATATGTAATTTTCAAGTGTAATTTATTTATTAATGTTAAATAAATTACAAGGTTGTTGCGGAACCAAGATAATACAATAAGTAAATACTTGTAAAGTAAATTGGTGAGACAATATGTAATTTTCAAGTGTAATTTATTTATTAATGTTAAATAAATTACAAGGTTGTTGCGGAACCAAGATAATACAATAATGTAATTTTCAAGTGTAATTTATTTATTAATGTTAAATAAATTACAAGGTTGTTGCGGAACCAAGATAATACAATAATGTAATTTTCAAGTGTAATTTATTTATTAATGTTAAATAAATTACAAGGTTGTTGCGGAACCAAGATAATACAATAATGTAATTTTCAAGTGTAATTTATTTATTAATGTTAAATAAATTACAAGGTTGTTGCGGAACCAAGATAATACAATAATGTAATTTTCAAGTGTAATTTATTTATTAATGTTAAATAAATTACAAGGTTGTTGCGGAACCAAGATAATACAATAATGTAATTTTCAAGTGTAATTTATTTATTAATGTTAAATAAATTACAAGGTTGTTGCGGAACCAAGATAATACAATAATGTAAATATCCTAACAACCTATGAAATACAATTGATCTAATACTTGGAAATTCTTTTTGACAATCGAAACACTTAGAGTTGTGAAATGTTCCTTTTTGTGATTGAGAGAATATTGCACAAGTTCACCAAGAATATGCAAATGTCAAATATGCAAAGTTGTTTCTTGGTTGTGCACCACATGCTCAGCATGGCCATACCTATGAATATCTGGATCTTCAGTATAACACATAGGTCCATTAAGGTACTTAACCCCAACATTGAAGAATTTTGTCCCTGGCTTTATTGTTACTTTGACATCGATGATTTTGCCAGGGTTGTATCTACGCTGCAACAGATCACTTAAGTATGCCCTGGCTTCAGATTCATTTGCCAGTTTAATCTGGCCAGTGCTCAGTCTTTGCACAGCAGCTCGAATATCTTCAGTAGTTGGATCAGTTGGTTGCACCCAAGTCCTCAGATCTGCATCTCTTGGCAGTGGTTTTGCATTACCTTTGAACTTGGGTGGATTAAGCACCCTTTTGACAATCTTTTGAACATTGTGCACTCTTCTTTCAATACCAGATGCCCTCATTTCTCTAGCCTTCTCAACTGATACATTTATAGTCCTGGCATCGAACTCGACTTCAACATCTGGATAGTCTCGGTCAAGCTGAATGTCCAACATTTCCATTACATCCCCCATTATCCTTTGATCATTTTTCACACTAACATATTGCTCCAGTGTGATGCCCAATAAAGCAGCATCACTAGCATCTAAGGCACCCAAATCCAAGATTTGAGCCCTGACAACCCTTTGTTCTTCTTTTCTTTGTTTTCTCTTTTCTTTAAAGGAGTCGCCAATAGCTGCCAGTCTTCTACTCTCACTTTCAGACACTGGAGGAAGTCTATCGATGTTACCAGTTTCTAGCACACTGGCTTCAGTACCAGTTGCTTTTGCTTGTGCATCAGTGGCCAGATTCCCCCTATCAACCACATCCTCAAATTGTTCAATTATTTGCTGACCAGCATCAGTACTGGGAGCTTCCAGCTGACTGGCTTCAGTACCAGCAGCAACAACCACTTGCCTTTCATTTTGGCCAGGTGCAAGGACTGCAACTGACCTTTCCCCCTTGGCAGCGTCTAAGCCAGCATGAATTGCCTCCCAATCTGAATTACTGGTTGGCAAATTGCTTAGACTCTGCCACGACTGCATGTCCTTGCACTCTTTGAAGATCGTGCACATCATTCTGAATGATCTCTAGAGATGATTGGTCTCTCTCGACTGGGTCAGCACATTACCAGCAACTTGTGCCTGACCAGTCTTTAGTTCTTGTAATAGTTTTGCATCATCTGGAGAGAGACCAACAGTCGAACCCACTTGTTCTTTTTCAACTTCCTTTTCCTTCAGCTTGCCTACTTCAGTTACCATTTTATCAATTGATCTAGTGTGGGAAGACACTGGGGTGTTCAGAGCATTAATACTGCCCCTCAACTGGTTGATCTCAAGAGTAAGTGGAGACAGATCAACCTGGGGAGGTGCAATCTTGGTGATCTCAGACATCACCTTTTTAACCAACTCTTCTTCTCTGGCAGCCAAGACATCTTCAATTTTCTGGCCAACTGAAGTGGCCATCTGTTGCCCAAGCTCAACCACATTAAGGCCAGGTTTGTTCAAAATTTCCTTTACCTGCCTTTCTATCTCCTTCAAATCAACCTCTGATGATCTAACAGTTATACCCAGTAAGTTGGAGATAGAAGTGGAGACTTTCGTCTGAGTAAGGTCAAAGGCTTCTTTTAATGAAGCTGTTAAAGTGTTGCAGCTTCTGACAAACTCATTGAGCTTCTGGAATACCAAGTCTTCATTAGCAGCATATTTGTTTATTCCAGGTCCACAACTTTTTGATTTGTCAGATTGTCCTTGTTGTACTTGGAGATTGACTTGGCATTCTCCTCAATCGTCTTATGAACATCCTCCACCCTTTGAATTAGGTTTTGGATGTCGTTTTGAAAGGCGACGAATTGAGACTCCAGTGACTGAGGAGGGCGCGTCACTGGACCAGCAACAGATACTGCTGGAGCAACTGGGGGAGGCACATTAAGGGAAACCTCGCCAGTTGACTGACTAGCAGAAGATATATAAAAAAAAGGTGGAAAAGAAGAAGGACGTATAGAGAGATCAATGTGTTGGACATGCTGAGAATGCTCAGGTGTGTCCAACGACGGCGGTGGTGGTGGCATAGATCTATCCCTAAATAGATATATCATACCAGATGGTTGTGGAGCTGTATGTCTATTTCAAGACACAAAGCCTGATGGAGGTAGTGGTATTTCAGTGAGCATTTGTGTGGAGGGTGAAACTGAAATTAGTGGGTCTGGGAGCGAACCAGGAGATGAAGGGTGTTGAACTTGTACAGAAATATCAACAATCTCATGGTCAGAAGCAGTTCCTTCATAGTCCGAAGACTCTATCTAGAATTCATCAACATCCATGCCCAGATTCATGAATGATTCAGATGGCTGAACTTGAAGTCCAGACTCCTGACGAACTTCTCCAGTTTCCTGGATGGTTGCATTAGTTGTTGGCTCTGTCGTGGTGACATCATTGCCAGGAATAGAGGTCACTGGAATTGCCTCAGTTACAACTGCTCTATCCTCAGTCACAACATCATCAGCCGTAGAGTTTGGAACTTCAGTCTCCAGATGTGACTGGCCAGAGACATCATCAATTCGTGGAATAGAAGTGTCAGAAATTTGGCCATGGACACTTGTTTGTGCAGACTCTAACTCTCTTCTGGGTTGGGCTAACCCGGTATTATCTTCACCACTTCCTCCTACAGAAATTGTGGAAGTGATTGCTTGCGATTGTTCCCTTTGACTATCTTCAGCATCCTGTTGGGAGGATACTGAAGGGTTGGCTTGGGTACTACTATCAGTGGCTCGTATTGACCTTTGCCTAGGAGGATGGGTTCGTGGAGCCTTTTGGATAACTGGAGGACCTGTTTGGAGGCCTCCAGTTGCATCTGTAGGAACTGACACGCTGGAACTGGCTGGGATAGACTGTTCTTCAGGCCCAACAACTGTCACAATGCCAGAGGACGAACCGGTGGGTCCCTCATTCTTTTGAGGCCCGCCTAGTTTCCTTTCCGACTCACCTGGTATTGGTGCATCAGTTTTACTGAATGACAACAACATTCTTTGAGGAATCTCAACCTCCCCATCTACAGATACGTGGGAGTCAAGATTCCTTAACAGTTCTGGGACAGTGTACAGTGATTGTGTATTTTTGTATTCATCACTGCCCAGAATCTGTTGGAAATAGAGAGATAAATACCTGGAGAAGGGGATGCATAGTCCCCTGGAGCCCTTCAGCTTCTGTACAAGGCTTTTGTACAAAATGTCGGCAAAATCAACTCTGAGTCCATTCCACAGGCAGTAAGCCATTTCTGCCTGTGAGGAGTTAATCTGGTCAAGACCACCAGAACTCCCACCCATGCTTTCCACCTGATGGATAAAGAATTATTTCCATGATGGTGTTAGGCTCTTCATGGTCACGGGTCCTTTTGTTTTCAAAACCCCATTTTCCAAGCACTCCTTATGTCCCATGTCAAAGAGGACCTGGAGAAAATTAATATTTGGGGAGATGAAAACTGGAGATTCTCCTTGTCTCCAGTAGTTGAGGTGTAAGGCATTCCTCAACGTTTCAGAAGTGATGGTACACTCGACTGTTCCATTTTTGAGTGTGAAGGAGATAGATGAACAGTCGTCGGAGAGTTGGGCTGTGTACCAAAACTCACACAAGTAATCATGATATAACTTGCGTGGGTTAAGGGAAAAGGTCTCGCCGATTGGAGAATCACGGAGAAATCTTTGGATTCTTCCAATAAGGGAATCGGCGGCCTGAGTCCCTTGCAAACTTGCCAATGGATTATTTGGATTCAATTTTATGTTGGCAGGGTTTGATGGGGCACCAGATGCCTGTTTGACATCTGGCGATGGATTGTATGGGATAGTAAGCAGATTTATGTCTCTGCTACGAGAGGATTTAGGAGCCATTTTATGAAGAGATGAAATTGAAATTGAGAATTTTGGAATTAGGGTTTTTGATTTATAAAGCATAGAGAGAAAAGAAGCAATTTTGATGATTGAGAGTAAATGAAGGAATGTGAAAAGTAAGTAAATGGTAACCGGAGTAAATGTGGGGGTATTTATAAAGGTATAAAATCCCAAACTAAATACAAAAATATTATTTTAATCCCCAAATTTTCTAAAACAATTGAAATTTTGATTTATTGAAAGTTTAAAATTCAAAAATATTTAATACCAACTTGTCAGCATTAAATGCTACGACGGCTGGTATTCCCACGCGCCCACTAACTTTTCACGATCCCCATAAAGAGTGCATTATTTTACAAAAAATGTCTTTGACACGTCATGTGACGGTTGTTAGTAGGTTAAAATATTCAAGTACCATCACGTGTCACAAAAATTGACCAAGTATTATACAACGTTATGAAATCTGGTTGACCACCAGTCTTAAGACAAGACCAAACATGTACACTGGTGGATTAGTCCAGTGCCAGTTTCCAACTGGAGAGATCTCCAGTTGCAATTTTTCAAACAAAAATAATTTTAGTCAGAAAAATATTTTGAGTCTTTTCCCCTAAGATGATGATCCATAAATCAATTAGTGTCAGGATAGTATCCCAAAGGCGTTCGATAGCCTGACGAGAAAAAATTGTATGGATCTCCTCAACTGGAGAACTTTATCAGTGTCACTGATGCGTTCATAACAAAGTCTCCAGTTTTAAGGATTTAACATTCCCAGTTCACTGATGAGATGTTTAAAAGTTTTCTCATCAAGAGGTTTTGTAAAAACATCAGCGAGCTGTTTGTCAGTGGGGATGAAATGAATTTCAATGTCTCCTTTCATAACATGATCACGAATGAAATGAATTTCAATATGCTTTGTCTTGGAGTGCATTACCGGGTTGTGAGATATAGCAATTGCACTGGTGTTGTCACAAAAGATTGGTGTTCTTTTGTATTTTAGATCGTAATCTAACAACTGGTTCTTGATCCAGAGAATCTGGGAACAACAACTGGCCGTAGAAATGTACTCTGCCTCAGCAGTGGACATAGAGACTGTGTTATAACCTAAAAATTCGTGTTTAATGTGCGGAAGTTGATAATCATCAATGGTGGAAAGTGTGTGTTTTAGTGTGTGTTCTTGAGAGAGAAAAGTGTGTGTGTGTAAATTCTGGTTTGATTGATAATCAGAAGTGGGAAAAAGGTTACAAGGAATAAAGGTTTGAGGGGTATTTATACTCTAAGTATATTACAAAAGCTCCCCCTCAACCTAACAATATTTACATAAAATACACTATTTTTCAAATACAACTAAGCACTATTTTGAATTTCTAACATTCTCCCCCTTAGTGCTTGGTTGTCCATCATCACTTCCTCTGTTGTCTCCTCCTCTTATTTGCACGTCTCTGCTTGTTCTTCCTTTTCTTATAACGTCGTGCAGCATTTGATGTTGATGGCTTGTCAATCTTTGCACTCCAGAATGCTCTCTTCTTATAACTATTCCATGAGTCATTCCAAAACTTCTTTGGTATAAAGTGCCAGTTATCACCAACAGGACGTTCATCTGGCAATCTGATGTTATCTTGGAAGTTGACAGGAGGAATATTATGGGGACCACGTTCATGACTTGGATTCCAATGAACCCATGAACCTGTCTTGGTATGTATGACTCCTTCTTGAGATTTGGAAGTTCTTGTGACAATAAGATCTCTAATTTTCTGACGCATATCAAGAGTATTCTTGATACGTCTTAAATGGTCTTCTCTCTGAGACTTGATTTGTTCATCTTCTTCATTGTCAGAATCTTCATCGATTGCATTCAGAATTGACAGACAATATTTCAATGTACCATCTGAGTATTTAGGAAACTCAGAGGCACGAATGAAAATCTTTCTCTTGAGTCTATTGATGAAGACAAATCCATCCAGGCTTTCAATTGGATCTCCAATCTGAAATGAATCTAGCTCATAACCTTCGGCTCTTTGATTTGGTCTTGTAAGGTTAATCTTGCTAGTTCTTCTTTCCAAACCAATCTGGAAGTCATTGAATTCATAGAATCTTATCAAGGCTTGAATATGGCTTTTCAATACTTCATAGGCTAAAAGTTGATCTTGATTCTTGATTATCAGATAAGCATATTGATTGTAGAGGAAAAGAATGTCAGAGATCGTCATTTGTTGAAAAGATTCTTCTTGAACAACATAGACATGGCCATCAGCTCGACGAACTCTGAATCGAACAAGTCTGAGATTGTGACTCTTGAGAGGAGTAAACAACTGAAGGACTTTGGTTATCGGAATTTGAAATTGTTGGTACCACCATTCAGCTCTTACTGAACTTTCAGCATTCATCAGTTCCATGTATGCATCTCTTTGACCTTGATGTCTGAATAGAAAGAATGCTCTTAATCTGTTTAAGGTCATGTTCAGTCTTTCACTTGGTGAGCAATAAATTTGAAAGGCTCTTTCTTCAAGATATCTAGCTCTGCACACCATTTCTTCAGGTCTAGTTCTCAAATCCAAAATTTGTTCATAATTCTCAGCAAAATACCCTTCATTGATCTGCCATATCGTATTTCTTGAGATTCTTGGATGTCTAACACCTTGTCCAAGTTCATTTGGAGTCTCAAGATTTTCTGGGTTTCTGAGCTGATAGACTATCTCTTCAAATATATCCTCTCCATATTCTTCTTGAGCAATACTTGCAGGAGCATCATCTGAATTATCTGAATCAGACTCATCATCATGACCATTCTCTGGTTGAAATGGATCAGGATCACTTGACTCATCAGAACTTGACGTGGAAGAATAATAATGAGAAATATTTCTGATGAGTGGAGGTAAATCATCTGAATCTTCTTGAGTTCCTCCTTGAGTCTCCGTGACAACTTCTTGAACAGTTTCTTGATCATCTTGAGCTTGTGTCTCATGACCCTCTCTAATATCTCTCAAATTCTCCCCCTCGGGTTGATCATCAGGGTCTTGATCATCCCGACGCCTTGAGATATTAGCCAGTCTACATTGTTGATCAAGTTCAGTAACTCTCTTTTGAAGAGCTTCAATTTGAGCCTTTTGTTCCTGTTGTGTATTTTGGAAAGACAAGTATGCAAGAAGTGATTGAAAAATTGAGCGTTTATGCGACGACAGATTTGGTTCTTCAGATCTTAACCGATTCATAAGAGCGACAATTAAAGTATCGGTAGTTAAACCACTGGTAGCAATTCGATTTGGGGAGAAATCACTTAAATACTCAGACGAATCAGAATCAGATGAGGAACTGGAAGAATGATGTGGAGAACTTGGATCTGGAAATGATTGTGATGGTGGAGTTGGTGGTAAGGTTGTTGTTGTTGTTGTTGTTGTTTGTGGGGGTGTTGTTGTTGTAGTTGTTGTTGTTGTTGTTGTTGTTGTTGTTGTTGTTGTTTGTGGGGGTGTTGTTGTTGTATGTGTTGTTGTTGGAGTTTCTTCTGGAGAACGAATTCGTAAAGTTCCTCCAGTATACAATCTTGGTGGTTGAGAAGTTGATGGTGATGCAGGAAGTTTACCAGTGATGATGTTTCTTGAGATAAGTAACTCACTTCTCTGTCCCTCTTCAATCCCTTCAACAAAATGAGAAATTAACCTTTGAGCCTCTGGTGGTAATGGAATATCAGAAATTGGCATATCAGTAGTCTCAAGTGATTCTACTGATTGACCTGAAGACATCATGACTGTCTCAGGATTTCCTGTTGGTTCAAAAGTATGAACAACAGTTGATGATTCGGCTTTGCAACCAGAATCAGATTGTTGTTGGGCAACACCACTAACAATTCCGGGGTCACTGAGAATGCCCGTTAATACAGTCTCAGGTTGATCCTGAGGAACAGCAGTGTCACAACGGCGTTCATACTGCTCCCCAGTCTCTGTCTGAGGACTGTTACCTGCGGCTAAAGCTGGCGTGATGTTAGATAAGGCAGGATTTCCAAGCTGTCCTTGAGGGTCACACAAAGTGGGTCCCTCTCCGCTTGTTCCGGCACCAGTACTCAACTGGGCTTGTGTTTCTGTGTCCCTAGGGGATCTAGACTCTAGTGCTTGAAATGAAGGCGAGAGGTGGGGCTGGTCCTCTCTATTTTCAACACTCTCATCCTCCAAATGAGGAGAGTGTGGTGAGCGTGGCTGTTCCCCGTGTATTTCTGAGACTAACTCCTGTTGTGAGGAGTCAGAATGGCTGGGAAAGTTCGGTGCAAGCGAGAATGGGTAGTTCTCGACTTCTACTCTAGGGTAAACCCGACGTTGATATTGGTTTAAGACTAATTGGAGGCCAACTTTTTCTTTATGCCTTTCACCTATCCCTGACCTCTCAACCTCTCTGAGATTTTCAACCCCTCCCTCAGTTCTTCCTTGTCCCTCCGGGATGTCCATAACATCATCAGCAAACTGATTGGCATCATCATCGGATGCATCACTATCAGTAGAAATCATTTCTTCTGGTTCGGGTTCTTGAAATCGGTCATACTCAAAGCGAGATCGTTTAAAGGTTTTGCGAATATTCACAGGAATTGATTTCTTTCGGCCTTGAGTATATGTCGGTGGAGGAGATCGGACAAAAGATGATGAAGGTATGGTTGAGGTAGATTGAGGTATGATAGGTGGTTCAGGTGTAGTAATTTCCGGAAGTGGTGAAGATTGATGAATCGGTGATTGAGGTAATTTTGGTGAAGATGGAGATGATGATGTTTGAGGTGTTTGTGTTCTGGGGGGTGGTGATCGGATTTGTTTTGGAGAACCAGAAGCAGATATTGTCTTTTCAGAAGAAGATTCGGCTTGAGCTTTGCTTTTAAGATTCTTTGAAGAACTCTTTTTCTTCTTCTTTTGGTGCACTTGCTTACTCAGCCTTAACACAAACATTTCGCCTCTTTGTTTCTTTTTCTTTGGCTTACTGGAACTGGATTCACCCTCACGCTCTTTTCTTTTAACACTTGACCCCTCACCAGGTGTCCTATGTACAGCTTGGGCAAGAACCGGGAGGCTTTCCGGTCCCATTGCTGTTCTAATCCAGTCCAGATAAGCTATCTTATCATCATCAGCATCTGAAACCATATCTAAAAGAAATGATGGAATCAAGAAAGTATAGTTAGCAGTTCCAGAATCTCTAACATACTTATAAAAATGTATGATCACTTTGCTGCTGTCTGGAAGCCTTGGAATGCTTCTTTCTTGTCTTATGGCACTGTAGACAATTGCTGTTAGAAATCTTATAAATGGAATATACTTCTTGGGAGCAGAGACTTTGCCATTTACTAATACTATCAACTGATCCCACAGAAGTTGAGCAATGTCGTAATGTCTGTTGAAAACAACAGCATAGAAGATGTGCAGCATTGGCTGTGTCAGATTGTCCATCCCTCTTGTGTAAGGAGTTAAGCAGTTGCTTAGGATGGAGTACACATAATACCAGATTTTTGGTAGATTTTTCAACTTGAAATCTTTGGTTCTAGACAAAGCACCTTCATAGCCAATTGAAATTAAAGCAGCAAACATCTCTTCATTTGACTCAAAATCATCATAATCAACATGTCCATTGAAGTCTGCTTCAGGTAGTCTTAAAATCCTTCTGAAGTCATCTATATTGAATTCAAACTCATATGTTGTTTCTCCTGAAGTCAATTGATATTGAAAGTAGCCTTGACGACGTAGTTCAGGAGATTTTGACTTGGATTTTGCTTTTGGATTAGTTGGATCATAAGGTTGAACAAATGTAATCGATCTCCACATATCAAAAAGGTAGACTTCAGCTAAGTCTTGTTCAACCGTAAGTGCATATGTGAGATGATGATTATGAAGAATTCTCGGAACAATTTGAAAGCCGGGAGCAATGAATGGATCATATAATGCTCTGTTGTTTCTCATATTGCTTGTATTTCCGGCAATGAGAATCTCTTCAATGGATTCATTTAGTGCAACCTCTTCATCATATTCAACAACTTCTTGATGATCCATTTTTGATTTTTCTGTTTTAAGACAAAAGAGAATTTAATGCATACAAAAAATAATGTTTGAAAAGCAAATAACAAGGTTCACTCAAATGATTTAAATAAATCATTTGAAATGAGAAGATAAACGCAGAATATAAAGTATAATCATATAAGTACAAGGTATTTAAAATAGCAAGGAAGTACACAAAGGCGTTCGATTCCCTGTATTTCAAATAAATTGTAATTATATGATAATACAAAACACTTTGACACAAAACACAAAGTAAAAAAAAATTAAAAAAAATTTTTGGAAAAAAATTTCTAAGTATGGAACCTAGGACGATCTTGACAAGATCGTCCTGAGGTTGAACTCAGGTTTTGGAAAATTATTAAAACGATCTTAAGAAAGATCGTCTCAACATTTGATAATGAAAAATGGTTTTTAAAAAAATTGTTAAGTATGAAAAAATGAAACGGTCTTGTTTAAGATCGTCTTATCCTTGATTTCTTGAAAAAAAAGTTAAGTATGGAAAAACTGGATAAGAGACGATCTTGATCAAGATCGTTTCAACATTCAAAATGTTGAAAAATGTTTTAAGGCAAAGAAAATGAGACGATCTTGTACAAGATCGTCTTAAGGTTTTATAACTTAAAAATTTGAAGTGAGGATAATGGAACGATCTTGTTCAAGATCGTTTTAAACACAAAAAATTCTAACACTTTGAAATATAAAGTGAAATCATCACAATGATTTCCTCTTTATATTTAAACGTATTAGTTTTGAGCAAACCGATCTCTTACGAGTTCAGTTACCCATTCTTTTGATTTTCAATTTGAAACAACAACCACACAGCGTTCAGACTCTAGAACGATCCTGACAAGATCGTCCTTGTCTTGGTCTCAAGGGTTTCATGGCAAATTTATACAAGGAAGTGGAACAAAGACGGTCTTGGCAAGATCGTCTAATTTCCATATAGTTTTGGAACCAAGACGATCTTGGTCAAGATCGTCTTAGTAACAAAACACATGAAACTAATAGAATTTTGCCCAAAATCGTCTGAACCTTTTCAGTTAAACTCTTAGTACCAAATGATTTCTTCTCACAACAAAACATGGTAAAAACACTTATATGAATCATAGAAAGCAATACTAATCAACTCACATCACTGAAATCAAACAATCTATTCTAGATCGTCTTAGGTCATCTTCTTCACAAAAACAAAAAGATAGCAGGTTTTTGAATTTTCGAAATCTCAAAACTAAGCATTAAAACATGTAATATATATACACATATAACCTAAACATGCATCTAAATCATTCCAATATCACATATGCATTACCAGTCGATCAAAATTCAAGAAATGGAAAAAATAAGTTTAGCAGTTAAGAACAGTTTCTTACTTGAATAAGTGATCTGAAGACAATGTGATTATGAAATAAAATGCTTAGAATGTGATCACGAACAAAACCCTTATCCTTTTTCAATGATCAGCCAACAATTAAATTTGAAGTGATTTGAGAGATTTTATGGGAAACTGGAATGAAATAAAGAAATGAAAAGAAAAAAATTGGTTTCCTCCTCCTTAAGTAAGAGGGAACTGAAATGTTTGGGTCGGATGAATGGTTCGGGTGGGTGTTGACCCGGTGGTTTTTGAAATTGAGCTTTTAACTAGAATGGGCTTATGAAAAAAAAAATTATTTAAACTAAACAAAGTAAAACAATTGATAAAAAAATTATTTTTATTTTTATGATTTTTCAATTTTATATTTGGTTTATCTAATATAAAAGAAAAAATTATTTTTGGTTTTTCTAAAATAAACAATGAGTTCTCTTCAAATAGTGCAAATACACAAACTCCCCCTTGATTCATGAATTATCCTTTTTCTCCCCCTCAAACATTGCATGATATTTAAGCACATTGCACATAAGCATAGCATCAATGTTTGACAGATAATGAATGAAAGAGAAAGAGATTAAGGATTTGTACAGAACATGCAGAGGCAAGTAAGCGCATTGGTAACGAGCACTTATTTGAGATTGTTTCTTGAAAAGAAACTCATTCCAGGATCATGTGTTAAACAGTATCCGAAAATGAAATACTAAACACAGACCTTTATTACCTGCAAAACAAAATTAGGTTTTTCTAGGTACCCACCTTTGAATGGGTCCTTTGGGGTTAGTGGAATCATTCAAAGTATATAAATGAGGTTTTCGAACAAGAGGTTTATTCTTTAGATTCACCACAATCCCATTGGAATCAACAATCAAAGGTTTAGAAATCACAGTAGAAGGTTTAGAATTTCTTACCGACCATGGTTTAGCTAGATTACTCAAATTTGAATTAATTTTCCTATCAGAAACTTCCTTCTTTTAATCATTAGCTATCCAATTTCTTCTAACTGATGATTTAGGAATCCACTTATGGGTACTATTTGATGTCTTCTCTCCTGTATCAGATAAATTCTTGGAATTAGTTCGAGGAGATAAAAACATATTCTGTTTTTGTGTTTTCTTGGTGGAAGATTTGTTATGTTGTTTCTTTTGATTTGTAACAGTGAACCAACCATACTGATCTCTATAACTAGTTATACCATTGAATGTATCTTTTATTAGCAAATCTTGGCTAGTTTTAGATATCTTAGGTAAAGAACTAGATTTAGAGATTGCCTTAGAAGCTGAGGTTTTTGAAACAGATAAAGTATCAACTTTGAGCTTTGAGTTAGCAGAAAAAGTTTCCTTACCTTTGACAGTTGTTGCATACTGACCTTTGGGTAAATAAAATGAAGTTGGAGCAAACTTAGATTTAGATTCCTTCTTTGGTTCAGGCTTTTTGGGTGAGATTTTTTCAAGCTCTTTTTCAACTTCTGGAGCAAAAACATGATCAGTTTTCAAAAACTTATCAAATTCTTCAACAGAAAAATCTGGATAAGTAAATTGTATTCCTTTGGTTTGAACTTTTGATTTGAAAACATTTTTGTTTGTCAATTTTTCAATTAATGCTTTTGCTTCAGCCTTAAAATCAGTAGGAATTTCAATCTTTTGCTCTAAGTTCATTTTATTTTGATCAACAGAGGTGATCACAGGGGTATCAAAAGAAAGTATTTTCTTGACAGAAGCACGATGTTTAGCTTTCAAAGCTTGAACTTTCTCTTCAATTTGAAAGAATGATGATAGCATGGAAGTGGACATATCATGAATCTCTTCAGGAGAGATGCTATCAACCTGCATATCTTTAAAATTCTCACTCCCTTTGACTGGAGTGGAGCAATCAACAGAAGTTAGATCATGCATCATTTGAATTGGTTTGGTCTCACTTACCTTTGGAGAATGATTTTGAGTTTTCAGATGTTCAATGACTTGTTGTTGAGACTCAATCTTTTGTTTTAAACCTTCAATTTCTTTTTCCAATATGGTAGTTGGAATGTAAAATCTTTCAGAAATTTGTTTTGAACAATCATTTTGAGACTCATTTTCAGGAATTGAAATGCTGTCTATTTCTTCTAACTCATAGATGGATCTTTTATGAGTTTTCCTGTATGTGTCATTAATAGCAACATAATCAATCTGAAATCTGTTTGGTTGTTGTCTTTCAACATCATCTGACTCAAAGTCATCCTCAGATGGTCTAATAAACTCTTGAATCATGCCAAGTCTGAGACATTTTTCATTGTAAAGTGGACCAATGTCTTCTTTTTGAATTTTGCTTAAGTGTGTTGGATTCTCATAACCCAAACCAAGAAGAAGTTCTGATCTATCTATCTTTGACTTATTGTAATAAGCAGTGAAATTCAGAAGAGGATTTTGTTCAACTTTATAGAGTTTTTCTTGATAGAACAAAATGTTTGTTTTCAAATCCTCAACTTGTTTTTGAAGAGTTTCAATTTCAACTCCTTTGAGAAAACAAGTACTGTTTAGATCAGAAATCTGTCTTTCATGTTTTTCACAGTTGGGTCTAAAATCTTTCATTTTATTCGTGAGAAACTCAACATCAGCTTGTCTAGCATTTGCTCTTAACCATTCATTGTCTTTCTCAAGCTTTAAAGTTTCAATGGTTTGCTTGAGTAGATGAACAGTTTTTTCAAGGTCTTGACATTTGTTGGTCAATTGAGCATTGGGTGAAACAACCTGAGAACTGTTACTTGACAAATGCATTTCTTTTAAAGAATCATAATTCACTTTGAGAGCTTCATGAGCTATTGAGAGTTCTGAAAAATTTTCATTGATTTTATCAAACTCTTGTTTAGCCATTTTCAAATTATTTTTCAAAGTAAGATTTTGCTTTGTCAAAGTATCAGCAGTTGTTTGGACAGATAAGTAATCATCTGTGGAAATGAAATGTACCTCAGTTGTTGTTTTTTGTGAAGTATTTGGTGAAAGATTGGTTGTTGATGTCATTAAGCATGTGAGATCTTCAGAATCAGCATCAATATCCCCGAATAGCCATGGTTTCATCTTTTGTTGTTTGGCTAAGAATTTCTTTCTGATCTCAAGCTCTGAAAACTTCATTGTTGACATCTGTAATGAATAAACAATGATTTGTATTTATTTTTGTTGTTTTTGATTAAAAAGAAATGAAACGATCTTGAGAAGATCGTTTTGTAAATTTGGAACTTAGAAGATCGTTTTAGAAAATTGGAACTTAGAACGATCTTGAAGAGGATCGTCTTAGTAAATTGAATGAAAATTTTCTAAGTATTAATGAAGAAATATTAGGACGATCTTGAGAGAAGATCGTCTTAGAAAATTTTGTTGAAAAATATTCTAAGTAAAAATTGGTAGGACGATCTTATGTGAAGATCGTCTTGGAAACTTGTTGAAAAAATTCTAAGTAAAAGATGGTAGGACGATCTTATGTGAAGATCGTCTTAACAATTTGGTTGAGATAAGGTAAGACGGTCTTGGTCAGAAAGAGGTTATTATATCAGAATTTGTTGAGCAAAACCAATCTCAATGAGATTAGTTACCCAAGGAATTCACAACACAGTTCATACAGAACCACAAATATTAGGACGATCTTTTGAAGATCGTCTTAATACCAAAGCAAAGAAACACTAGGACGATCTTGTAGAAGATCGTCTTAGAGTCATTAAGATCGTTTTGAATGAAGAACAGTAAGAACACCAGAAATCGATTGTTTCACTAATTTGCCTATAATTCACTCAATTTTGAGTGTTATAACTCGATTCAAACCCAGAAACACTCAAAATTCAATCGCGCACAACCCTAGACACAAATCCATTGCATAAATCAACTCAAACTGATAATTCAAAATCTCATCAACTTTCCAAAAAATTTGGATTTTGATCAATACTGTGAATTGGATTCTGAAACTTAACAGGATGTTTTTAGAGGTGATTTAGAATGTATCTGTGAACAAAAACAGGAAAATTGAGTGAAAATTGAGGTTTAATTGGTGAAGAACAGTAGCAGTTAAAAACGGTTATAAATGAAGAACACGAATTCAATTTTGAACAAAATTTGCATCAATCTGTATGAAATTTGTTCTGGATCGTCAACAGATTGTTGTTTTGCTCTGATACCACTTGTTATAACCTAAAAATTCGTGTTTAATGTGCGGAAGTTGATAATCATCAATGGTGGAAAGTGTGTGTTTTAGTGTGTGTTCTTGAGAGAGAAAGGTGTGTGTGTGTAAATTCTGGTTTGATTGATAATCAGAAGTGGGAAAAAGGTTACAAGGAATAAAGGTTTGAGGGGTATTTATACTCTAAGTATATTACAAAAGCTCCCCCTCAACCTAACAATATTTACATAAAATACACTATTTTTCAAATACAACTAAGCACTATTTTGAATTTCTAACAGACTGACGTCTACTTCTTACTGGTCCAACTCACCAGTTTTCTTCCAAGGAAATGACAACCTCCAGTTGTGGATTTTCTATCTATCTTACAACCTGCATGATCTGAATCTGAATAACCCATTAGATCTAACCCTGAGCCTTTGGGATACCAAAGACCAAGGCTAGGACACCCTTTCAGATATCTGAAGATGCGCTTAACAGCATGCAAATGTGATTCTTTTGGGTTAGCCTGAAATCTGGCACATAGGCATGTTGCAAACATTATATCTGGTCGACTGGCAGTTAAGTACATCAGTGAACCAACCATTCCTCTATACTCAGTTGTGTTCACTGGTTTGCCATTTGGGTCAGAATCCAAATTTAAAGGTGCTGCAATTGTTTTAGTTTTAGAAGGTATTGAATCATATTTGTATTTTCTTAACAAATCTCTGACATATTTTTCTTGGTTTATGAAAATACCATTTTCAGTTTGCTTAATCTGAAGACCCAAGAAAAATGTTAATTCACCCATTAAACTCATTTCATACTCAGATGACATGATTTTAGAAAACTTTTTACACATTGCATCATTAGTTGACCCAAATATAATGTCATCAACATAAATTTATACCAGTAAGATATTACCTTTTTCTCTCAAGATAAACAAGGTATTATCTATTGCACCTCTTTGAAATCCATTTTTGAGAAAATGTTTTGTTAGAGTGTCATACCAGTCTCTTGGGGCTTGTCTTAGACCATACAAGGCTTTGTGTAAGTGCACGTTTTGGTGCACAATTTGTGTCCGATGCATCTCAATTAAAGGGCTGTTACTTTACAGAGATTATCCAGACAATTGGACAAACTCGTGTGAACAGTACCACGAGTTTGGACAAACTCGTGTGAACAGTACCACGAGTTTGGACAAACTCGTGTGAACAGTACCACGAGTTTGGACAAACTCGTGTGAACAGTACCACGAGTTTGGACAAACTCGTGTGAACAGTAACACGAGTTTGGCCAATCACGTGTTACTGTAGCACGTGTTTGGGCCACGAGTTTAGACCAAACTCGTGTGGAGGCCACGAGTTTGGAGGCCCACGAGTTTGAAGCCCAGCCCATTTGTAGCCTATATATATTGTTCTTAGGTTTCGGTTTTAGGTAATGATTTTAGTTGCAACAGATTTCATTCACTAGGTTCTCGAGGTAGAGATCTATACCTCGAGATGCCGCCTAAAGAATCAGATGTCTACTCGTTTTATGTATTGTAATCTTATGATTAATACAAGATATGAGTTTTTTACATCTGAATTTATCTCCTGTTCTTATTGATTTCGTGTTTGTTTCATTCAATTACCTCAATAACGATTATGTTTGGATTCCGCACTTACATAGTCGTAGGAATCACGAATCGATCGATCACCCTGCACTTTCATGTTTGTACTTGTATGATATACATAACAAACATCATATATAAACATATAAATAACACCAAAACATGTAATCAATCATTACTAAAACACGAAGTCCATAATCTATCTATTACATATAAATGAATAAGACATAATCAAATCTAAGTTGCTGTTGTCACATCAACATGCATCAACACATACAGATATATTGGATGAGCATGGGCAGTTATCCAGAAAAGGGACTATCTACATGAGCAAGCTGTCAGACTCATGGAGATATTTCTTTACACATATTGTTGAGTGTCTAGGAGGCAGCTCTGGAGGATTAGACCAGATTAATCAAACACACCTCCAGATTGCCTACTGTTTATGGTTTGGGCTTAGAGTGGATTTTGCCCAAATCCTTTTTGATGACCTGGTCGAGCGCCTAAGAGTGAAAGGAAGAAAGCCATTCGTTCCTTATATTCGTTTCCTTTCACTGATGTTTAAGAATGCTCTTGGCGACCAGTACGATTTTGATACTACTCACTTTTCTGTGAGTGAGTATATGAGGGACCTAGTCAACCTCAGGTCTCCAGTGGATGAGGTAGATATTCCTCAGTCCATGCTTTTCTTCCAAAGGGAAGAAGTTGAAATGGCTCCAGTTGAAGGACCATCTGGTGATGATGTACAGATAATAGAGGCTGTACAGCCCATAAGACAAGTTGCTCCAGAAGGTCAAGGTCAAGAAGTTGTTGAACCTTCCAGACGACCTAGAACTAATAGGCGTCTGATGAGAGCTGGACTCCAGGTTATTCCAGAAAGACATCCAGGTGATGTTATGAATCTGGATGGGTCACCAATCTTTGAATCTGAAGAGGTTGTTGGGCAGGAAACTGATGAACAAGCTGAAAATGTTGCCCAGATTGTAGAGCAGGTTGTTGAGGAAGTTGAAGTAGATGTTCAGACTGATGAACATATTTCTGGTGAGCAAGAGGCTCCAATTGACTTAAATGTTGATGCTGGTGAACAAGTGAATGTAGAGACTGGTGAACAGTCTGGTGAACAGACAGTTGGGATTGCTCAAGAATGGGATGATGTTGAATCCCCAATGTCTGAAGGCTTTGATGTTAACTTGAATTTTCTGGGTGAAGATGTACAAGAAGAAGAAAATCTACTAAAAATGCCAACACCTACACCAGAAATGCCACCACCAGAACCAAACATGCCACCACCACCACCACCTTCAATTCCAGAAAACACCCAATACTTCACTCCAGCAATCACTCAACCTTCAGAATCTCAACCTCCTCCTCGTGCGCCGGAGTCACCAGTTGCAACGTCTGAAGCTGCAACTGAAGAGGACTGGGCACAAGTTCCTCTAATGACCAGATTACCCTCATCTCTTGAACCTCCCACTGGTCTCTCCACTTCTTCTTCAACCGAGGTCCAAGGCCTTTTAAGTAAGGTGGCGGACCTGGAGAGATCACTCCAGACTTCATCTCAGGTTATTTCAGACTTCAAATCTTTACTTTCAAATAACCTTGCTTCAGAGATGAATGTCTTTGCTGGAAATGAGAAGCTGGTTTATGAGAAGCTTGATGAACTAGTACTGGCCACAAACACCAACACTGAAAAGATCAAGGTGGCAGTCCAGGGATTAGAGAATAGGTTGGTTACTTCTGTTCAGACTGCAGTCACTGGCGAACTGGCAGGTCTGAAAGAAGATGTTCAGAATTTGGTTTTTAGGGTAAGCTCTCTGGAGAGTAGACCCACATTGGACCAGAGTGCAGTTGTTTGCACTATAAGTGATGAATGTACAAGGAAGTTCAGAAACAATATGTTGAAAGAATTATGTGAAGAAGTTTCTGGGACTGTTCTTCATAGCATTTATGATGGGGTGTTACCCCAAGTAGAAAAGCTACTGGATGAGAAGTTGCCAAAACACTGTGTCGACTGATGTTAAAGCATTTCTTAAAAGGATTGAGAAGGTATGGAGAAGAAAGCAACAGATGGAAGTTGCAATAGGCGTAAAATCACCAGAATCAATACCATCTTCTCCATCACCAAAGAGAAAGGCTACTGAAGATGCTCCAGAAAGGACATCGAAAAGAAGGGCCTGACTCTTATTGTTTACTTATTATAAATTATTGTCTTATGAAAGTTGTATACTATTTATCAGTTGATGAATGTAATAATAGTTGCAATTTTTTATTTTTATAAGTAAATGATCAGATTTAGTCTAAGTTAGAACTTAATTGATGAAACTGAAAACACTCATGATCTATAAAGTGTTTTCCAGTAACTTAGATTTTTTAGACAAATCGAAACTTGTGTTTTTCAAGCTTACAAAATGTATAGATACAAGCTTGAAAACACTTGCATTATTTCTAAACAAATAGGGGGAATTTGTTAGGTCCAGATTTAGTCCAGATTTACTGGACTCGCTCCAGACGCGACTACTGGAGCCTCACTGAAGATCTGACCAGAATCGTGTTCTACTGGACCTACTCCAGACTTGGAATCTGGAGTCCCTCTGAAGATTTATCCAGAAATAATTGAAGACCAGTGAGCAAATACTTGTATAGGAAATCTGGAGCATTCTCCAGATGAGCTCACTGGACTTCACCCCAGTCCAGATCAACTCTACTGAAGACATTCTGACTTAAGTCAAAGACTGAAGTCTGAAGAAAGAAGACTTAACAAATGGCGGAGTCCACTGGAAAGTCTTACCAGATCTGTACACTGGAGGATTGTCAGTGTTCTAGATCCTACAAGTCTAAACACTGATATCAAGGATTGACTTTTCCCTTTACACACTTTCCAAAGAACAATCCACTTGTTCTTTACCAAAGTATACGTGTGTTAAGGTGGTTGGATAAAAGGATACACTTGCATTTGATGTGACTTTATCCTTATTCCTTATCCAATACATTTAATGTTCTTGTCGGATCATTAAATGTATGCAACCATATTTGTACGGCACAAAATTCACTGGTGAATTTTGTTGCCTATAAATACAAAGTCATTTCCTTGACATAAATACTTTTAAGCATTCATTTTGCATTGAAGTGAATTTGTCCAAATACTCTCGATCTTAAACTGGGATACTTCACAAATTTAAGTATCTCGATCCTAAAGAGTTATTTGACAAATATAGATCATTTGTAACTCAGAGGTTGTTAGGATACATACTTAATTGTATTATCTTGATTCCGCAACAACCTTGTGTTTTATTTAACATCATAAATAAAATACCCATGAAAAATACATAATGTTCCACTTTATTTGTTAATTGCTTTAAGTCTTGTATTACTTTATTTATATACTTGCATTTATATTAAAGTAATACTAGTCCAATCTAGTGCTTATTAGACTTGTTGTATTTTGCACTTTCCTGGTTAACCATCGAACTTAAGGGACTCACAACAAACGGCCCAATCTGTGTCTGACAATCAAGTGAAGATAACAACCTGGATTGAAGATAAGGACAAATGACGTGACTAGGAAGATTCCTAGGATCCAGGTTGGTGGTTGGTTTACATATGCGTGTCCATACTCCTATTGGTAGATGAAGAATGTGCGTCAGTACGTGGGGGACCACAAGTACCATGAAAGGCACGATTGATTATTCCTTCATCAACCACTGAATGAAGAACACGTAGCTGCAACGGACACCTAATGAAGGAGCGCTTTCGCCTATAAAAGCCTCATTCATGGATTTCATATGTGTGGCATTTCCTGAGAATCATTCTTCACACAAGTTTCTCTGCTCTTACACACAGCTTAGTCTGTACGAGATCAGCTTGGGCTGATTCTCTTGAGCTGAAACTTATTGATTGTTGTTTGTCATTTCATAGGGTTGTTTAGATATCTGTAGGCTATCTTTATTCCGCAACAACCCTGTAATTCTTTGTATAGATTATTTCTTAATAAAGGATTACACTTGCATTTGATGTGACTTTATCCTTATTCCTTATCCAATACATTTAATGTTCTTGTCGGATCATTAAATGTATGCAACCATATTTGTACGGCACAAAATTCACTGGTGAATTTTGTTGCCTATAAATACAAAGTCATTTCCTTGACATAAATACTTTTAAGCATTCATTTTGCATTGAAGTGAATTTGTCCAAATACTCTCGATCTTAAACTGGGATACTTCACAAATTTAAGTATCTCGATCCTAAAGAGTTATTTGACAAATATAGATCATTTGTAACTCAGAGGTTGTTAGGATACATACTTAATTGTATTATCTTGATTCCGCAACAACCCTGTAATTCTTTGTATAGATTATTTCTTAATAAAGGATTACATTTGAAAACCACAATCTGTGTTCAAGAGTGTTTTTGGTTCTTTACTGCTTTACTATTTTAATGATTCCTGTTCTTTACTTACTTGCTTAATATTCATTAACTGAATCTTAAAACGTTTTGTGTTTAAAAGTTTGTAAAGATTGAAGAAAGTTGTATTCACCCCCCTCTACAACTGTTCTGTGTTCAATATACTTTGGTATATTGATACACCGTGGGACGTATCAGTTGGTATCGGAGCGGTGGTTGAGAATTAACTTGACTTGATCCTTGCATATTTTCATTTATAGTAAAGCATTATGTCATCATATATTGATAATGGTTCTTCAACCCGACCACCCATGTTTGACAAAGATGATTTCAGTGGGTGGAAAGGTAGAATTTCTTTGTTCCTTAAATCCATCGATAACAATATGCCTGACAACCTTGCGGATGGTCCTTATGTTCCTACACAAACCATTGTGGTAGAAGCTGTGGTCAGGGAAGGTCAACCAACCATTCCTGCCTCAGTCAAATCTATTGTTAAGGACAAAGCAGATTGGGGGGATGAGGATAGGAGGTTGGCAAACTTGGATGTGAAGGCTAGAAATTTCATTGTCCAAGCTGTGGAGTACATTGACTGTTATGTTTGAGGGTTGCTCTACCTCCATGGAATCCACAATTACTACATTGACCAGGAGGTATGAGAGATTTTTCTCTTTGAGAAATGAATCCTTAACTGACACTCATACCCGCTTTAATGCTTTGGTAAACGATTTAGCTGCTGTTGGAATTAATAAGAAAAATGAGGTTTTAAAGAGCAAATTTCTTGATTCATTACCACCCAAATGGAACAACTATATTTCTTCTGTTAAATTAAGTTCTGTTTATCATGATCTTGATCTCCCTGGACTTTTTGGTTTGCTTCATAACCAAGAATGTTCAGAGGCTGAAAAGTTAATTGCTATGGGTGATTCTTATAGTCAGCCTGTTGCTGCACTTGTTGCTTCTATGACTGAACACCCTAGTTCAATTAGTAATGAGATCATTCCTTGTGTTAATGATGATATTCCTGTGATGTCTAATTCTAACTCTGTTTGTGCTGAATCTGAATGTGATGAATCTGATGGTGATGAACTAGCTAATGAAGTAGCTATGTTGGCTGAAAGGATCAGAAGGAGATCCTTTAATAAGTTTAAAGGAAAAGGAAGAGGTGGCCAAGTTGATAAGACCAAGAAGCCATTTGATATGTCCAAGGTCACTTGTTACAAGTGTGGCAAGACTGGACATATGGCTGGAGAATGCAGATCTAAAGAAACTGCTCAAGCTGTGCCAGCCAAAGGTGGAAGAGGTGAAAAATACTCTAAACTCAAGACTAAGTACAAAGCCTTGAAAGCACAAGTAGCTGAGCTGACTGAGAAGGTGAACAAAAATGAGAAGAGTCTGGTAGCCAAAGACTGGGCTGAAAGTGCCACATCATCTGATGATGAGCTATACAAAGATGCCAAGTGTTTCATGGCTAAAGAAGTTACTCAAAGATTTTCTGAAGATCTAGAGAAAATACAACAGCAATCTGAGTCAGCTCACCAGGCATCTACCAGTCAGACTGCTCCACCTGAGGTAACTTCTTTTTCCAATCTGTCTGATAATGAGAAGCTGTCCAGACTGAATAAACTTGGTGATGAGGTTTTATTACAAAAACACTTTAATCAAGAACTCAAAAAGGAAATACATATTTTGAAACTTGATAACAGCTCTAAGAGTCACACCATTGAAAAACTAGAATCTGAAGTTAAAGCTCAAAAGCAATTAAACTCTATTTTGATTAAAGAAGCTAAAACTGCTAAAGAAAAGTTTTTAAAGGTTAAACAGATTACTGAAACATGGTGTATAAGTTCAAAAAGAGTTGCTAAGTGTGTTAATGAACAAATACCTCATCAGATCCAAGCTATTTTTGATGGTGATTATGATAGGGCCATAGCCATTGCTGAAGTATGTGCTATGGAGCCTTGTTATCAGCCTCCTTCACCACCCAAAGTCCAAACCAAAGAAACTATTTCTAAACCAATTAAGTTGGTTCAGAAATCTGGTATTGGGTTTAAAGATCCTGAAACCATTGGTCAGACCATTGCTGAAGCTGTGTCTGAAGCTGATCAGGTTGTTGAGTTAAAACCAGAAGAACGTCTTGACTTGTCCAAGCTGACCATTACCCAATCTGTGTCAGATTCAAAGACTAAACTAACAAGAGTAGTTTAAAGAGAAATAAAAGAAAGGATAGAGATCACAGTGTTCCTAAAGAGAAAATAAAGCTTTTAAAGAGTAAGAAGTTTGGTTCTCTAGGAAATGAGTCACAAGAAAAATCTGAGTCTGTTTCAAGTAACACCAAGTCTATATATATATATATATATATAGACGTAGGTCGTATAGCATCGTTTACACTCGTTGATTCGTCCTATGTTTGTTATAGGTAGACAAGGGTTGTTGCTTTGTTCGGTAACTTAGCTATCCTTATTGCGTGCTACTTCGAGGTAAGATACACTACTTTTGACACGCTGAGGGTTCAACGAAAAGAATGGTTTCATAATTAAAACTTCCCAATTGGTAACATATCTTGTTTATGGGTATATGGGGTTACACGGGAGATAATATGGGTTATGTAGTTGCCCTATGAGACCTGAAATGCAGTCCCTCATGACATGTAATGTAGTACATGTTATGAAATGAAGTATAATGTAGTATGTGTTATGGTATGAAGGATAATGTAGTGTTTTTATATGAAGTAGCATGTAGAATCTTGAAATGCAGTATAACGTAGTTTATGTTGTTGTGTGCATGTATTAATGGCTTGCTCATCTAGAACACTAGACTTGCTAAGTTTCCATGTCACGTGCACGTTTAAGGGCCCAAACATAATGAAGGTAATGTGTGAACATGTTTAGGTTGTGTGATGCCTAAACTATAATGTGTGGAATTGCTTAGGTTGTGTGATGCCTAAACTAATAATGTGTGAAACCGAGCTCGTAAATTATAATGCAGGGAAGTGTTAAGCTTAACCCGTACTTGCCCTAGCCCGGCGAGTGCATGAACGTAGGTTGCTTGGGTGGCTCCTTGCAACATGGTCATTTAACGCAGGGCGAGTAATACGAGGGGTCTGACCCACCTCCATATACGGATTACTCTGGGATTGGCTTGCCATTCCTTAACGACGTATGATGAGTAGCCATTTGGTTGATCATCTAGTCGGGTGTAATGCAGGGCACACTTATATGCAGATAACGAAGATACGTGTGATTATGTGTGTAATAAAAGAAGGATAGGCACAATTAGGGTGATTCATCCTAAGTCGATATGCAGGTTGTATGTGTGTGTGTTATGTGGGTTGTGCCTTAATGTTTTGTCAACAAAGTAGAAATATTTTAATTGGACAACGCTTTATAACTTTAGTGTTATCTTACTTAGCTAATTCGTTAGCTAACACTTGTCTTTTGAATGTGTGTTGCTCCCTCAGGTTTAGCAAAGCCGAGGAAGACGTAGAATGAAAAGTGAGGAATTGGGTAGAATGCTTGATGAAGACTTTAGCTACCCATAGATCCTACACCTCATTAGACTTTATTTACATTTTGATATTATGCAGATTTTATGAAGTACTATGTAGACGGTTGTTTTGTGTTGGGCAACCGTTGGGTTTTCATTTAGACATTTTGATGGTATGGCATGTAACACCAATAAATGCAGGAACCGAACTGTTTTTATCGGTTTTGAACTTTTAAAGTTTTCTTCCGCATCTTTTAACACCGTTAGGTGAAAATTTTTGAAAACCCATGATTTTAAATGTCGGGTGTTACAAGTTGGTATCAGAGAAATGGTTTAAGTGAACCAATGACTAAGTGTGCCATAGGAATTGGACTTAAACCGATGTAGGACAAGTTAGGCTTTAGTAGGTATGCCTAGCTTTGAGATGAAGTACTTTAGGACGGGTTGGGATTGAGTGAGAGTGTAGGATTAAGGCTATTTGATGTTTGTTTATTGATATGTGGATATGTGTTTTAGCCTTTATTTTTCCGTTTCTCGCTCCTCCGTCGCTAGTTATCCTATTGCTACCATAGACGGTCCCCGAAGTAATGTACCATTTCCCTAACTGAATTTAATAAACGTGTGATATAGCTCATGTGTGAAGTAGCTGAGGTGAATGAATCAGAGAGTTAGGTGAAATGATATCCCATCGACGTTGTCTAACCCATTGGGTTAGTGACAAGGACCGCAAAGGGTATGAGATGTAGTATGTGTGCTGAGAATTATGTGAATTGTAATTGATGGAAAAATAGGAGACGATACACAATGGTGGTAACGAACACGCATGTGAAAGGATACAATTACAATTATGGTCCGGAACATAATTGCAAGCGTATTACGACGCGAGTGTGTTTGTATAGCCATACTTGTGTTGACCGGTGTGCAAAGTAATGAAGTTGGAGAGGTTTCTATGTAGTGAACCTTTATGTGTCAAAAATAAACATCGTGTAACAACTTTAATGACGTTGATGTCTCGTGTGTATGGAAATGTGTGAAGATCAATGAAAAGTTATAGCCGGTTAAATGGGCATGATTATTATAATGCACATGAAGTTAAATGAAGTCTAAAGGTACGTGAGGAATGAAGTGATTGGTAGACATTGTTGTTGAGTCTACTAGTTCAAGGGATATGGACTTGAAGTTGACAAGTAGAGTTATTACTGGATATTTGAAGGATGATAAGTAGGTGATGCACGGAAGGGTTACCGGGTACACGTATGGAAGGATACAGTTACAATTCCGGTCGCGAACGTAATTGTAAATGTATCACGACATGTGTGTGTTTGTGTGACTGAGTCTGTGTTGATCCGAATGAAGAAGAATTGTCTCGAGAAAGGGTCGAAAGTGATGCTGAAATGAGAAGCTAATTTGCGTCGGGATGAGCAAACCGATGAGAATAACTCTAAATCCCTTTAATGAAGCTGAGCCATCTAATGTGAGGTCGCAAGTTGCTCCTGAAAATGTTGTTGCAGGAGTGAATGGTGGAGGTAACGTGGTGGAGCCTTGTGTAGTGGTTGCTCCTCGTACCACTAACTTCAAATACGAGAGTTTTTTTCGAATTGCGAAGCTAAGGATTTTGACGATACACAAAATGCAGTTGGTGCAATGGAATGGATAGCGGACGTTGAGGTGGTCCTTGCTTCATGTTATTGTCCTGATGACATGAAGGTTGTGTGTGCAACTCAAATGCTGAAGAAGAATGCCAGTAATTGGTAGAGGGCTACTACGGTGTCAAAAGCTCCTAAGGTACTAGCGGTGATGCCTTGGGGTACATTTAAGGAGAAGTTCTTGGAAGAGTATGTGGGAACTTGAGAGTTGAGGCTTATTGTGATGGCCTCCCGGCTAATTAACGTGGTTTATGTAGGCAGCACACTACCTTGTCTACAACTATAAAGGAGTTTAAGAGGTTGAATGATGGCCTCAAATCTGAAAAGTTGTTGAGAAAGCCGATGATAAGAAGTCGCAATTCAAGAGAAGATCTAATTGTTCTTCGGGTTCTAATGAGAAGTTTAAAGGTAGTTCTATTTCGAATAGAAGTAAGGACAAGAAGAAGAGTGGCACGTGGTGCCCAACTTGCAAGATTACACATGAAGGTCAATGTTCAGACAAGACCAAAGGGTGCCTTACGTGTGGTTCATTGGGGCACATTGTAGCTAATTATAAGGATAGTATCATTACTACAAGTGTCATGAAACAGGACATCTTATTGCCGATTGCCCTCAGATGAAGAACGAAGGAAAGAATGCAGCCGCTCCAAAGACGGGAGTTCAGGTTCTTCGAATGACGGTGGAAGCCGCTAAGAACAAACGACGAGGTGGAGATTCTTTCTCATATTGCAGGAATGAATGGCGAACTAACACGTGAACCTTCCAGCAGTTCTATCGCTTACTGCCTTCGCCGGTGTGACGTGAAGATGATATGGAGATCCTATGTTGCACAGAATTTTACGTATGGCTGCTTCTCAAGATAATGAGTTTTCCCTTAAGAGAAGTTAAGAAGAAAAATGATGGATTTAATTGCAGTCTCTTAAATCACAAGAAGTAGAAGTTTTCAGAAGCATTCGGTTCCGAATTGATCATGTTTCTCTCCTATATGATCTACTTATGTAAGGAAAAGATTGTACTTCTAACGTCGAGGTCACCCGTAGTTTCGAGATGTTTTGTTGATGTTCTAGGTTTCGTTGCGATCGTGAGGTCGAACCTTTTATTGATGTGTGACGAGTGCTACCTTTATTCAAAGACACCTTTCGTTTCGTCCTCACTTACAGAAAGAAGTTAACGATGTCGATTGTGGACTCTATTTATTTCTACAAGATGGATTTACGATTTGTACTACCATACGATGAAGTTGATGATGAAATTCCTGCTTGGGATAAGTATACGCTCTTTATGACTCAATTGAGTTTCTTGAAGTACGTGCATGATAACGAAGGGTCCTTACCATGTTGCGAACTTAAGGGATAAGTTCAAAGTTTCTCTAGACCGTTCAGTCATTACGTTCGGTGATGACATTACTATCTATTCTATGTATGATGAAGAACATCATCCCGTGTAAGGAACGTTACTACGATTTTCTACAAGTACAGGTCTGATTTTAAAATTTGCCCAAAGTGAGTAAAAGTTAAAGTAGAAGCTGATGCGTAGAATTGAAAGGGACAAGGTCCCATTTGAAGTTTACTTCCATGACTATGAGGTTATGGTAAGCACTTGTATTTAACGAGCCAGTCAAGGGTGATGTTTCTAGAGACGAAGATGTTGGTATTATAAGAGTAGATTCCGAAAGTTCATGAATAACCAGCATGGAACTATAAGTCAAAAAGTAAGACTTCGGTATCCAAGAACGAAATGACCAAAAGTAGTACTTGAGGGAGTTCATGAACCGTAATGATGTGTTCATTTGGATGTCGCCTGAAGTGTGATACGACCTATTATGGTACAAGGTGTAGTAAATTTTATATGTTGAAGTGTGAATGGGTTAAAAGCCAAGACTAGACACCGAAAGTTTGGTGGCAATACAAGGAGTTAATGGTCCCCTGACGAAAGTGAGTGGTCATGTCACCTTGGACATGAAAGAAAAGATGTGTGATTAAGAAGTGCTTTTAAAGTGTGAGAGTAAATGGTGGAATGTTTTAAATCGAGACGGCCATTATATGAGATTTTTAAAGATGTTTGACAAGTGTGAGGAAAAAATGGTGAACTCATGTGATGCCTATCACTCTTAGTTTGATGGAAAGAAGAATGAATGGGGTATAAAACTTGGTAAAACCATATGATTGTGTGATGGTGCCTTGAGATTTATTGTTGTGATCATATGCATCAATGATCATGTTATAGATGTTGGATGTCATTTCATGATTTGGCAAGTTATTGAAAGGAAAAACGCAGAATCAAAGATCATAAAGGCAATAGTTCATAAAGTTGGAATTGTAAAAGAAGTGTTTTGGTTAGCTCAAAATTGTCTAAAGGTTTTGTGGTGAACAAGGGAAGCTTATTATTCGCAAAGTGGGTAATATGGTTTAACCATAAGCCATTATGGAGGGATATGTTATGCATCGAAAGTTATGGAGGGACGACCTGATGTGCTAAATCGAGTTTAAAAATTACAAACTAGAAATACCTAAAAACTCACTACTACACACTATCGGGCAGTGGACCCGATCGTATGCAATATAGTTAAAAAGTAAGTCCAGGTTCGTTCACGGGGATTGGTTTGAATCAATTGTTTAGTAAAATGGTTTGGAAAATGGGTGTTGCTTCAAATCTCTCTTTGACTATAACTTTAAAGACAAAATGCGTAAAAGTAAAGGTAAGCCTCAATCAACAATGGTAAAGATCATCCACCTTGACTTCGCTAGACTTCAAACATGATTGCTTTCAATTAAGACCAATTTCATTAAGAGTTGACAGGATAATCGTGAAAGGATAAAATACTCGCGTGGTACCACCAACCGCTCACAAATCACCCCAACACCTAAGTTGCTAGTTTAATTACCCAAGCCGGTACCACCAATGCCTAGACAATCTTACCAACAATTAGTTTACTTGACTATCAAATGACCAATCGTGCCTATGTGAAAATAACGTGGTACCACCAACCGTTACAAAACACGTTGACAAAATTATTCCTTTTATTAAAATGACATTCACTACCATACCATGAACTAGTGATAATTGCTCATAGACAAGCAACCGTTGAAAATCACATATGTATTCGACTAGTACCACTAACGAAGAACACACATGCCACCAATATCAAATTAATACAAATAAAGGAATTAAATCATCAAGATCTCGACACCACGATAATTGAAATCAACTCTTTGAATTAAAACATATAGCAATCACCTCATTCGTCTAGTTTCATCAAGGTGGACAATTGAAAGATTAGCCACACATGATTAAATTGAAATTACAATCAAAATCAAGGAAGAACATGATGTACCAATCGTTTGGGGAAAAGAAATTGTAAGACAATAAGGTAGATACGATCTAGATGGGTGCACGTGAATCTTCAACGAATCGGAAGATGATGAAATCTTGAATTGATCCTTGAAGGGTTCCCTTGTAGTGCAGCTCCTAGAAAGAATATTTGATAGTTTGGAAACTAGGTTATTTTTCTATTTATATCTCCCTTCAATTGGTGCAAAAGCTGCCCAAAACCCTTCAGAGCCGTCCCTTCACTGCGGCGCAGTGGGTGAGTAATGCCCCCACTGCGTCGCAGTGCATATACACTGCCCCATTTGTGTTCATTTGTCAAAGCCGACTGCGGCGCAGTGGGCACATGCATATCCCACTGCGTCGCAGTGCAAACGTACTGGTTGAATCCCTCATTTCCACTGGCCGACTGCGGCGCAGTGGGCCTTGATCACCCCCACTGCGTCGCAGTCCATTCTTACTGGTCTCGAAGCACTTTCCACAAAGATGACTGCGGCGCAGTGGAGGCAAAGTTTCCCACTGCGTCGCAGTGTAAATGTACTGGACGAAGGCCACACATCCACTAATGAAGACTTGCATATTCTCTATCTCTTTTCACCTCTCGAACTCTCCAATCAACTTCATGACCTCAAAATTACTCGAAATTGCACCAAATGGAAACGTCACCTGTTTAGAACCTGAAACCACTAACAAAACCCATAAACGCGCCAAATGCCCGCAAAATCGACTAAAAACATATAATAAAAAGGCCAATAACGATGTGGGCGATGGGTATAAATTGGTCACATCAAATCCCCCCACACTTGAGCATTGCTTGTCCTCAAGCAAATCCAACATTTAAAGAAAAAGTAATCCTTGGCAAAGAAGCTAAATAAACAACTACGAGTATCAAAAAGAAGCAACACCAAGTATGTCAATGAAAAAGAAGTTGGGTGAAGCAGTTTTAATCTTAAATGAAAACCCGAATTGTTTGACAATATCTGAACAATCCACAAGCCTCAATAACACGACTATGCACAAGTGAAACAAATGAACCTGACAATATCATTGTATTCCAACAAACTTACTTTTGGGGTAGAATATTCAAGAATCACTCATAGTACAGTCGTGATGCATATCTTACCATAGGCTTGAACAAGGATCATAGCTCCACCGACATGGCGTAAGCACCAAGTACATCATCAAAATATGGCATATAAGTTGGTTGTATAGTTAGGCTAAGGTATATGTAACGGATATTTACAATGAGTAAGGGAGTGTAGGTTAGAAATGAAAGGAAACAATCAAAAGTATATGGTGTGTATGAAATATGAAAAAAAATAGTCTAATCAAAACCCGTACCATTGATTGCCAACAAACCATGAACCCATAAATTGCTCAACCGCCAAGACACCTCAAAAATACCAAGCAAACTCGACACCATTGTGGTGTATCAACTTCAAACAACTTAAAATCAACCAAGCCCTCCATTCTTAACGATACAACACAACTCTAGACATATAAAAATGAGAAGTACCCACTAGTAGCCCAATTTTATTTTTATTTATTTTTATTTTTATTTTTTTTAATTCACTTTTACTCTACTAGTAGGTACCCTCTTACAATGATGAACATGTCTAACACACTTACTTCCTTTCGAACAATCCAACTCATTCCCGTAAACCAAAAATATTCCACCGACACCCCATTGAAGCTCTCCAAACCGTCCAACAAACCAATGACAATCAATGGCCCCCCAGATTAGACTATCGGTATAGTAAGGTATGATTAGGTAAAGTTTACATAAATGAGTGTATATATTCAATGGAAAAGGCTAAGTTAAAAAGATGTATAAGAAAGGTGGTAAAAGAAAGAATGATGTATATGTAAGTGAGTATAAGTATAGTAGGGGTAAGAATATACAAAAGGAAAAGTGAAAATAAAGAAAGAAAGAAAAGTATGGGTCAAACCTATATGCCAATTCGTCATCCAATGTACTTTTATCACAAAAGTGATCTCACTGCGGTCTCGTCACGATCACAAGGCCAAGTTCTAGCTCAACACATCACCGACACACTCAAATCAAAGAGAAGAACCCGGTAATGGAATAAATTAACCTCAAATTCGCACATCTTAGTGCAGAGTTCGAAATGGAACCCTTACTCCCGAATAAATCCAAGAGCCTAAGAGAGGGACAAATTACAAGGCAATCAAACCAAAACCGCAAACACCAAGCACATCTATATATGAACAATGAATCTCACAACTTTAGGTGTTTGGGAAATTTAGAGTATGCAAGTAATGTTATCAATCCACAAGGATTAGCCCAATAACCGTTCAGAACATATTTCGCCGATTAAATTTGTACCAAGGAAAAATTTTTGTAGTAAAATTGCTCATTAAGGTATTATGAATTAAGTGACAAAAGCAATTTACCACAAGGACAAGCTCAACTCAAGTTTCAAATCATATCATCTTCCGTCATCCTACCAAATCGAAACAACCATTCTCAAACATGCACATCATAGTTCAGAGTTCAAGATAGAACCCTTACTCCTGGGTAGAAACCCAAAAAGCCTACGAGAGGGACACATCCACAAGAACGGCTAAAATCTCAATGGCAAGACAACAAAAGTGATGTACCCGGTAGCTTAAACCTATTTGCCACCCCCCCCCCCCACACACACACACTTAAGATGGACAATGCCCTCAATGTCCATATTCGGTCAAACAAAGGTAAATAGGGGTAAGCAACATAGAAAAATCAGAGCACATACCGGAATAAGGACCGTGTGTGGACAATGTCAATAAAGATGCCAATCAAAAATATAGCGCTGAACTTACTGCCAGCATATGCACATGACATCAGAGTGAGCTACTAACACGATCACACAATCAAACAAATCCAACTGGTCCTCCCCCCACACTTGGGTTCCACTAGGTATTGTCATCAAACTGATAGACCTGTCCAACTTCAACAGCAAGCACAACCAAATATCCATACAAAAACTCAAACTAATCTAAAGTCTCATGCAGAAAATTAAACAAACAAAAGAAAAGAATACAAATGTTTCATCACCCCGTAGGGTGGATACCAAACAAAAAATAAATAAATAACAGTCATCCAAATCATAACCAAGCACATATGATTCCATCCCACGGTCACTGAAACTGGCCATGATAGCCATAGGGGAGACCGGATGTATCAAAAAGATCGGTGACCCAAGTTCGCTCCCCCTCTTGACCGGAACTAGAGGCGCCAACATCTCCTCCAGAAGGTCCACCACCAAAGCCTGACCCAGATCCTGCAACAAAACCAGGTTGAAAAGAAGATGACCCACCAATGAATCCCCCAGAACCACCAGCATCTCCACCAGACGGTCCACTGGTCCATGGTCTCCAATCTGCACTAGTACCTGCATCAACAGAAGACCTACCTCCAAAAGAACCAAACTGCACAGGGCCACGAGGAGATCCACCTAGATCATGTGGGAAGAAAGAACCTCCTCCCTGACGATATGTCGGGACATGAATAGGTGGTGGTGAAAAATCAGGAATAGGCGTATCAGGAACGAACGGCTGGCCATGGTACTGAGCATCCCACATCGGCTGATAATAATCAAGGGTATAGTTGGTGCGGGCCTACTGCGATCCCATCCAGGTCATATCCTGATCTATACGCCGCTGATAATCATCAAAAGCCTGGCGGCTAGCCTGCTGCCCATCCATAATCTGTTGCAGCTGGGACCCTAAATCAGTCAAGTCAATACTTGGACGGCCCCGCCTCCGCTGAGGCTCCTGCGGTGCGTCCTCCATCTCATCATCATCAGAATCCTCCACCTCAGGAGGCGGTGCAGCGATAACTCCCGTATCATCCAACAACCTTGCTTGCTCATTCTTCTTCGGCTTCTTCACTATCTTGGCTATTATCAACTCTTTCTCAGTTAAATGCTCTTGTCTAACCTGCAAAGACAATCCCTCATGACATATATCAGTATCAAAAACTCCCATCCTCTTGTAAATACGGGTGATAAAATGCCCAAGCACCAACTTCGAATCCGAGTGATTCACCATCGTATCCAGGACAACCATCGGGGCCAAAGCAAACCTCCTCGGTACCCCCTCAGTGTAAGTGCACGTTCTGGTGCACATTTTGTGTCCGATGCATCTCAATTAATGGGCTGTTTTGCTAGATGTGTTGACCACGAGTTTAGAAAACACGCGTTTGGAAAACACGCGTTTGGAAAACACGCGTTTGGAAAACACGCGTTTGGAAAACACGCGTTTGGAAAAACACGCGTTTGGAAAACACGCGTTTGGAAAACACGCGTTTGGAAAACACGCGTTTGGAAAACACGCGTTTGGAAAACACGCGTTTGGAAAACACGCGTTTGGAAAACACGCGTTTGGAAAACACGCGTTTGGAAAAACACGCGTTTGGAAAACACGCGTTTGGAAAAACACGCGTTTGGAAAAACACGCGTTTGGAAAAACACGCGTTTGGAAAACACGCGTTTGGAAAACACGCGTTTGGAAAACACGCGTTTGGAAAACACGCGTTTGGAAAACACGCGTTTGGAAAACACGCGTTTGGAAAACACGCGTTTGGAAAACACGCGTTTGGAAAAACACGCGTTTGGAAAACACGCGTTTGGAAAACACGCGTTTGGAAAACACGCGTTTGGAAAAACACGCGTTTGGAAAACACGCGTTTGGAAAACACGCGTTTGGAAAAACACGCGTTTGGAAAACACGCGTTTGGAAAAACACGCGTTTGGAAAAACACGCGTTTGGAAAACACGCGTTTGGAAAAACACGCGTTTGGAAAACACGCGTTTGGAAAACACGCGTTTGGAAAACACGCGTTTGGAAAACACGCGTTTGGAAAACACGCGTTTGGAAAACACGCGTTTGGAAAACACGCGTTTGGAAAACACGCGTTTGGAAAACACGCGTTTGGAAAACACGCGTTTGGAAAAACACGCGTTTGGAAAAACACGCGTTTGGAAAAACACGCGTTTGGAAAAACACGCGTTTGGAAAACACGCGTTTGGAAAACACGCGTTTGGAAAAACACGCGTTTGGAAAAACACGCGTTTGGAAAACACGCGTTTGGAAAAACACGCGTTTGGAAAACACGCGTTTGGAAAACACGCGTTTGGAAAACACGCGTTTGGAAAAACACGCGTTTGGAAAACACGCGTTTGGAAAACACGCGTTTGGAAAACACGCGTTTGGAAAACACGCGTTTGGAAAACACGCGTTTGGAAAAACACGCGTTTGGAAAACACGCGTTTGGAAAACACGCGTTTGGAAAACACGCGTTTGGAAAACACGCGTTTGGAAAACACGCGTTTGGAAAACACGCGTTTGGAAAAACACGCGTTTGGAAAACACGCGTTTGGAAAACACGCGTTTGGAAAACACGCGTTTGGAAAAACACGCGTTTGGAAAACACGCGTTTGGAAAACACGCGTTTGGAAAACACGCGTTTGGAAAACACGCGTTTGGAAAAACACGCGTTTGGAAAACACGCGTTTGGAAAACACGCGTTTGGAAAACACGCGTTTGGAAAACACGCGTTTGGAAAAACACGCGTTTGGAAAACACGCGTTTGGAAAACACGCGTTTGGAAAACACGCGTTTGGAAAACACGCGTTTGGAAAAACACGCGTTTGGAAAACACGCGTTTGGAAAACACGCGTTTGGAAAACACGCGTTTGGAAAACACGCGTTTGGAAAACACGCGTTTGGAAAACACGCGTTTGGAAAACACGCGTTTGGAAAACACGCGTTTGGAAAAACACGCGTTTGGAAAAACACGCGTTTGGAAAACACGCGTTTGGAAAAACACGCGTTTGGAAAACACGCGTTTGGAAAACACGCGTTTGGAAAAACACGCGTTTGGAAAACACGCGTTTGGAAAAACACGCGTTTGGAAAACACGCGTTTGGAAAACACGCGTTTGGAAAACACGCGTTTGGAAAAACACGCGTTTGGAAAAACACGCGTTTGGAAAACACGCGTTTGGAAAACACGCGTTTGGAAAACACGCGTTTGGAAAACACGCGTTTGGAAAACACGCGTTTGGAAAACACGCGTTTGGAAAACACGCGTTTGGAAAACACGCGTTTGGAAAACACGCGTTTGGAAAAACACGCGTTTGGAAAACACGCGTTTGGAAAACACGCGTTTGGAAAACACGCGTTTGGAAAACACGCGTTTGGAAAAACACGCGTTTGGAAAACACGCGTTTGGAAAACACGCGTTTGGAAAACACGCGTTTGGTAAACACTTTGTAGCACGCGTTTGGAAGCCCACGAGTTTGAAGCCCAGCCCATTTCTAGCCTATAAATAGAGATCTTAGGTTTCGATTTTAGGTTAATGATTTTAGTTGCAACAGATGTCATTCACTAGGTTCTCGAGGTAGAGATCTATACCTCGAGATGCCGCCCATATTATTCGATTATCAAGAGTCGTCTCGTTGATTGTAATCCGTAATCATCGTAGATGTATTGTAAACGGATTTATTCATTGTAATCATTCGACTAATGATAAAGGAATCAGATTTATATCTCCTGTTCATATTGATTTCGTGTTCATATATGTGATTCATTCAATTGCCTCAATAACGATTATGTTTGGATTCCGCACTTACATAGTCGTAGGAATCGCGAATCGATCGGTCCTAAGGAACTTTCAATTGGTATCAGAGCGGGAGAGGCTTTATGTCTCTGATTCGTGGTTCGTTTTTAGGGTTTTTGGATGAAGAACATCGATCAGATCTGTTCTACTGGAAAACACGCGTTTGGAAAACACGCGTTTGGAAAAACACGCGTTTGGAAAACACGCGTTTGGAAAACACGCGTTTGGAAAACACGCGTTTGGATTTAGACCACGCGTTTGGCTTTGGACCACGTGTTTGATGCTAGACCACGTGTTTGACGGAGGCCCACGCGTTTGGTTTAAAACTGCGTCACTGTAGCACGCGTTTGGTTTGGAGAACGTGTTTGAGATTAGTGTACCACGCGTTTGAGTTCAAGCACGTGTTACTGTAACACAAGCACGTGTTTACTGTAACACTAGCACGCGTTTGAGTCCAAGCACGTGTTTACTGTAACACAAGAACGTGTTTGAGTTGTCGAAATGGAATCGAGGTTCAAGTATGTTTCGATGTGGAAGGATCACAGCAGAAGACAACGATACATTGAAGCATAGAAGACAGGGTTGTAGAAAAGCTAAAAAAAAAAAAAAAGTATTTTGGCGGGAAAAATAATTTTTGTCCATGGTCTTAAAATGACATGATTCATGGAGATTTGAAGTTTGGTAGCGTTCGAAAAAATTTCGGTCCGTTTTTGTGCGATTTCGGCACGTTTTGGATGAAAATTTTCGGCAATTATCAAATTTTTCCCACAGCCTTAGAAATAAAAATTTACGTGAATACCAATGTTTCACGTAAATGTGTTTTTCCTCGGAAATTTGGAGGGAAAACGAATATACCCTGTTTGGCGAAGAGCTGCTGTTGTAATGAGCTCTAGGCCATTTTGAAGAACCTCTATGAATAGGAGATCCTGTAACCTAAGCTTATACTACCTTTCCAAGTTTTGCAGAGAAAAGGGGGAGATACTTTTATCAACCAGATTTCTGAGCTGAACTGGTAATTGGTATATCACAGAAGGGCTAGATTTCAGAATTTTACAGAGAAAAGGGGGAGATAAAAAATTTCAGATTTCTGAGTAAAATTCTGTGCTACTTGAGAGACAAACCAAGATCTGTGTTTAGATGATGGTGTGCTTAATGTGAAATATGCTCAAGTATCAAATAGATAGCAGTTGTGAAAACTTTGTCGAAATATTAGAGCAACGAAGTTGGTCATCTGTTGTTAAGTAATTGAAGATTGAACCTATTTATATTCCAAGAATAGAGATGATTATCAGGCGATCATTTATTGTGATTGCGAGATTAAAGATCTTTATATTTGGCGGTGTATACAACTGAAGGGGAGATCTGATAGGAAAGACTTCGGGTGGTTGGTGGAATTGTGAAGGTACAAGACAAAGTCAGATGCTGCTAGTTGAGACAGGATTTTTGGTACTACGTTTTGTGATTCAAGCTACAGAGTTTCTTATTTTTGTGAGAGCTGATTGATTTGATGCTGATTGTTGGAAATTCAACTTCTCTATTATATGCCGGTTAAGCAAGTCGAGGAATGTCTCGAGCAAAGTTCCAAGCAGGAGGAAGATTGCATATGTTTAATTCGGAGATGGTTACTGTTGAGGGGGAGAACTACAATGAGAAGTGTTAGGTTAGTTGGTTGTCACAGAGATACAGAGATTTTGGAGTTTGAAGATCAGAGTGTTGTGTCAGAAGATCGAGTCTCAACAAAAGAAGACCCGGTATCATTAGTTAAGGGGGAGTTTGTTTTTGCAGGTTTTCGATTGCTAATGATTATCGGTGAATGAATTGAGTGCATCGGTCAAGGGGGAGACTGTAAGTGCACGTTCTGGTGCACATTTTGTGTCCGATGCATCTCAATTAATGGGCTGTTTTGCTAGATGTGTTGACCACGAGTTTAGGTCAAACACGTGTTGATTGACCACGAGTTAAGACCAAACTCGTGTGGAGGCCACGAGTTTAGACCAAACTCGTGTGAACAGTAACACGAGTTTGACTAAACACGTGTTACTGTAGCACGCGTTTGGAAGCCCACGAGTTTGAAGCCCAGCCCATTTCTAGCCTATAAATAGAGATCTTAGGTTTCGATTTTAGGTTGATGATTTTAGTTGCAACAGATTTCATTCACTAGGTTCTTGAGGTAGAGATCTATACCTCGAGATGCCGCCCATATTATTCGATTATCAAGAGTCGTCTCGTTGATTGTAATCCGTAATCATCGTAGATGTATTGTAAACGGATTTATTCATTGTAATCATTCGACTAATGATAAAGGAATCAGATTTATATCTCCTGTTCATATTGATTTCGTGTTCATATATATGTGATTCATTCAATTGCCTCAATAACGATTATGTTTGGATTCCGCACTTACATAGTCGTAGGAATCGCGAATCGATCGGTCCTAAGGAACTTTCACTCAGTAAACAACTTAATCAGCCATAAATCTAGCTGGTACGCCTTGTCCCAATGGGTGGACCTTTGTACCAGAAACGTGACAATCATCCTATGCAACATCCTCAGCTTGACACTTCTAATCTTAGATACACTACCCGAGCCACCAGAGGGCCAATCATTTCCCGAAATACGAGTCCAATACTGAGTTATCGACTCTCCATCCCCCATATCCTGCTTTACATACAAACCTCTCCTCAACAAAGCCCTAAAATCTTGGCTATCCAACTGCTCCCTTGTATACATACCACAATAAAAACCAAACTCAGGAATAGATAACTTCCTAGGGTGTCCCCCGCAGACAAAAGTTACTACCCGCTCTTCAAAAATATCGTTGACTTTATTAAGCTCCTTGGTCAACTTCAAAGTAGAATAGAACTCCAGACAAAGTTCACGAAAACATGGTTCCCGATTATGGAAAATGTTATGCCACATATCACTACTAACCACCTGGTCACCGATTGGAACCTCAACGCGAAACCACCGACGGATATCCTCCTGAATGCCATAATTTCTAGCAAAAATCGGATCAAGATATTTAGGAGGGCAAACTACCTGACGATGTAGAGCGAAGAGATTATTCAAAAAGTTGTTCTTATGGGGTTGCCTAACCCCATCAAACGCCAACCATGCGTGAGACTCGTCCATTTGGTTCTCTTCATACTTTAAATCGGGCACCTCTAGTTCTTGCCTAGCCCTCTTGGAACCAGTCCCGCTTCCTTGACCAACTTCCATCTGCCTTCTCTGAGCTCCAGTCTGCAATCACAACCATTAAAACAAACAAACAAACATTAGACATACGGAATGCAAACTGAACTCTCAATATCTTCAAAACAAATTATGGGCAGAAACTTCCCACTGCGTCGCAGTGAGACAGGGTGGTCCACACTGCGGCGCAGTGGGACAATATACACGTGCAGGCCAGAAGGTAGCCACTGCGGCGCAGTGGGACACATACACCACCACTGCGGCGCAGTGGCTTGGTTTACTGGGCAAGCTCTTGGTGTTCATCACAACATTCAGCAAAAGTGAACAACCAAACCAACAAACTACTAGATTTCAGCAATGTAACAACTAGGCTAACATTAACCTCCCCCACACTTGTCCATCAAAAAGCCCCAATTCTTTTTCAAAACCCTAGTTTAAGTTTATCTCAAATTCGGATGAACAAGTGTTTAAATCTAAAAATTAAACACCACATTGGTATCAATAGCCCATAACTAACATAACCCACTAATTAATTTGAAAATTAAAACCCTAAAAATCAAAAATCAAAAATTAAAGAAAATAAAAAGAAAAGTCAAGAAATCTTACCTCTTTTCCCATGATACTGAAAGAAAATTGATAATCTAAGATGAAGAGGAAGAAAAATGCAAGATGGGTGAATTAATGGGGGAATTTGAGAGCAAAAGGGAGGTAGCTTGAGATCGGTATAAAGTGAGAGAGAAAACAAACCTTGCTGACAAAAAAAATGAGTGGTAAAAGTACTCCCACATTTTTACTGGCAATAATACATATACATCTGGTTGACCGGTCAAGGGGCCACTGCGGCGCAGTGGTTATCAGGCTCCCCCACTGCGTCGTAGTGGGGCATTTTTGCTCCCAAATTCCAGTACAAATGGGCTGCGGCGCAGTGGACTTGATCACTTCCACTGCGTCGCAGTGCAAAGTCACTGGAGACAACCCACCCATTTTTCCTTAGAAAAATTTCGAAAATATACTTACCTCCAACCGCTTGTCCTCAAAATCGCACCTGCACATTTCTTGACAAAACAAAATCAAACTAACCAAGAAAATGAAAATAAAATGCAACAAAAATAACACGGGTTGCCTCCCGAGAAGCGCTTAATTTATTTGCGAGTCGTTAGCTAGACTCGACTACCTTTCAAGCCTCATATTCAAAAACGGGGATCTCCTCGATTATCCCCTCCACTTGTTCTTCTTCCAAGTACAACTTAAGTCTATGGCCATTAGCAATGAAAGATCCTTCACCATCCTTCTTGAACAACTCCACATAACCCGACGGATAAACATGCTTGATAACAAAAGGTCCAATCCACCTAGAAGTTAGCTTAGGTTGCTTGATCTTAAACTTAGACAAAAACAACAAAACCTTAGCTCCAACCTTAAATTCCTTTCTACGGATCCTCTTATCATGCCAAACCTTGGTTCGCTCCTTGTAAAGCCTAGAATTCTCATATGCACCTAACCTAAGCTCATCAAGCTCATGGAGTTGCAACATCCTAAGTTCACCGGCTTCCATCATATCCAAGTTTAAATTTCTCAAGGCCCAATATGCCTTATGCTCAATCTCAATAGGTAAATGACATGTCTTGCCATAGAGCAACCGGTATGGCGTGGTGCCAATCGGCGTCTTATAAGCCGTCCTAAATGCCCACAAGGCGTCATCCAACTTCTTTGACCACACCTTATGGTTATCTCCCACAGTTTTCTCCAAAATTCTCTTCAAAGCCCTATTGGTGTTTTCTACTTGCCCACTAGTTTGTGGATGATAGGAAGTAGAAAAGTAATGTACAACACCATATCTTTTCATGACCTTAGCTAATTGATGATTTGCAAAGTGTGTTCCTCGGTCACTAATTAAGGCTCTAGGGCAACCAAATCGGCAAAACAATTGTTTAAGGAAATCAATTACTACCCTAGCATCATTCGTGGGCAAAGCCTTGGCTTCGGCCCATTTAGACACGTAATCAACGGCGACAAGAATATATAGGCACTTATTAGATGATGGGAATGGTCCCATGAAGTCTATACCCCAAATATCGAAAACCTCACATACCTGAATGCTCTGTTGAGGCATCTCGTCCCGCTTAGTGATGCTTCCTTGTCTCTGACAGATGTCACAAGTTTCCACCAAAGTTTGAGCCTCCTTAAAAATTGTCGGCCAATAAAAACCTGCATCAAACACTTTCTTACCTGTGATTGAAGGACCGTAATGACCTCCAGTAGGACCATAGTGACAAGCATCCAGAATCTCCCTAGTCTCAGCTCCAGCTACACATCTCCTCACCATGCCATCTGCACAAACTCGAAACAAGTATGGGCTATCCCAAAAATAGTACTTGGCATCCGATATGAGCTTCTTCTTCTGTTGGTGTGTGAAGTCATTTGGTATCTCACCTGCAACTAAATAATTGGCAATATCTGCAAACCACGGAACATCATCAGAAGTAGAAATAAACATTAAACATTCATCGGGAAAGTGATCATTGATCTCCCCATCACGAAGTTCCTCCCGGTGAGGATCTTCCAGGCGACTCAAATGGTCGGCAGCCAAATTTTCAGCCCCTTTCTTATCCTTGATCTCAATATCAAACTCTTGCAACAACAAGATCCAACGGATAAGCCTGGGTTTAGCATCTTGTTTCGAGAACAAGTACTTAAGGGCTGAATGGTCCGTAAAAACTATGGTCTTACTTAACACAAGATATGATCTAAATTTATCAAAAGCAAAAGCCACGGCAAGCAACTCCTTTTCAGTTGTGGTGTAATTTTGCTGGGCGGGATTCAAAGTTTTGCTAGCAAAGTAAATGGGCTTGAAATGTTTCTCAACCCTTTGCCCAAGCACGGCTCCTACAGCAAAATCACTCGCATCACACATCAATTCAAAGGGCAATTCCCAATCCGGCCCGACCATGATAGGTGAATTGGTCAACTTCTCCTTAAGAACCTGAAAAGCACTTACAGAAGAATCATTAAACTCAAAAGGGACGTCCTTCTCCAACAAGTGGGTCATAGGACGAGTAATCTTAGAAAAATCTTTAATGAAACGGCGGTAAAAGCCGGCATGTCCAAGAAAACTCCTTACCCCTTTCACATTGGAAGGCGGGGGTAATTTGGCTATAACGTCAATCTTAGCCCTATCAACCTCTATCCCGGCCTTAGACACCTTGTGACCTAGCACAATACCCTCGGTCACCATGAAGTGACACTTTTCCCAATTTAAAACAAGGTGTGCCCTCTCACACCGTTCCAACATCTTATCCAAGTTATGCAAGCAAGTACGAAATGAGTCCCCAAAAACCGAGAAATCATCCATGAAAACCTCCATGGAGGTTTCAAGCATGTCCTGGAATATGGCTATCATGCACCTTTGAAAGGTGCCCGGGGCATTACATAGACCAAACGGCATTCGCCGATAAGCAAAAGTGCCAAAGGGGCACGTAAAAGTGGTCTTTTCTTGATCCCTTGGATCAATGGGTATTTGAAAGTACCCGGAAAACCCGTCAAGGAAACAAAAATACTCGTTACCTGCAAGTCTCTCTAGCATCTGATGAATAAAGGGTAAAGGAAAGTGATCCTTTCGGGTGGCGTCATTAAGCTTTCGGTAGTCAATACAAACCCGCCATCCCGTTACAGTTCTAGTAGCCAAGAGTTCCTTATTTTCATTTTCAACCACTGTCATGCCCCCTTTTTTGGACACACAGTGGACAGGACTTACCCAAGAACTATCAGCAATAGGGAAAATGATCCCTGCATCTAACAACTTAATAACTTCTTTCTTAACAACCTCTTTCATATTAGGATTTAGCCTCCTTTGTCTCTGGACAACGGGCTTAACATCATCAATAAAATCAATCTTATGCTGACAAAAACTTGGACTAATACCTGGAATGTCAGTAGTTTTCCAAGCAAAAGCCCGCTTATGAGCTCGGAGCACAGCCAAAAGGAGTCCTTTCTCGTCACCCGAGAGTGAGGACGAGATAACTACTGGTAAAGATGATTTACTTGCCAAGTAAGCATACTCCAAATGTGCAGGCAATGGCTTAAGCTCCAAATCTGTAGGTGGTACATCAACTGAATTAGGCACCCTTGAGCTTCCATCAGCAACAACTCTCTCAAAGCTCTCATCCACTGGAGGTGTCTCATCCAAGTTAAGTGCCATAACTTCTGCGAATAAATCATCATCAGAAATTTCCCCCGATCCTAGATTTGCAATCTCCTCATCTCCCATATCGGTCTCCATCAACTCCTGGAACTCTCGGTCCAAAGCATCATCAATCACATCAATCCTGAAACATGACTCATCATTAGAATATGAATGCTTAATAGACCTCTCAACATTAAAAACAATCCTATCTGCACCCACACCCAAAGATATTTCCTTATCTTTCACACGGATGATAGCATCCGCGGTATTAAGAAATGGTCTACCAAGTATTAGGGGTACCTGTGCATCCTCCTTCATCTCGAGGATGACAAAGTCAACTAGGAAAACAATATGGCCCACCTTGACTCTAATGTTTTCAGCAATACCCATGGGATACTGGAATGAATGGTCAGCTAGCCTTATACTCATGCGAGTTGGGCGAAGGATTCCTAAAGCCAACTTACTCCAAACCGAATAAGGCATCAAATTAATGCTAGCTCCTAAGTCAGCTAAAGCCTTACAAATAATGGTTCTAATAAAGCAAGTTATAAGAAAACTCCCTGGGTCTTCAAGCTTAGGGGGAATGCGGTTCTGCAAGATAGCAGAACACTCGGCATTGAGAAAAGTAGCTTTGGCCTCCTCCATCTTTGCTTTGTCCGTCACCAGTTCCTTAATGAACTTGGCGTAATGAGGCATCCCCTGTATCAAATCAACTAAAGGCACATTAATATGAACATTTGAAATCATCTGAACAAACTTGTTATACTGTTCCTTTAGCTTTGCCTTCCTGAACCGTTGTGGAAATGGAACTTTTGGTTTATAAGCTTTAACCTCGGGTTCCACAACCGGTTTTGGAAGAGTGACCGGAGTCTTCTCGGTCTGATTCTCCTCCAGCTCAATCTCCTCATCAATCTCATCATCATTACCTGAATCCTGTACATCTGAAACACAAACATTTGGCATAGTAGGAGGGTCATAAGATCTACCTGTACGGGTTGTAATGGCCTTGGCTTCCTCATTACGAGCTTGAGGTGGAGTGTACTTCTGCCCCGCATTTTGTCCCTGATTCGGCCCCATGCTAAACTGAGGCCTAGGATTCTGTTGAGTATTACTAGGCAGAGTACCATGAGGCCTAGAAAGTGCAGCCATCCTACTCTCAAGATCCTTAAAATTGACACATTGATTCTTCATATTTATCTCAACCTTCCCATCTATCCTATCCAACCTCTCATTCAACGCCTTAGTATCATCCCGAATCATCTGAATGCTAGAGTTCGTTTCAGCCTGATTACTAACCAATTGTTTCATCATCTCCCTCAACTCGGCATTTGGATCGGTATTAGAGGAAGAAGAACATGACCCCTGTCCTTGTTGAGTTTGTTGTTGTGGTTGACTCTGAAAGTTATCTCTCTGCCATCTATTTCCCGAAAAACGAGAATTATTAGTAGGAAAAGAAGGGTTATAAGTAGGATTACCTGAAGAACGGCTTTGGAAACCGGTATTGCGTTGGTAGCTCCCTTGTGGTTGATTCTTAATGTAACTCACATCTTCGGGTCCCCGACTCGGACAATCTTCAGAATAATGCATATTACCACAATGGTCACACCCCTCGGCTACTACCTTTACATCCCGTTCAAGTGCTCCAAACCGACTCTCTTGCATAGCAAATCCCTTTTCCATGCGCTCAGACAGCGCTCTAATCTCTCCAATCATCCCAGAATCATGACTAGTCTCAACCTTTGCGACCCTACCTTGGCTAGTACCTTTCTTTAGTCTTCTCTCATTCCTCAAAAATCTATCATCATCCATATTTGCATTGTCCTTTGCCATGGACTCCAAAATATCAAAACCTTCATTGGGTGTAATTTTGTTGAAACCACCACCAAAAGCATATCCTAACTCACGTTTGGACTTCTTATCTAGGCCATCAAAAAAAAGCTCAACATATTGCTCCTTAGTCATGTTATGGCCCGGACAATTCCTCAACATTTCTTTAAACCGAATCCATGCATCTACCACATCTTCATCTTCATCTTGGTCAAAGGACCTAATCAAATTCTCCAACTTCCTTTGAGTTCTAAGTGAGTAAAACTCACCAATGAAAGCTTGCTTGAGTTGGTCCCAAGTTGTTATGGAATTTTCCGGAAGATCATTAAACCAATCTAAAGCATCCCCGGTAATAGACATAGGAAAAGTTTCTAGTTTAACTGCATTCATTTGGTTGTTCCCATATTGGTATAACCGTGCCAACTTCTCAAACCTCTCTAAGTGCTGGTATGGATCCCATTTCCTTTTACCATCAAACTGTTGCTCCTCAATGCTCTTAAGATGATTACCTTTCAAATTGAAATCATGACCAATGGCTGGGGGTCTTATAGGACTACCACGGTTGGCAGGAATAGTGCGGACTCTCTCACCATACCGGATGTCATTCAGATCCCTTTCTTCGTCTCCCATTTCCTCTTCTAATTTAACTTCGAGATCGAAAAACTCGTCTAAATAGAACCCGTCCTCGTCCGAATCAGGAGTGGGTTTAGCAATAGGTGAGAATGGTGTAGGTGTTGTGAAGTTAAATCTACGTCTTGTTGGTGTTCTCAAAGGACTATTTAGAGGTAAACCAGAAGACCTCAAGTTCATCAACCAAGTAGTAGACCTGTAAAACACAACTAACCAAACACGTCAACTGCACCTGTGATAAGAAAAGAAAAGAAAAACTAAACTATTAAAGCAAATAACATCCTCACGCGTGAGGAAGGATCAAACCACTAAATTAACAACTAAAACGGCACACAATCCCCGGCAGCGGCGCCAAAAACTTGATGTGCTAAATCGAGTTTAAAAATTATAAACTAGAAATACCTAAAAACTCACTACTACACACTATCGGGCAGTGGACCCGATCGTATGCAATATAGTTAAAAAGTAAGTCCAGGTTCGTTCACGGGGATTGGTTTGAATCAATTGTTTAGTAAAATGGTTTGGAAAAAGGGTGTTGCTTCAAATCTCTCTTTGACTATAACTTTAAAGACAAAATGCGTAAAAGTAAAGGTAAGCCTCAATCAACAATGGTAAAGATCATCCACCTTGACTTCGCTAGACTTCAAACATGATTGCTTTCAATTAAGACCAATTTCATTAAGAGTTGACAGGATAATCGTGAAAGGATAAATTGCTCGCGTGGTACCACCAACCGCTCACAAATCACCCCAACACCTAAGTTGCTAGTTTAATTACCCAAGCTGGTACCACCAATGCCTAGACAATCTTACCAACAATTAGTTTACTTGACTATCAAATGACCAATCGTGCCTATGTGAAAATAACGTGGTACCACCAACCGTTACAAAACACGTTGACAAAATTATTCCTTTTATTAAAATGACATTCACTACCATACCATGAACTAGTGATAATTGCTCATAGACAAGCAACCGTTGAAAATCACATATGTATTCGACTAGTACCACTAACGAAGAACACACATGCGACCAATATCAAATTAATACAAATAAAGGAATTAAATCATCAAGATCTCGACACCACGATAATTGAAATCAACTCTTTGAACTAAAACATATAGCAATCACCTCATTCGTCTAGTTTCATCAAGGTGGACAATTGAAAGATTAGCCACACATGATTAAATTGAAATTACAATCAAAATCAAGGAAGAACATGATGTACCAATCGTTTGGGGAAAAGAAATTGTAAGACAATAAGGTAGATACGATCTAGATGGGTGCACGTGAATCTTCAACGAATCGGAAGTTGATGAAATCTTGAATTGATCCTTGAAGGGTTCCCTTGTAGTGCAGCTCCTAGAAAGAATATTTGATAGTTTGGGAACTAGGTTATTTTTCTATTTATATCTCCCTTCAATTGGTGCAAAAGCTGCCCAAAACCCTTCAGAGCCGTCCCTTCACTGCGGCGCAGTGGGTGAGTAATGCCCCCACTGCGTCGCAGTGCATATACACTGCCCCATTTGTGTTCATTTGTCAAAGCCGACTGCGGCGCAGTGGGCACATGCATATCCCACTGCGTCGCAGTGCAAACGTACTGGTTGAATCCCTCATTTCCACTGGCCGACTGCGGCGCAGTGGGCCTTGATCACCCCCACTGCGTCGCAGTCCATTCTTACTGGTCTCGAAGCACTTTCCACAAAGATGACTGCGGCGCAGTGGAGGCAAACTTTCCCACTGCGTCGCAGTGTAAATGTACTGGACGAAGGCCACACATCCACTAATGAAGACTTGCATATTCTCTATCTCTTTTCACCTCTCGAACTCTCCAATCAACTTCATGACCTCAAAATTACTCGAAATTGCACCAAATGGAAACGTCACCTGTTTAGAACCTGAAACCACTAACAAAACCCATAAACGCGCCAAATGCCCGCAAAATCGACTAAAAACATATAATAAAAAGGCCAATAAC
>CM067172.1:132439325-132516731 GCA_034093135.1 Erigeron breviscapus
GATACTTAACCCTTTAAAAGAAGAAATCGTATCAATACCAATGAGTTGACGTTACCTATAGCTATAGCCTATAGGTATGCGGTATGCCTAGATACAAATTCTGAGCCCACATTACAGCAACCCATTTTCTTGTAGAACTTAGAAGCCCATCACACACTCCATTATGGGGGCATAAGTGCAACCTAAGGAGCCTATCACAACTGTATAGGGAGTTTGGGTAAGCTTATTTTGACATGTTTACACTAATTTGCAATAAGCTTATTAAGGCTACTAAGCCCATCTAAAATAGTTTCTCTTCCTTATATTAAGGCTATAAGCTAAGCTGTTTGGATGAAAGAAGAGATTATTATAAGCTACTCCATTAAGATCCCTTAATAAGCTATGCCAAAAACCACCTTATAAATCTTCTTTTTTTGAACGGCATCCCTGGTCGGCATCATGTATGGTCGAGACTAGGACATATCGTTTTCGAGCCCACAACTTTTGTACCACTTTATTTTTATATAATCTAATCAAACAAATCCGGAGTCTGGACCATTCTTAACTCAGTTATCAAAATGCTCATAGTGGGTCTTAATTCAAGAGAGTGCCAAAAAGAACAATATTCAACCAAATTAGGGAGATCAGTCTGAAGTTGTAACTCAAGCTTAATTAACATTCTTGCCAACGTTTTATGGTCTAGATACGAAGACTTAAACGTCTTCAGAATATCGAATTTGGAATTAAAGATAGTCATTCGACAATATTAATCAAAGTATGACAACTTTTAAATAACTGATCTAATGTATAACCGAAAAATACAGTAACTAGATTTGTAAGTCAATGAACCTACTAATAAGTAACCAACTACATTTTATGGATAAGAAGGAAGAACAGCCCAGTTAGAGTAAGAGGAAGTGTTTATTGAAGCTCCATCGTAGTTAAGCATATAGTTGCAGTCAATAGCAGGCGGCAGAGTGGTTGCTGTCGCAACAGTCTGGTGACACTGGTGATCATTAAAGCTGTGAATGGCGGTGATCGGTGTGCTTTCAACAGTCTCTTCGCAGGACATATCCGTGTACCCTGTTGTAGATACCGCTGCTTGTCTCTTGACTCCGTGTTCTTTGAGTATGGTTCTCAATGCTAGTACCTTAAAAAGTTGTAAATTTATGTAAAGTTAAGCAAAAGTTTTACCCAGTTAATAACATGTATTCCGACGAGTCTAATTTTAAATGTCTTAATTTGACTTTTTAAGTCTTACTTTTTCAACTTTGACTGTAAATATTTTTGTTTGTGTTATATAACATTTGATATAAAATATATGAATGCATCGTGTTTTAAATGTACTTTTTATTGTTATAACTTTCATTATCATATAATATAAACAAAATTATTTACGGTTAAAAGTTAAAAGAAAAAGACTTTAAAGTCCTGGACATTTGAAATGATACTGTATACTTACTACTCTATTTCATTGACACATTTCTTTGTAATCTTATATAGTATAGTCTTAGATAATATATATATATATACCTCATCTTGAAGCTTTTGTTTCTCTCTAAAGACGGTATCAAACTCTTGTTTAAGAGAATCATATAAGCGCTCGAGCTGCTTAGCCTTCCAACGAGCACGTCTATTCTGAAACCAGACTGCAATTTGTCTGGGCTGCAGCCCAAGTTCATGTGCAAGCTTCATCTTTCTATCAGGATCTAGTTTAATCTCCTCTTGAAAGCTATTTTCTAATGCTTCTAGTTGTTCAGTTGTCAGTCTTTTCTTCTTGTCCTGATTGTTGATATCATAATCAAGTTGGTTCAGCTCCATCATTGGTAAAGATCCCTGCTGCATCATTTGGTGCTTCAGCTCTGCCCCTCCTGTGGCCGTTCATTAAAACGTCAACGTTTTAAATATAGAATTTACAGATAAATCTTTATATGTTCGCCAATATAGACATCCCGTTTCTTTTTTTAGTCATTAAGTGCTTTTTCTACGAATTGTATTTCTGTATAATTATTATGAGTAAATGTATAGATTAAGCAGTATTGCGTTGCAGTAGATAAACTAATTGATTCAGTTACGGTGTCAAAATTACATGCTTGAAGACCATATGGGATGACAAACATAAAAAAATCCATTTATCTAAAAATATTGTAGATAAGCTAAATATATATGTACACATAAGTGTATCATGATGGTGAGGCCATATGCTATCAATGGCAGAGCCAGGACCAAATGTTACCAGGTGCACAAAGTGTTGTGGTGCATTTTATATAAATCGGATTTTTTTCCAAATTTTACACTAGAAAAAAAAGACCATATGGTTCATGTGAACCTCCAGCCCACCCCTGTATGCTATAGCAAAGTCTAACAAGAAATTCTTTGATATATTTCCGAACTTTCTATAAATACCATGCTTTTAATAGAACTACATGAAATGAAAATGCACAAAATCGAGCAAAAACAGAGTCTAAATTAATTACCAGGTGGGTATAGATACGGGTCATTGTTACAGTTGTAGAGAAAGGCAAAAGAACTCTGACTAGCCCGCGGATTGAACGGTATGGGGTTGCTGTTACTCCATTCCATCTCTTTTCTCAATATGTTTCTTTGCACAACTTGAGTATAAGTACTTAGCTAGCCCTGGCACAGTCCTCTAATATATATATATATGTATATATACTCGTATAAGGGTGTTATGGTGAATCTAATTTATGTGAGGAAGATGTGTATTTATATGACAAGTTATTGTTTAAGCAATTAAGGGTTGAGACATTTAGACAATAGTACTCTTTGTGGGTAATAATATATGGGAGTGATAAATTTGCAACAATAACCATAATGTATAATATGTATACTTGTTGTGTATGGCTAAAAGGTGTTGTAGATTTATCACTACCCATAATATGTAGGGTAAATTACACGTATGATACATGTGGTTTTCAAAATGACTGGTTTCATCTTAACTTTTAAAATTTACAAAAATCATATCTAAGGTTAACATTTTTCCCCTCAAGCCATACCCACAAGTATTCGGATTGAGTAATTTTTGTAGGTTACTTTAAGTTTTTCAACATGGATGGTTCCTGTGTATGGTCCAAGTAGAAAAATATAAACTCTACTTATCACTAGTGTAACTTTTACAAATTAGGATGAAACAAGTCATTTCAAACAAAGCAGTTATCAATTTACCCTAAGACTATCCACAACAAGGGCGTCCGTGGGAAATTTGTGGTGACATAACGGGTGTTTGTAGGAATTGTTGTGGATGGTGAGGTGGAGGGTATCCATCCTTAGGTTTTTGTGGCAAAAGAATGGAGGTAGATGAGAGAAGTTGCAAACTAAGAGCATGGGGTATGGTGTGGAAATTATGTGGGTGTCTGTAAGAAGGATTAATAAGTTGTTTTTGTAAGTTAAAAATGTTTGTGAGAAGGATAAGTCGAAAAACTAATGTGACATGCTAATTAGGTTGTTTGTGTGAAAGACACCCTGTCACTGATGCGGATAGCCTAATATTCCGTCCCACTAGAAGTGTCAGTTTTGAATTTTCAAAGTCTTTTTTGTGCAACTTTGACCTTAAATATATTTGTTTGTGTTATATGATACTTGATGAAAGTTATATGAATTGATTGAGTTTTAGATGTGCTTTATTGAATATAACTTTCATCGAATATTATATAATACAATTAAAAATATTTATGGTCAAAGTTATAAAACGAAGATTTTGAAAATTCAAAGTAGGACACATATGATGGGACGGAAGGAATATATAATTTACTACTACTATAAAAAGGTTGGTATGTGGAGGGTCACAATCTGGTCCCCAATGGATCCAACGTTGTCTAATTAAGCTTGCATGCATACTGCATCTTTATAATACTAACTAGGGGTGGGAATGAGCCGAGTCGAGTCGAGTCGAGTTTCAGGATATTTAGGTTTGTTTGTTTATTTATTACTCCAATCGAGCTCGAGCTCGTATAAATATTCAATATTGAGCTCGAGCTCGAGCTCGACTCGACTCATTAGTGTTCGAGCTCGAGCTCGAAGCTCGTATAGTTATTTGAATACTTGTAGGATTAACTTAGTTCGAGTTTCGTTTCCATGTTTAGGAGCTCGAGCTTGATTAGCTCGTGTTATAAAGCGGTACATGTTACCGTTAAACATTTATCGATCCTCATTCGTGTATACTCAGAACTTTAATCACATTACTATGAATAGAAACAGTCTATTAAAATGACCAATATTGAAATAAAGTTAGTTACTTTATACATATAGTTATATGTTATCCTTATAGAAAGAACTTTGGACAAAATCAACTATATGATATTCGTTTTTGTTTTAGTACTAAAGGATACCTAATATGTATTAGTTATCAAATATGTTACCATTAAACATTTATCGATCCTTAATCGTGTATAATCAAAACTTTGATCACATTACTATGAATAAAAATGATCTATTAAAATGATCACTATTGAAATAAAGTTATTCACAGCATACATGTAGTAATATGTTATCATTATAGGCCAACCTTTGGACAATTTAACTCTATACACAGACATATATATATATATAAAGGGTAATTGGATGGAAACCCCCTGATTCCATGTACCATTTGGTACCCACTAATCCTCCAGCCAGGCTAGTGTCCAGATGATTCTCAACCACTTAATAATCCCCTGATTATCTCAAGTTTGCCTTTGGCAAGACTTGAACCCAAGACCTCCCCTGAAAAGTGACGGCTGGTGGCTTCTAAGCTATTACCCAATGGTTATATATATATATAGGATAGATATCAAATGAAAAGGTACCTTAAGGAGAGAAGGTTCGTTTTTTATTTTTTTTAGCTTGTTTTTTTGAACTTTTTTGAACTTTTTTCATTCTCTCTTTAATTAACTTATTCCATATAAAAATTTTAAAAAATTTTTAGAAAGGTTTTTTTCCAAAGGGTGTAGCCCGTAAGCTAAAGGCGAAGCCTCTCAGTCTATGACGGAGCCATGATAGCTAAGGGCGAAGCCCGTTAGGTAGATCACTCCATCACCGATCACCCCCTATGACCTATCACCCTCTATGACCTATCACTCCCACCAGCTACCCCTTATTAATATCCTTAAGGGCGAAGCCCGTACCGTACCCTTACATGTATAACTCACTAACTCGGGTTAGAAATTTTTATTTTTATTTATTTTTAATTTTTTTTTTTTTATGGATTGAATTAATTAAAAAAAGAGTGAAAAAAGTGAAAAAAAAACAAAAAAACAAGCTAAAAAAAAATAAAAAACGAACCTTCTCTCCTTCTCTCTTAAGAACCTTCTCTCTGGATCTCTACCCTATATATATATATATATACACATATATATATATATATATATAATACCAATCATAATTTTGATAGATCGTTTTTATTCATGGTAATATGATGAAAAGTTTGTTTGTATTTTTGCATTTATCCTAAAACAAGTTATCTCACAAAAATTAAAATGAATAATAAGATGTTATTTTAAATATATATAAAAAAGATTTAGATAAAACATATTATATTTACATTTTTTAAGAATATGTATTAGTTATCAAAATAATAAGTTAAAAAAAGTTAATATGTTAAGAGCAAGCGACACATATCACATTACTTGGAAGTTGAAATAAATTGGAAAAATATTAAGTTTGATACACTATTAAAGTATTAAGTCTCGATTTTTTATTTATTTAAGTAATACATAAGCGAAATGGATAGTAATGGTTAAAGACTTAAATGTTTGATCCTTTATATAAAATATATGCAAAGATGATAATAAAAAGATGGTTGTTCTTGGTGGTTAAAGTGTCATCCATTAAACTTAGAGGTCATGGGTTCAAGTCTCCTTAGTAACATATAAGTGATATTTTTAACCATTTATGGCAACGCTCGAGTAGCTCGACTAGTCACGTAGCTCGTAAAGCTCGTTCGGATCGAAAAAGTAAACGATCTTTCGAGCGAGCCGAGCCCAATTTTTTCTTTTAAAGCTCGGCTCGTCTAACTAATCGAGCTCGTTTTTTGGTTCGGGTTCGACTCGAACTCGATATAGTTAAACTCGAACTCGGTTTAAACGAGTTCGAGCAGCTCGTGAACAACTCGGCTAGATTGCCACCCCTAATACTGACAATATATGCCTTCACTTTTCATGTCTCCTCTGGCTCATTATATATTACGTCCAGTCCATAACTTTTTTTTGTTCTTTAATATCTGTGTCTGTCTAGACAGGCTTGCCCAAACTAACTTGGGTCCAAACGTAGGAAGAGACAAGCAAGGTATCCAGGTGTCTTGTCAAGATTCTATATAACATGTAATGAGTACTTGACTGCTAGCTTTGGTAGTAATACTTCTCTTGTTTAAAGAGGGATTGGAGACAAGGGAGACATAGAGATAATGACTTTAAAAAGACTATATTACTCGTATTAAGAACATGAAAAATGCAATGACCCATCAATATATCACATGAGATCTAAGAGTAAACGCGCTAAGGCCCCCACGGGGGATGATGAATGTTAAACGGAGGATTAATTGAACATTGATGGAGCCACCACGTATATATACGCATAAAAGGAATGGCAAGTCCGGCAATGTAAAACCTGAACTCAATTAGCTAAGCTAGTATCATTGTCGAACATTTAATTTTGTTAATTAGAACGTTTACAAAGAATAAATCATTTTCAAATTAGTGGCTTAGGAATAGGACATTTCAAAAGTCTTTTGAACCTCCATTTAATTAATTAAAAAAACAAAGGGGTAATGGGTGAGATACCTCGTTTCATGTACCGTATTGATATTCAGAGCGCATACTACATAGAACTCATGTCCGGTAAGTCACCATCCTCGCACATGGATAATAAGATATTGTTTCTCTACTTACCTTTATCAAGTTTTGAACCTTAAACCTTTAATCTTCCTCAGTGGGCCTATATGGTCACATGATAGCGGTGATATTGATAACCTCCATTTGATTATAAACATCCTGGGATGATTAGGAAAAAGTTCAAAAAGAGCTACGAAAATAATTGTTTTATTGTGTACATTAAAAGTCAAATGCTCAATTCTTCTTGGATGTATAACGTCTTAACAAGAAAAATACTTAAAAAGAGTACTCTTATATCGTCCATTTATCCAATTTTTAATTGTACGGAGGATACTTAAAAAGAGTACTCAATCATCTTTTTGGCAAATCTTGTAAGCAAGATATTGAGAATCCTGTACGTACAAGAGAGATATATGAGTCAATGAATTGCAGAACGTATATATATATATATATATCCCCACAATTAAAAGAGAACGATCGAGGCATTTAAAAGAGGAGAAGACAGTGGGTGTGGTGGACCCACAAAAAGGACGAGTACGTACGTATGCATGGATTCTATTGGAGTATATATCACAGTAGTACTATATATACATATATATGGACATGATGTTTGTGTAGCAGATGGAGCATACATGTCGTTTTCCTTATAACGAGAGTTGTTCATAATTTATTATCGCGTGCACATCATAGGGGACCATATATTAAGTTGTGACTAATCAACTTTAATTTCTTGTATTAAAAAATTGGGAAAATTTCATTACATACCCCTGTGGTTTGCCATATTATCAAGTTTCACCCCTCTTGTTTTTTCTTATCATTAGATACCCATATGGTGAATTTTTGTGTCATTACATACCCCTGGTACAAACGTCCGTTTGTACCCAGCCGTCAACCCCCTCACGTGTGTTCCACGTGAGGGTATTTATGTCCACACACATCATATATATTCATTTCTTTTTCCCTTTAATGATTTATACCTACCAAAAACCCCAACTGCTTTCCCTCTCGATTACACCCACTTCGTTTTCCCCAACCTTAAATTTGACCCCTCTGCTTTCAATCAATACGATTCAATGGTTAAAGAAAGTGTTTATTCAATGTTTAGGTCTCGAAAATTCAGTGAAAAAGAGCAGAGATCGCTAGATGCAAACTATAGTAAGTGACCTAATTTTTTTAACTTTTTTTGGGGGTTTTTTATTTGATCAATGAAAATACAAAATATGTGTATTTTCTTCAACTTACCCATTTTTTTTCTTATTTGATTGCATTACAGAGGATTTTCCAAGCTATTTTTCAATTCGAATTCACCATGCTGGATTCTTCACACGACCTCCAAACAGGATCTACTATAATGGGAAAGAGGCAGTTGTGGATTACATAGACAGTGATAAGTTTTCAATCCATTCCTTTAATCGTTTTGTTACTAAATTAGGTTATGATTCTAGATTGGTAATGTTCTATCATTATCTAAGACCTGATCTGTAACAACCGTCCTAGAAATGTTCTCAATAAATCCTTTAAAAAGCACTTTCGCCACTTGAACGGCCAGACAGTTCAATTTAAGTAAGTTCTTGACGTGTTTTAGACCCAAATTATGTGTTTATATGAAGATCGATTCGACCTTAAATCATGATTATATGGCGAATTTATGAGTAAGGTCGATAAAATACTAAAGTGCGGTGCATGAACGTTCGTGTTCATAAAAGTTCTAGTTCAAAAATGTTCGCAATTAGTCCTTGCATTTATTAAATTCATTTATTATGGGAAGACTATAAATAGAAGAGTTTAGAGAGAGAAAACCCTATTCATCATCTTCTCTATCTCTCTCTCTCTCTCTCTAAAAACCCTCTGGCAGCCATAAAACACACACAAATCATCTTTTGATTTGTGATTGTGAAATCAAAATCGTTTGTACTTCTAGCATCCTTGTGATAATCAAAACACATTTCTGGAATCAAATCTCAGGTAACAACAACGAATTATGAGTTTTGATCAAATTAAAAGTATACTTTTTAAAGTTTATGTTCTTGATAATTTGGCCCAGTTCTTGAACGAAAATCATGTTAAAAGTTAATGGGTTTGTGTCTAAATGTGTTTAACAACATTTTTATGAACAAATTTGGGTCATAACGTACTCTAATCTCAAAACCCATTTTTGAAAAATGAAGAAAGTATGTTCTTGAGTGCCATAACTTGTCCAGGTGTTATTTGATCTTGAAAAGCCTTAAAAGTGATATAAGTTGTTGTTATTATGTGTATAAGTACTAATGCTATGTGCTAACATGTCTTAAAATCGATCTAGACCTTCGTATTATGTCCATGCTTTTGTTCAGCCCGCTTAGGACCTGGAACGATCCTGGCTGGGACGATCTTGACCCCAAGATCGTCCTAGGCAGCCCACCTTGGTGCCTTATGCTTGTTCGTCGATCTTGTGTGGTGTTGTGATGTTGTTGGTGCGTTTTTTTTTGGGTAACTAATCCTTTGGATCGGTTTTGCTCAAACACTTGTTCTTGAACTAGAAACGACCCTGTTCTTGTCCTTGGAAATGAAACGATCTTGACCCCATGAAACGATCTTGGCTTGGCAATTAAGACGATCTTGAATCTGGTCCAGTAAAAACGACCTTGAGCCTTGGACACTAAGACGATCCTAGCCTTGACTCAATAAAACGATCTTGAACCTTGACCTATGAAACGATCTTGAACTAGGAATTGTAAGACGATCTTGTGCTAATCACCTAGGACGATCTTGTGCTAAACATCTAGAACGACTTTGGCCTGATGAAAACCTAGGACGATCCTGACCTAGTACAACTCTAAAACGGTCTTGACCCTAGCTTGGCCTTAAAACGATCTTGGCTTAAGACAAACTAGGACGATCCTGAGCAGTGAAACCTGAAACGATCCTGATCAAACAGTGGGACGATCTTGAAGTCCAAAACCCTAGACGATCTTGTACTCTTTAAGAAAACAACATGAACTTGTTCTATATCATACCACACTTGATCATTAATCACCAAACCAGTTCATAACATCATTATCACGCGATCAATCACATTCAAGGCTACTCATTGACAATAAAGCTAGTTCCTAAATCGATCTAAAACAACGTACATTGTGCAAACCCTAATTGAAAGTACACCAAAGACATGTTCTATCTTAATTACTAAAGTATGAGTTCTATGAACAACTAAATTAAGTTCTAAGGCTAGAAATCATAAATAAAGACACATTAAACCTTATAATTACTTATGTGTGAGTTCCAAGACGTTCAGTTCGAGTCCAGTTCATGTACTTAAAGTTCATTTAAACTCATTTTGAGTCAAAACGTTCAAAGATCTTCAAGGGACCAAATCATCAGTTCATCAAGGACATTTCAGTAATTAATTAGTCATTTGAACTAATATGTGTGCCTATCTATGAACAATAACTTGTACTTAGGCATCCATCAAGACGTACTTGGATTTCGATAGATATAACTTATCTATCTCTGTGCTTGTTCTCTGTGCTTATACTACTGTGCTTGTACCAGATCACTGTGAGTTCACTAATCCCCTTTCGTACATTTTGTTCAAGTTCTTTTATCGGGGACTGAAAAGCATGAAAACTACTTTGTACTTGTACATATGTTCTTGAACTATTTCACGTACTATTTTATGATCTTACGAGATACTTATGATATGATTCCTAATTATTTAAAAGAGTATTTAAGTCTTGAATGGGCAGGATCTTAAATACATTTATATTGTTTAAGGGAGTATTTAAGTCTTGAATGGGCAGGATCTTAAATACCTCCATACTACTGTACTTGATCTTTAACGTATTCTAGTTCGTACTTGTACTTGTTCAGTTCTTATTCACTGCTATCAATTCATATCCCACAGTTCAGGGATTGAACCGTAGATAATTATGGACAGCGCTGTTAGGGTAGGCCCACCCTCATTCTCCGCAGTTCTGGAGGATGCATATTATCTGTTCTTGTTCTGATTTAGATCTTCTTGAAGTACTTGATTACTATGTGCATAAGTTCATTACAGTTCAGTTCTGGCCAATCGGGTTAGCAGTGACAATACATTTACAGTTCATTAATTGTTCTTATACGATTCTTACTATTACAAAGTACTTTTGTTAAACGTGCAGATATTATGACCAGTTCTTACTCTACATATTATTATATGTACACGTACTAGTACTTTATGTGAATCTCACCAACTACTTTTGTAGTTGACCTTTGAACTTACATGCTTTTCAGGCTAGACTAGCAGATCTCTTAGCATAGGAGTCTTCCTCTTTAAAGCTCTTCTCTTTTGGGCGATTGTTCGTACGTTCAAGACCGGAAGCCGTGAAGATCTCACTTTGCTCATTCAGTTCAGACTCCTGTACTTCTAGACAATTGTTCTGTCTTTGATTATTTACTATTCTGGGTATATCCCAAGTGCTGTAATAACTTTTATACTCCTTCTCTTTTATGTTATTGGCTGTGTTGGAACTTGTACTGTGTGCTTTTGTGCTTGTCTGTACATCCCGTATATTCCGCTTTAGCGGGGTGTTACAGTTGGTATCAGAGACATGGTTATAGTGAACACCGAGCTTTTTCCTAAGGAAAACTCGAGCTATAACTGGAATCCACTCTGAGGTGATCCTTTGTATGACCGGTTTGAGTAATGGGAACTTTTCCCCAATTAGATATAACCTGATCAACTACATCTAATTGCGGATATAGTTCCTAGTACTCAAGGTGTGTCATTGAAGGTGTCACCCATCTCTTAGAGCCTTAGTAAGAACCTTGTGCAATCTCGTTCTTCGATCATATCAGTTCTAGTTCACTCGTTCTCTTAAGACATACGTTCTAGTGCTTCGAGGATAGGCCTTAGAGCTTATACGACTATAGGTCCTTATCGTACGACTGTTCTTGTTCATATATTGTACTAACGACGATCGTTTATTAACGTACTACGTACTTGGAGCTATAGACTTGTGCGAAACGTAACCGAGTTCATATTTCTATCTTATTAGGGGCATAAGGAAGAATGCCGCCTAAACGTGGACGAAGAGCTAAGACTGCACCAGCTGTTGAACCTACTCAACCTGGTATAAATGCGAATGTCAACTTTACCTTGGAAGATGTAGCAGACCTCATCACTGACCGCATGAATGCGATGATGCCAAATCTTGCTACCCAAGTTGCTCAGATGCTGGAAATTCCACTAACTGAAGGTACTAGAACTACTAGAGCAACTCAGAATAGGAGGACTCAAGAAGAACCTGAACAGAACCAGGAAGCGAATGGTGATTCGGATGGAGCTAGCCAGATTAACACCCGAGCCACCACTGAAGGCAGAGTCACCCGAAGCAGAGGGTGCCAATTCAAGACTTTCACTCAGTGCAAACCCCCAGTCTACACAGGGGAGAAGGGTGCTGCAGAACTATTAATGTGGTTTGAAAACATGGAAGAAGCCCTATACCACACTGAGACTACTGAAGACAAGATGGTGGAGCATGCGACCAGCCAGTTTGACGGAGCTGCTAGATCTTGGTGGACTGGCATCGTCACCACTATTGGCAGGAAGTCCGCCTATGCTTACACCTGGGAAGAACTTCAGAAGATGATGAGAGCTGAGTTCTGTACCAAAGATGCCTTACAGGAGTTAGAACAAGAATTTTGGGATTTGAAGATGGAGGGTGTGGAAATTGAGAAATACATTTTGAGGTTTAATGAGCTTGCTAGACTTGTGCCACACTTAGCTTCTACTGAAGAGAAGAAGATTGATCGCTTTATCTGGGGTTTGATTCCTGAGATCCGTCGTGACCTCACCAGTAAGGGCCCCAAGACCATGTCAAGAGCCACTGTACTGGCTAAGACCTTGACCAAAGATATTATCCGGTCAGGAGGTTTGACGGAGAATGCTGATAAGGGGAAGAGGAAAGTTGAAGAAGTGGTGGAAAGGAGGGTTGAACCCCCAAGTAAGAAGGGGAAGATCTTGAGGAACTATGCGGTGACCGCAGTGCCTGAACCAACAAGATATTCTGGAGCTTATCCAAAGTGCACCCGTTGTAACCTTCATCACACTGGTGCTTGTCCTGTCTGCTATAAGTGCCAAGGAATTGGGCATATGGCTAAGTACTGCAATGCTGTTTCAGCGAACTTGATCAGAACTAATCCTCCGCCAGTCAACAGAAATCCACCAATGAGAAATGCCAGACCTCCGCTACCACCTGCTGCACCAGTTCAAAGGAACCAGAACCAGAACGCCCAAGTTCAGCGTGTTGCTTATCCACGCGGGCCAAGAAACCAGAACCAACAGATCAACCAGCAACAGCAAAACCAACCAGGCCCTGCTAACGCCCGTGTTTTCGCTTTGAACGCTGAGGAGGCTCGTCAGAACCCTCGGGTTGTGACAGGTACTTTTCTTCTGAACGATCATTATGCTTCTGTACTATTTGACTCCGGTGCTGAACATAGCTTTGTGGCATTAGACTTTAAAGCTAAAACTAACATGATATCTGGCAAACTAAATGACAAATATGTGGTAGAATATGCAAATGGCCAAAGGTACGGTACCAATGAAATTGCTCTAGATTGCCCTTTGACTTTAGTAGACAAGAACTTTACAATTGATCTAATCCCCGTCAAGATTAGTAGTTTTGACATGATCGTGGGAATGGATTGGCTATCCAAGCACCACGCGACTATTTGTTGCCACGAGAAATCAGTTCATATACCGCTACCGAACGGCGAGATCTTGATCGTACAAGGCGATAAGTCCACGAACGAACTTAAAATCGTTTCGGCAATGAAATTCCGTAAGTACTTGGACAAGAAAGATCATCTTGTGTACCTAGCTCATGTCATTGATAAAAGTGCTAAAGAACCTAAAGTTCAAGACATTCCCATTGTTCGGGACTTCCCAGATGTCTTTCCTGACGACTTACCAAGCATTCCACCTGTTAGACAAGTCGAGTTCAATATTGATCTAGTTCCCGGTGCAGCACCAGTCGCTAAAGCACCGTACCGTTTAGCTCCTCCTGAAATGCAAGAACTGTCCAACCAATTACAGGAACTTTTGAGCAAAGGCTTTATCCGTCCTAGTTCATCCCCTTGGGGAGCACCGATCTTGTTCGTTAAAAAGAAAGATGGCTCCATGAGAATGTGCATAGACTATCGTGACTGAACAAATTAACCGTTAAGAACCGGTATCCCCTACCTCGCATAGACGATCTGTTTGATCAATTGCAAGGTGCTTCGTACTTCTCTAAGATCGATCTACGTTCAGGTTATCACCAGATTCGTGTTCAGGATGTGACGTTCCAAAGACAGCTTTTCGTACTCGTTATGGCCACTACGAATTTCTCGTTATGCCATTTGGACTGACTAATGCTCCAGCAATTTTTATGGACTTAATGAACCGTGTCTGTCGTCCGTTCTTGGACAAATTTGTTATTGTATTCATTGACGACATACTCGTGTACTCTCGGAACAAGACTGATCATGAACAACATTTACGTTCTATTCTTCAACTTCTTCGAGAAGAAGAGTTGTACGCTAAATTCTCTAAGTGCGAGTTCTGGCTTCGCCAAGTACAGTTCCTCGGCCACGTCGTAAACGAACAAGGCATTCATGTCGACCCGGCCAAAGTTGAAGCCATCAAAAAGTGGGAAGCTCCGAAAGCTCCTACCGAAGTTCGTAGTTTTCTTGGACTAGCTGGGTATTATCGTCGTTTTATCGAGAACTTTTCTAAGATCGCACTACCCTTGACTCAACTGACTCAAAAGACCAAAGACTTTATTTGGGGTGAACAACAAGAACGAGCGTTCCAAACCCTAAAAGACAGACTGTGTGAAGCACCTGTTCTAGCTTTACCAGAAGGCACCGAAGACTTTGTCGTGTACTGTGACGCTTCACATCAAGGACTAGGCTGCGTACTGATGCAAAGAGGCAAAGTGATCGCCTACGCATCTAGACAACTCAAAGTGCACGAGAAGAATTATACCACCCATGATCTAGAACTTGGAGCAGTTGTTTTTGCCCTAAAGATTTGGATACACTACTTGTACGGAACTAAATGTACTATCTTCACCGATCATAAGAGCTTGCAACACGTGTATAATCAGAAAGAGCTGAATATGAGACAAAGGCGCTGGGTGGAGTTACTAAGTGATTACGACTGTGACATCAAGTATCATCCCGGAAAGGCGAATGTAGTAGCTGACGCCCTAAGCAGAAAAGAACGAGTCAAAATCTTGTCTATCAAAGAGGCCGATCGTACAGACTTGAAACAACGTGTGATCGCAGGTCAAGAGATCGGATTGGAGTCAAAGGAAAACATAAAGGCAGAACGGTTAGGCCCAATCGCTCAAGAACTGGAAATTGATGACGAAGGAGTCAGGAAGTTCAAAAACCGAGTTTGGATCCCTGCAGCTAATGGTGTTAGAGAGATCATCATGCAGGAAGCTCACAGTTCAAGGTACTCGATTCATCCGGGCGCAGACAAGATGTACAAGAATTTGAAGCAAGACTACTGGTGGCCTGGGATGAAGAGAGAGATCTTTGAGTACGTCAGTAGATGTCTGACATGTTCTAAAGTTAAAATCGAACATCAGAAACCTTCCGGTTTACTGAAGCAATTAGAAGTTCCGGTGTGGAAGTGGGAAGATATTACCATGGACTTCATCATGAAACTGCCTCGTACAAAGGACAACCATAACTCTATTTGGGTTATCGTAGACAGACTGACGAAATCAGCTCGTTTTCTTCCAATTCGTGATGACTACTCACTAGAGAGACTCGCTGAGATCTATATTGACGATATTGTGACCAAGTACGGTGTCCCTTTATCAATAGTGTCCGATCGAGATCCTCGCTTCACATCTGACTTTTGGCAGTCACTTCAAGAAGCGTTAGGTACTAGACTTAACTTGAGCACCGCTTATCATCCACAGACGGACGGGCAAAGCGAACGTACTATTCAGACCTTGGAGGACATGCTCCGTTCTTGTGCATTAGAGTTCAGAGGAAGTTGGGACAAACATCTTCCGTTGATCGAGTTCTCGTACAATAACAGCTATCACACTAGTATTCAGTGTGCACCGTTCGAGGCCTTATATGGGCGTAAGTGCAGATCACCACTTTGTTGGCTAGACGCTGGCGAAAGAAGCTGGATGAAGCTCCCAGTCGTACAGTTCACTATAGACAAAATAGCTGTTATCAAAGAAAAGCTTAAGGCTGCCCAAGACAGACAAAAGTCCTATGCTGACAAACGCCGTAAACCCTTAGAGTTCCAAGAAGGCGATAAAGTTCTATTAAAAGTTTCCCCATGGAAAGGTACTGCCCGTTTTGGCAAGAAAGGCAAGTTGGCGCCTCGGTACATCGGACCTTATAAGATCATTAAACGGATTGGGCCAGTTGCGTACAAACTGGAACTACCCTTAGAACTTGGCAATGTTCATGACACATTTCACGTGTCCAATTTAAAGAAGTGCTTGGCTGACGACCCAACCGTCATTCCTATTAAGGATGTTCATATCGACGAAGGGCTTGAGTTCACTGAAAAGCCCATCGCAATCATTGATAGAGATGCTAAACAGACCAGACAGAGCAGAGTACCACTAGTTCGTGTACGTTGGAGTGCTAGACATGGATATAATGACACTTGGGAACGCGAGGACTTCATTAAGAAGAAGTACCCTCATCTTTTTGATCGGCAAGACTCTTAATTTCGAGGACGAAATCCTCTAAGTAGGGGAGAATGTAACAACCGTCCTAGAAATGTTCTCAATAAATCCTTTAAAAAGCACTTTCGCCACTTGAACGGCCAGACAGTTCAATTTAAGTAAGTTCTTGACGTGTTTTAGACCCAAATTATGTGTTTATATGAAGATCGATTCGACCTTAAATCATGATTATATGGCGAATTTATGAGTAAGGTCGATAAAATACTAAAGTGCGGTGCATGAACGTTCGTGTTCATAAAAGTTCTAGTTCAAAAATGTTCGCAATTAGTCCTTGCATTTATTAAATTCATTTATTATGGGAAGACTATAAATAGAAGAGTTTAGAGAGAGAAAACCCTATTCATCATCTTCTCTATCTCTCTCTCTCTCTCTCTAAAAACCCTCTGGCAGCCATAAAACACACACAAATCATCTTTTGATTTGTGATTGTGAAATCAAAATCGTTTGTACTTCTAGCATCCTTGTGATAATCAAAACACATTTCTGGAATCAAATCTCAGGTAACAACAACGAATTATGAGTTTTGATCAAATTAAAAGTATACTTTTTAAAGTTTATGTTCTTGATAATTTGGCCCAGTTCTTGAACGAAAATCATGTTAAAAGTTAATGGGTTTGTGTCTAAATGTGTTTAACAACATTTTTATGAACAAATTTGGGTCATAACGTACTCTAATCTCAAAACCCATTTTTGAAAATGAAGAAAGTATGTTCTTGAGTGCCATAACTTGTCCAGGTGTTATTTGATCTTGAAAAGCCTTAAAAGTGATATAAGTTGTTGTTATTATGTGTATAAGTACTAATGCTATGTGCTAACATGTCTTAAAATCGATCTAGACCTTCGTATTATGTCCATGCTTTTGTTCAGCCCGCTTAGGACCTGGAACGATCCTGGCTGGGACGATCTTGACCCCAAGATCGTCCTAGGCAGCCCACCTTGGTGCCTTATGCTTGTTCGTCGATCTTGTGTGGTGATGTGATGTTGTTGGTGCGTTTTTTTTGGGTAACTAATCCTTTGGATCGGTTTTGCTCAAACACTTGTTCTTGAACTAGAAACGACCCTGTTCTTGTCCTTGGAAATGAAACGATCTTGACCCAGACGATCTTGTCTTGGCAATTAAGACGATCTTGAATCTGGTCCAGTAAAAACGACCTTGAGCCTTGGACACTAAGACGATCCTAGCCTTGACTCAATAAAACGATCTTGAACCTTGACCTATGAAACGATCTTGAACTAGGAATTGTAAGACGATCTTGTGCTAATCACCTAGGACGATCTTGTGCTAAACATCTAGAACGACTTTGGCCTGATGAAAACCTAGGACGATCCTGACCTAGTACAACTCTAAAACGGTCTTGACCCTAGCTTGGCCTTAAAACGATCTTGGCTTAAGACAAACTAGGACGATCCTGAGCAGTGACAACTCTAAAACGGACTTGACCCTAGCTTGGCCTTAAAACGATCTTGACCCAGACGATCTTGTCTTGGCAATTAAGACGATCTTGAATCTGGTCCAGTAAAAACGACCTTGAGCCTTGGACACTAAGACGATCCTAGCCTTGACTCAATGAAACGATCTTGAACTAGGAATTGTAAGACGATCTTGTGCTAATCACCTAGGACGATCTTGTGCTAAACATCTAGAACGACTTTGGCCTGATGAAAACCTAGGACGATCCTGACCTAGTACAACTCTAAAACGGTCTTGACCCTAGCTTGGCCTTAAAACGATCTTGGCTTAAGACAAACTAGGACGATCCTGAGCAGTGAAACCTGAAACGATCCTGATCAAACAGTGGGACGATCTTGAAGTCCAAAACCCTAGACGATCTTGTACTCTTTAAGAAAACAACATGAACTTGTTCTATATCATACCACACTTGATCATTAATCACCAAACCAGTTCATAACATCATTATCACGCGATCAATCACATTCAAGGCTACTCATTGACAATAAAGCTAGTTCCTAAATCGATCTAAAACAACGTACATTGTGCAAACCCTAATTGAAAGTACACCAAAGACATGTTCTATCTTAATTACTAAAGTATGAGTTCTATGAACAACTAAATTAAGTTCTAAGGCTAGAAATCATAAATAAAGACACATTAAACCTTATAATTACTTATGTGTGAGTTCCAAGACGTTCAGTTCGAGTCCAGTTCATGTACTTAAAGTTCATTTAAACTCATTTTGAGTCAAAACGTTCAAAGATCTTCAAGGGACCAAATCATCAGTTCATCAAGGACATTTCAGTAATTAATTAGTCATTTGAACTAATATGTGTGCCTATCTATGAACAATAACTTGTACTTAGGCATCCATCAAGACGTACTTGGATTTCGATAGATATAACTTATCTATCTCTGTGCTTGTTCTCTGTGCTTATACTACTGTGCTTGTACCAGATCACTGTGAGTTCACTAATCCCCTTTCGTACATTTTGTTCAAGTTCTTTTATCGGGGACTGAAAAGCATGAAAACTACTTTGTACTTGTACATATGTTCTTGAACTATTTCACGTACTATTTTATGATCTTACGAGATACTTATGATATGATTCCTAATTATTTAAAAGAGTATTTAAGTCTTGAATGGGCAGGATCTTAAATACATTTATATTGTTTAAGGGAGTATTTAAGTCTTGAATGGGCAGGATCTTAAATACCTCCATACTACTGTACTTGATCTTTAACGTATTCTAGTTCGTACTTGTACTTGTTCAGTTCTTATTCACTGCTATCAATTCATATCCCACAGTTCAGGGATTGAACCGTAGATAATTATGGACAGCGCTGTTTAGGGTAGGCCCACCCTCATTCTCCGCAGTTCTGGAGGATGCATATTATCTGTTCTTGTTCTGATTTAGATCTTCTTGAAGTACTTGATTACTATGTGCATAAGTTCATTACAGTTCAGTTCTGGCCAATCGGGTTAGCAGTGACAATACATTTACAGTTCATTAATTGTTCTTATACGATTCTTACTATTACAAAGTACTTTTGTTAAACGTGCAGATATTATGACCAGTTCTTACTCTACATATTATTATATGTACACGTACTAGTACTTTATGTGAATCTCACCAACTACTTTTGTAGTTGACCTTTGAACTTACATGCTTTTCAGGCTAGACTAGCAGATCTCTTAGCATAGGAGTCTTCCTCTTTAAAGCTCTTCTCTTTTGGGCGATTGTTCGTACGTTCAAGACCGGAAGCCGTGAAGATCTCACTTTGCTCATTCAGTTCAGACTCCTGTACTTCTAGACAATTGTTCTGTCTTTGATTATTTACTATTCTGGGTATATCCCAAGTGCTGTAATAACTTTTATACTCCTTCTCTTTTATGTTATTGGCTGTGTTGGAACTTGTACTGTGTGCTTTTGTGCTTGTCTGTACATCCCGTATATTCCGCTTTAGCGGGGTGTTACATGATCAACCTGATTTAGATTATGGCTTGCTACCATTTGCTTGTGATCTTGATGTGAAAAAAATGGTATCTTATGTTGGGAAGTATCATATGTTTGATTTTTACATTGAACATAAAATAACAACTATTGAAAATTGGGATTATACTGGTCAAAGTAATGTTGTCATTGAAGAATTAGATGATGACACTGAAATTGTTCCTAGTCAAAAAATTGAACCAAAAACCCCTAGGACTTTTACTAGACTTTTATTGGAAGGTCCTAGTCAAGAAAGCCGTGAGAATGATGAAATCCATGCTGATCTCTTTATGGATGAACCTTATAATGTGACTGCTAATGAGGAAAGTGTTATGCATTCTGATAATGTGCCTGCCTGCTAATGAAGAAACTGTTATGCATTCTGATAATGTGCCTGCTAATGAAGAAACTGTTATGCATGATTATGCTAATGTTGAAAATGTGACTGGAAATGATGAGACTTTGATGCATGATGCAAATAATGTGACTGCAAATGATGATGATCAGTTTTTTAAGAATCAATTAGAAACAAGTGATAAGATAAATGATGTGGAAGTGGACATGAGTAAGTTCAAGGAACACTTTGAAAGGGATGATGAGTGGCTTAGGAAATCTGTAGAAACTGGAGTAGGGGATTTAGAGATTAATGAGGAAGTTGTGGGTATTGATTTTGATAAATATGACAGTGGAGAAGGAGAAGATAGTGATGGAGGTACCAAAAAGAAAAGAGTGAAAAAGGTTAAGAGGACAGTGAAAGAAGGTGTGGAACACACTGGTCCCTTTTATCCTGGACAGGCTTTCATTAGTCCAAAACAGATTAAGAGTTTAATTAAGTCTCATTCAGTGGTGACAAGAAGAAATTTGAAATTTGTTAAAAATGAGCCATCAAGGATAACAGTCAAATGTTTTGGTACTATGCCATGTTACAAGAAAAACAAAAATGTAAGTGGGGAATCTTTGGAGAATAGTGAAAAGGGAGATAATTTATTGAAAAAGGTAGATAAGGGCAAAGTTGTAGATAAAGGTAAAGGTGTTGAAAAGGTAGACAAGGGCAAATCTGTAATTGCCACCAAACCCACTTGCCCTTGGTATTTACATGTGTCCAAGACAGATCAAGATAAATATTGGTTTGTCAAGACTGTTGTTGAAACACATAAATGTTTACAATCCAGGCAAATTAGGTGGGCAAATTCAACCTACCTTTCTCAACATTTAAGTGATACTCTTACTTCAAATCCAGAAATCAGTGGGAAAGGCTTACAAGATCAACTGCAGAGGCATTTTGAGATAGGAATAGATAAACAAGTGGTTTATAGGGCAAAACAGAAGGTCATGGTTAGATTAAGGGGTGATTATGTTGGTCAATATCACAATTTAAGAAACTATGCACTTGAATTGATGGCAAGAAATCCAGATACCACTGTCAAGATAGATGTTGAACTGCCTCCTAATCCAGAGTGTGAAACAAGGGTTTTCAAGAGAATGTATATTTGTTTTGGGGAATTAAAGAAGGGGTTTAAAGCTGGTGGTAGAGAGTTGTTGGGCCTGGATGGGGCATTTATGAAGGGCCCTTATCCTGGGCAGGTCTTAACTGCAGTGGGTGTGGATGGGAATAATGGAATATATCCATTGGCATTTGCAATTGTGGAAGCTGAAACTAGAAGTTCATGGACCTGGTTTCTTAGTTGTCTAGGAGAAGATCTTGATTTGGGAGAGATGAGCAACTTCACATTTATCTCAGATAGACAAAAGGTACTGATTATTTCATATTTGTTTATTTATCTTTTAAATACATATATACTTACTAACTGAATACTTGATTCATATGGCAGGGTATTATTCCAGCAATCGAAAGCTTGTTTCCATGTGCTGAGCACAGATTTTGTTTAAGACATATACATGAGAACTTGAAGGCAACATTCAAGTGTGGAGAGTTGTACAAGGAAATGCTTTGGAACATTGCAACAAGAACCACTATTCCAGAATTTGAAACTGCTATGGGTGAAATTAGAGAGGCAAGCATAAGAGTTCATGACTGGTTGAGACAAATTCCACCTAAACATTGGGCCAGAAGTCATTTCTCAGGTAAATGTCATATTTACTTAGTGCAAAATTCATAAAACTACACTTAAAATGTCATATTTATACTAGTTTACTTTGAACAGGGAGGTCAAACTGTGATATATTGTTGAATAACATATGTGAGTCATTTAACTCTAAGTTGGTAGATGCTAGAGACAAACCAATCATAACATGTGTAGAATATATTAGGGAGTATATGATGAGAAGGATTGTGACTGTCCAGGAAGTTATTGAAAAATGTGATGGACCATTAACTCCCACAGCAACTATGATTGTTGAGGCCAACAAAAAAGAAGCACACAAGTACAATGTCATATGGAATGGTGGGAATCTGTATGAATGTAGAGGACCATGGCAGGACCAAGCTGTGGTCAATCTAAATACAAAAGAATGTAGTTGTAGAAAGTGGGAGTTAACTGGTCTCCCCTGCAAGCATGTTGTGGCATCAATCTGGAATGCACATGACAATGATAGGGTTGTTGGGGTTGAAGAAGATTGGGTTCACAGTGCATATAGATTGGAAACATGGAGGGAGGTCTATGATCACAAAATTAACCCTGTTACTGGTGCCTCTACATGGCCAAGAAGTAACTGCCCAACCAAGCTATTACCCCCACACCATCATCCACAGATTGGAAGACCAGCAAAGAAAAGAAAGAGGGCTGCTGATGAGAAGGTGACACACTCAACTGTTACAGGAGGTAAATTATCTAGGATTGGCAAGACTGTGACATGCAGCAAGTGTAAGCAGAAAGGACATAACTTAAGAAAGTGCAAAGGTCAAACAGAAGCAAGTTCAAGTAAGCAAAACAAGTCAAAGAAAGGCAAGGAAAAACCAAGGTAACTGTTTAGCTTACTGTAATGTACATTGTTTAGTAAAGTCAATTGTTTAGTTAACTATTTTTTGTATATTGTGGTGATAGTCAACCTCAAGGAACTCAACCAACCCAAACCAGTCAAGCAAGTGCAAGCAGAACTAGGGCAAGTGCAAGTAGAGCTAATCCATGTACAACTCAAGCTCAAGGAAGCCAACCAACCCAAACCAGTCAAGTTACAAACACTCAAACTCAAGGAGGTCAATTTCAGGCTGCTTCAAGTCCAAGAACAAATACAAGTCCCAAAATGAAAGTCAAAAGATTTGCTGCCATGTGATTTGTTTATTGTTGACTTATGAATTGTATGACTTATGACTTATCTATCTTATGGTACTATCTATGAATCCTGGTATGTAATATGGTATGTAACTGCCACTCTTTTGTATGATGCTTGTTATAAGCAAGTTTTGGTATATGAATGCAAATTTTAGTGGCAAAATATATACTTGGTATTCATGCTTAAATTTTGGATATATTGCTGATAACAATTTGACATAAGTGATACAACTTTTTCTTCATTAACCATAAAGCTTACAACTTGGTGTCCATTACACATAAAGCTTACAACTTCATAAACTACATAAAAAGACAGAATATAAGCAAAAAAATACTGAATATTACAACTTGTGAACATTACACATAAAGCTTACAACTTGGTGTTCATTCATACAACCCAGATAAAAATACATAAAAACATTACCCAACTACAAATTAGATACATCTTCAGCTTCCACACTTGTTGGTCTCTAATACGCAATGTAGCTTCGAGCTTGTTTTTTCCTCTCAATAACCCAGGTATTATATCCACAGCTCTAGCACACATTGGTGGATCGATCCAAAAAAAGTACCCACAATTATTTACCTTGCTTGAACATCGATAGAACCTTCGACCAGGATTATTAGGGGTCCAGGAGGTTAGAACGATTGCTGGATTTCCACACGAACAATAGTTTACCATAATGGTATGTGAACCCTAATTTATTGGGTTATGCAGAAAACCCTAATTTTGATAGGAGGAAAGAGAGTTTTGGGGGGAAGAAATAAAGTTTTGGGGGGAAATATGATGGAATGTGTAATGGGGGGAAAACCATTTGGGGGAAAACCCTAATTTGATCCGTTCTAGAGAGTAATGGGGGGAAGATAAATTGTTTTATACATAAATATGATGTGTGTGGACATAAATACCCTCACGTGGAACACACGTGAGGGGGTTGACGGCTGGGTACAAACGGACGTTTGTACCAGGGGTATGTAATGACACAAAAATTCACCATATGGGTATCTAATGATAAGAAAAAACAAGAGGGGTGAAACTTGATAATATGGCAAACCACAGGGGTATGTAATGAAATTTTCCCCTTTAATTTCCTTTTGACTCAAAGCTCCTAAGTTCAAATCCTATTAGCCCCAATTAAGGTATGATGATAACTAGCTAATACAGTACTATATTAGTAACCATCAACAATTGATCTAATGATATGATGCAGTCAGGACCCGACTTGAATGGCAAGATAGAAATTATTTTACCTATTAATTATATTATTTATATTTACGACTGATTTGGTTTCTATCCAAATTTCATGTCTAACTTGTAGTTAGGAGTTTTTTTATATATCGCTTCAAGTATTCTAGTATAATCAGTTTTGAGATTTATACAAAAATAATAAACTATGAAGGTTAATCGGTCTTTGATTAATCTTTTAGCATTGAGTCATTTGATTGCATAAGAAATTGCATCATGATAAGCTAGAAGTCTCAAGTTCAAAATTTACCTCAAGCAAGGCAGTTGTTTTGGTCAAAAATTACCTAAGATAATCTACCTTGAAGACTTAAATCAATTATGTAACCAAACTTTCGTTCGTGAGGTTAAGGGCTTGTAAAATATGTTGAGTTTCAAAGATGCGTTTAATAGAAAAGATTTTGATAAAAGATTATGTCGACTAAACAAGGACTAAAGGACTAATATAATCGAAATCAGAATAATGTGTATTGAAATAATGCAAAGAACAATAAGTAATGCTAATTATAGTAAAGATCTAGTAATTATCAAGATAAAAGTAAAGAGTAAAGGACAAGAACACCGAGATTTGTTATCGAGGAAAAGCCCTTAATCCTTTAAGGATCGCCAGCATAAAAACCCCGGGAAGAAGCAATCGTCCCTCCGTGCTACTTTTATTATTATAAATCGAAGTTAATTACAATTCGAGAGCGCAAGTGATTGATCTAAGTGTTACAATGATAAAAAAAAAGTGTTAAGTGAATGTGGTTACAGAAGAAAATAGGGAGAAAAATGTGTTTTTTCTGAGATAAACCGAAGTCCTCTAGCCTAACAATCACTTGCCCCTTTTATAGAGAAAATATCCAACTAACTATCCTAAAAATCTGGGATCTTGAGCTGGAAATCAGGGATCTTGAGCAGTTTCTTCTCTTTGACTTGATGGCTGGGTAAAATGGACGTTGTGGAGCCATTTTCACACGTTTTCAACCATAAATTCCGACTTTGGGGGCAAGTCTTCCGTTTTAATCGTTCCTGTACAGCTAAGTCAAAGAAATAACGGTCGGATATCTTAGAGCCCCAAGATCTTGGACTACGGAGATTTTGGAACCTGAAGATCTTGGAGGTGAAAATCTCAGGCATAACAATTGTCCCCAAAATTCTGACTCGCGTTTAGCTCCTTAAACGGAGTTAGAATTTTCCAGAAAACATCTTTAACAATGTCAAAATCAAAGTTCAAAATGACAATCAAAAGTATAAGGGATAGAAGTGACCGTGCATGGAAGATTGTTTCCCAATTCGCTATTGGTGTTCCTTTTCTGTCTTGACGATCGTTTAGGAGGTCATTATTGGCTTTATAGCTATCAATATCCATAAGTTCGTTGAGAGTATCTGCAAACCCTGCATTAAAGTAATATATATGTATATATATAGATCCTGCGTCCAGGATTACAATGAGGGAGCCAAAATTAAGAGGGGAGACTCTTAATTTCAACGGATCATTGCATTTGGGATGTTGGTATCCAAGATCTGGAGGGTGTCCCCAGTCCTTGAATATTATTGGGTGGCGGTTAGCCAATTCGTGTGAATGAGTATTGAGTGGCGTGGTTAGCCAATTCGGGAGATCGATGGTAACATCGAGAATCGGTAGAATTAATTTCGACGACCTTGGAATTTAACCCTTCAGCCATGAAATTAACAACGTGCGACTAGGGGCAAATTGAAATCGATGGTCATATCGACAACCAACAGATTAATTTCTAATAGCTTGGAATTTAACCCTTCAGCCAGAAATTAAGATCGTGCGACCGAGGCGATAAGGTGAAAACCTTAGACAAAAGTTGGCGTGAAAGCCAAAAGGTGAAGACCTTGTTCCACATTGCTATAATCTCTTTGTTGGTAGTGATCACTCTTCAAATTTAACCTGCAAAATTGGACTTTGACAAAGAGAAACTAACATTAGCCTGTTGGCTAACGCCACTCCGACGCTCAAGTCAGTATTGTGATAGAAAGAAATGAAATTCTATAAAATTAAAATTGATTAAAATAATAGGTATACTATCTTTAGTTGAATATAAAGTTCTGATATATATATGATTACATGAATATAAGATCTAAGAACCTAAGGATCCTGGGTTGTCCCCAATATCTTGAAGTTCAAGTAAAAGATTAAAAATTTTCACAAGTTTCTTTACTAAATGTAATGATGATTTGATACCTTTAATAACTAAGGCAATTTCAAAATAGATAAAAATTAATCATACATTTAAAGATTTATGATATTCATATTCCAAGTTAATAACTAAGTCTTCAAGGTTTATCATATTTACCAAGTATGTTGCTAAAACTAATATTATCAATGTCAAGATCTTAGCATGTAAGAATCTTGGTACTTCAGGATATTGGTGCTCAGAATTTCACCCATAACAATTCCTCATATTAAGTTCGCTTAATAACATCTAATAAATTGGGGTATTATGTCCCCTGTGAAAATTTTAGCATGACATCTAATCTTGTTCCTTTTTATTTTTCTACTTCTATTAGTAGGATTTCTAAATTTATTTTATGTTAGAGATTACTACTAAAATTAGTCACAAGTTTACTAATATATGGGATTCTATCACCGCTCTAGGATCATATTCTAAATCACAACATGCAGTCATCCTAATGGAGATTTCTAGTTGCTATGTATTTTATAAGATATTATCCTTTATATATGTAGCAAGCATTTCAAATATTTCTTATGTTTTGTAAAAGATATAAGTAATGATAAAGTAATATATTTAAGAAGAGAATACCTGGTTTCCGCATATGATAAATTCTTACTTGACATTTGATGTTATTCACGTAGAGATCACGCCTCATTTCTACTCAGGATCTCATTGAGGTATCCTTTGTTCACGAGAATGCTTACTTCTTTCCTGTAAAGATGAGAATTTGAGCTTTAGTGTGTGTTAATGGCGGTTGGTAGTGAGAGAGAGTAGAGAGAGAAAGTAGGTGTTGCAGGGAAAGATTAGATTGCATTAAGGGTTCAAAGGTTCAAAAAGTTACAAAATGCATTATGGAGGGGGGTTTATATACCTATACATATTTTACACTATGCCCCCTTCCATACTTAGACATTTACAACATAGGTACAAATTACATAGATGAAATACAAATCAACTACTACAATTTATATTTCTAACAATCTCTCCCTTAGTAGTGATTTGTTAAAAATATCCAGTCTTTGTCAATCTTCAAGCTCTTGTATTAGGTTTGTCTTTGTTTGGATGCCAGAACCAGTTGTCTCCTTCAGGTCTATCATCTGGAACTATCATGTTTGCTTCAAAGTTCCTTGGTGGAATATTTTGTGGTCCTGGAAGATGACTAGGCTCGTACTTGATCCAGCAACCTCCTCTTCGACGTACAACATACTTAGACTTCTTAACATTCTTTGCCTCTCTCATCATTCTGATGCTGTCTCTGTACTCAAGTCTTTGATTAATCTTGGAGATTGCTTTATCAAATACTTCCATTTTCTTTGCATCTTGATCATCTTCTTTCAAGCATATCAAAACATTCTTGCAAAACTCTAAAGTTCCATCAGAATAAGAAGCAAGTTCATCCATGCGAATGAAAATCTTCTTCTTTCGGCTATTCAGAAAGACAACTCCAAAGGATGGTTCTTCAATGACATGACCAATATTGAGCTGTTCAATGTCTGCGGTGTAAAGACTTTGATCAGGGTAAGGAACATTAATCTTTCTTTTTACAACTTCAAAAACAATTTGAAAATCTTCCAATGAAGCATATTGTATGCAGCTTGACATGTATCTTTTCACAGCATCAAAAGCAACAACATCTTCACGGTATCTTTGCATAGCATTCAGAAAATGGTTGTAAAGAAAGATTATATCATTAACAGGCAAAAGCTTGAACTGAGCTTCAGTGAATCTGTAAATCTTGTCATTATCTCTTTTCACATGAAAACATGGAACAGAGATAGAAACTCTTTTGATTAGAATCACTCTGACCAGCACCAGAATTTTGTGATTCCTTTATTATTGGAGTAATTTAGGATTGTACTTCTTTGTGAGTTTAAAAAGCTCTTTATATTCTTCAACTTGCCTTGCTTCCTTAAACTTGTACATAGAAGTAATCTCTGGTCTCTCAGTTTTGGCAATTTTGGTAGCTCCACAGAATATAGGATATGCTCTTTCCTCCAGATATCTTGACTTCTTGGCTGCTTCCTTTGGCTTAACACCGAGAGCAACCATTCTTTCTTTATCCCTCAAGAAGTATCCTCGATCAATAAACCTTCTTTGTTCTTCAGTCAATTCAGATGGAAAGTAATCAGGAAGGACTTCTTCGGATCTGATTGCCTCAGTTAACACTTGTTTATACGTTGACTTCTTAAAATTCTGTGCAGCAGCTTCAGGAGTCTTTCTTAAGTCATCAAAACTTTTAAAGTCATTGAAGGTGTAATGCTGTGGAGTTGTGCTAGCAGGAATAGATGATTCTCCAACTTCTTTTCTGCTTGAAGAACCTGTTTCAAAATAATCAAGATCTGGAAATTCTTCAAACATTGGTTCTTCAACAGCTTCTACGTTTACTGGAGTCTCAACTATCTCTGGCTCATCCAAGATCACATTATCCTGTACTGCCTCAACATCTGCTTCGCCTTCAGCATATTCAACCATTTCATTCTCAATAACAAACTCTTCTTCTTCATTAATTACAACATTCTCATTTTCTTCTTCTTCTTCTTCATCATCAGTATTAACTCCAAACACTTCATCAAATTTCCTTCTAATTTCATAAATCCTATCAATCTCCTCTGGATCATCATTATTTCTTTCAGCAAGTTCTTTAAACAACTTATCAACTTCTTCTTGAGTTTCACCTTGAGCTCTATCTCTTTCAGCAAGCTCTTTCCACATCCTATCAGATCTAGCTCTAATAGCAGCTAATCTATCAATCTCAGCTTGATCTTCTTCAATAACATCTTGATTTCCACCTTCAGATCTGTCTCTCATCACCACATCCTCAACATTTACTTCAACTCTTGCCGAAGTGTTTCCAGTATTCGTTTGACCCTCTCCTTGGTTCTCCCCCTCGGGGTGATCATCGGAATCAGGATCATCCCGTCTAGAAGCAACCGAGGCCGGTTGGCAAGATTCTAAAGCCAACAAACGTAATTCAAAAGCAGCAAGCTTAGCATCATACTCTGCTTTCTATTTTTGAACTTGATCTTGAAGATTCTTAACTTGTTTTTCATGTGCAAGCTCCCTTTCTCTTAACTCTAATGCATTTAACACCCCCCTTTCAGTCATTGACAACAAATCACCCTCAGACCTTAGAATTCCAAGTAATAATTCACATGCAGCATCTTTGGATTGTTGATTTGTTGTTGTTGATGGTATTTGATTTGGTGTTGGTGTTCTTTGTGTTTGTGTTGGAGATGGAGTAACCAACCCGGAGGTTGTTTGCACACTTGTGGTGTGACCTAAATTCAGAGAAGCTGATTCAGGATTTCCTGCAGATCCTCGGGTTAAACCCTCACCAACAGTTTCAGATTCAGTGCTTTGCAACCAGAATCAGGTTGTGTCCTAGACTGTGATAAATCACTGTTCGGGACTTGTTATTGGGTGACACCTCTAACAACACCGGGGTCACTGAGAATGCCCGTTAATACAGTTTCAGGTTGATCCTGAGGAACAGCAGTGTCACCTTGGCGTTCATACTGTCCCCCAGTCTCGGTTTGAGAACTGTTACCTGCGGCTAAAGCTGGCATAATGTTAGCTAAGGCAGGATTTCCAAGCTGTCCTTGAGGGTCACACAAAGTGGATCCCCCTCCGCTTGTTCCGGCATCAGTACTCAACTGAGCTTGTGAATCCGTGTTCCTAGGAGATCTAGACTCTTGTGCACGAAATGAAGTCGAGAGGTGGGGCTATTCCTCTCTTATTTCAACACTCTCATCCTCCAAATGAGGAGAGTGTGGTGAACGTGGCTGATCCCCGTGCATTTCTGAGACTAACTCCTGTTGTGAGGAGTCAGAATGGCGAGGAGAGTTTGGTGCAAGCGAGAATGGGTAGTTCCCGACTTCTATCTTAGGGTATATAACCCGGCTAGACTCAGTTGTTTGAACTATCGGAGGGCCAACGTTTTCTTTATGCCCTTGTCCTAACCCGGACCTCTCATCCTCTCTTACATTTTCAACTCCTCCCTCATTCCTACCTTGTTCCTCCTGCACAACATCATCTCCAGTGCTAACATTCTCAGTTTCCAACTCAAAAATTACATTATCAACAATTCGAGTTGCTTATTCAACATCTAACTCTGCGGAGGCACCAATAGTTTCATCCAAATCTGCCGAACTTGATTCAACTCTGTGAGATGCAGATCTAGAAGACTTATGCTTTCTTTTGGACTTCTTCTTTGATGCCTTTGGTAGACCTGATGGTGGCCTTCGAGCAATCATTTTAATTTGTCTACCAGGTATTGAAGGTGGTTCATTTGGTAATGCTGAAGCAAGCGGTGTCGGATTAAGAACAGGTGATAAATGAGTTGGTGTTAGTGTTGGTGGATTTGGAGAAACAACTGATGGAATCGGTGTAGAAGGTGAAGATTGTGAAAATTGAACGGCAGATGGAGATTGTGTTGATTAAATGGATGGTGTGGATTGTGAAGGAATATTCGGTGTAGATTGAGAAGTAGGTGAAGTAGCAAATTCAGGAGTAACAGCTTCTTGTTCAAACACAACTCTTTTAGATTTTCTTCTCCTCTGCTCAGAAGTCCCTTCATCACTAACCCCTCTTTTTCTTTTAGAGATCCTAGGACCCTCACTTGGTGACCTATGCACAGCTTGGGTAGGAATCTGTCGGCTTTCAGATCCCATCGCTGTGGCTAACCACTCTCTATAAGACCTAAGGTGGGGACTCTGAGCAGGAACCAGATTTAGTAAAATGGTGGAATTGGAAAAGGTCTAGCAACTTCACTTCCTGTGCCTCTCACTCTCATATTTGATTTGTACATGGCAATTACACACTTGAAACTATCTTCCAACTTTGGAATCTCCTCAGTATTTTCAAGTACGTCTTCAATTATCAAAGTGAAGAATCGAATATAAGGAATGTACTTTCATTCTTGAACATCCTTTCCTTTCACCACTTGTCTCATCTTATCCCAAACAATCTTGGCAAATTCACATTTAACATTATGCGTGACAGCATAGTATATAGACAGTGAGTGCTTTGTCATTGCATCAATCCCCTTCTGAGATGGCATCAGACAGGTGCATAAAACATTGTACATTGTATGCCATAATGTAGCCACATTCATTCTTTTAAAATCCCTCATGGATGTCAACTTTCCTTCATATCCCAATGCATGAACTGCAGATAACATTTCATCAACAGATGGCAATTCTTCATACTCTTCTTGTTCTGGAAAACCAATGATCGTTCTGAATTCATCTAGTGTGAATTGGCAGTTAAAAACATTATCATCTGATTGTAGAGAGTATCTAAAGCATTCTTCATGTTGATGTCTTTTGTTGGCTTTCACAAACTCAATTGATTCCCATAAATCAAACATATACTTCTCGGGAACAATTGCACCACCAGTTAAAGCATTATTCAAAGGATGATGGCTCAGAATCTCAGTAATAATTGGGAATTTGGAGGTAAATGGAATATGAAGAGCTTGATTGGCTTGCATCTTCATAGTAGCACCTTCTTGGAACATCACCATCTTTGTATTTATTATTTTTCTGAAAATTAAACTGACCAAAGTTTGACCAGAGAAGACATTTTAAACACAGAAAAATAAGAACACAACAACTTTTACTAAACACATTTATAACACAAAGACAATGTTTCTAACATATATTAAAAATGAGAAAACAAAGGTAGTACACAAAGGCGTTCGATACCTTGCTTCTCACCCTAATATATATAAGAAACATGACGACATATAGAATCACATAAGTATTAAAGATAAGACAACAAAGGTAGTACACAAAGGCGTTCGATACCTTGCATCTTACCCTAACACTTATGAAAAACTATATAGACAAACACAATAACCACATACACATATACTTAAACAAAATTTCAATACAAATAAAAGAATGAAAAATACTTAGAATAAAAACAAAGACATAAAAAAATTTATATGCATTTGCCGAGCAAATATCTCGGCAAATGGCATATTTGACACAAATTTTGCCCAGACACTGATTAAAATTGAAAAATGGTTTTGGCAAACATTTTGAAAAATTGTATGATTTGCCGAGCAAAAACCTCGGCAAATGCGAGAATTGGGAAATCTGATCAACAGTTTGTCAAGCCATCGTGTATTGAAGTGAAGTCTCGTAAACGCCGAGTAAATATCTCGGCAAATGAGCATTTCAGACTGGACTTCATTGAATATATGAAAACTCCTTTGATTTGATCAACAAGAATGTTGACAAATGTTTAAGGAATATTTCAATGACAAAATGTGCATTTGCCGAGATAAAATCTCCGCAAATGACACATTTGATATAAATCAAGAAAAATGATTAAGTCTTTTGGAAATGAATTTAAGCATTTGCCGAGCAATAAGCTCTGCAAATGATATATTGTAAAATTAAAGACTTGGAAACATTTTCACACGAAAAGTTGATTTGCCGAGCAAGAAGCTCTGCAAATGGCTAGATCAATACTTTGAAAATTTTGATTTGGGTTTTGTTTAACAAACAAGATTTTTGAATGATTTGAGAAAAACATGTATTTGCCGAGCAAAAACCTCGGCAAATGGCCTTTTTGATCTGAAATTTTGTTAAGTCAAAATATGAACATGTTTTTCCAGACTTATTAAGATTTGAAGAAGATTATGAGCAACCATAGCATTTGCCGAGCAAAGAGCTCTGCAAATGGCTTATTCATGACTTAGAAAATTTTTGAACAGATTGAGAAAACATTCATTTGCCGAGATAATATCTCTGCAAATGGCCTTTTTGATTCAACTGGTTAAGACAACAATATGAACAAGTTTTGCCAGTCATATGAAGATTTGAAGATGGATATGAACAAAACATAGCATTTGCCGAGCAAATATCTCGGCAAATGGCACAAATCTTCAAAGATTACCCAGCCCTTCAAATCTTAAACCCAGAATTTCCAGCACATGAGCAGATTAAGGTATTTAGAAAAAATAAACAACAAATATTCTTCCTAATCATGCATCTAAAGTCATCTAAACACAAATCAAACCATCATATTAAGCATACAAGACATGATCAATTCACTTTGGCATTTTATCAAACAGTTGGCAATCAAAAACAAAATGAACAAATTACCTTAAAACTGATGATATGATCGAATAAATGGATGAAATATCTCAGAAAATCGATCACTAGAATGAACCCACTTTGAATATTATGAACAAGAAGAAAAAAATTTGATTGATTGATGTGAATAAAGATCGGTTTTGAGAGAAAATAGCAATATATTTTGATTTGAATTTGAAAGTAAATGGCTTGGCCCGCCCATTTCTTATTTAAATCAAATCCGGTTGCAGGTCTGGGTTTGACCCGCGTGACAACCCGGATTCCAAAATTGTTTTGGGCTTAATTCACATTTTGGGCTAATTTGATTTTGGGCTCATCCTTTTTGGTTTTTCAGTTTAAATTGAAACAAAAAAAAAAGAATAAAAAAAATCTTTTTATCATTTTTAAATTTTATAATTTTGTATTTGATTTTTCAGTTTTGAAACAAACACACATAAAATAAAAAAAAAAAAAGTAAGCACATAAAACAAACAAATGAAAGAAAAAAAATTACACAAACTAGATAAGCAAACAAATATTCACATGCATTTGCACACTCCCCCTCAAATTAAGCCTATATGAATACATAAAATTTACAAACTCCCCCTAAAATCATGCATTCTACCCTTTTTCTCCCCCTCAAACATTGCATGTAATAACACGTAAAACACATCAATGTTTGAAACAGAAAATGAACATAGAATACATGGCATGAAAGCATTTAAGTTTGTAAATCTAGCATTCCCAACTTGGTTTTAAGAAAATTAAACCTCTGTTCATCCAAAGGTTTGGTGAAAAGGTCAGCAAGTTGGTAGTCTGTTGGGACAAAATAGAGTTCGATGTTACCTTTCTCGACATGATCTTTAAGAAAATGGTACCGAACATCTATGTGCTTGGTCTTAGTCTGCTGTACCGGGTTGCAAGAAATAGCAATAGCACTCTTAGAGTCACAGTAGATGGGAATTCTGTTGAACTGAAATCCATAATCAGTCAACTGCGTCTTCATCCAAAGAACTTGTGAACAACAGCTTGCTGCAGCAACATATTCAGCTTCTGTAGTAGATGTAGATACACAATTCTGTTTCTTCGAAGACCAACTAACTAATCTATCCCCTAAAAACTGAACACTCCCAGAAGTACTCTTTCGATCAAGCTTACAACCTGCATGGTCAGCATCCGAATATGCAATTAACTGAAACCCGGTATCCCTTGGATACCAGAGACCAAGGTTCACAGTGCCTTTCAGGTATCGTAAAATCCGTTTGACGGCCTGGAAATGACTTTCCTTAGGATTGGCCTGGTACCTGGCACACATGCATGTGGCGAACATAATATCCGCGTGACTCGCAGTCAAATACATGAGTGAACCTATCATACTGCGATATCTCTTTTGATCAAAAGATTTTCCATTTAAATTAGCATTAATCTTTGTTCGAGCTTCCATGGGTGTACCAATTGGTTGACAATTCATCATATCAAACTTTTTCAACATGTCAAGAATGTACTTAGTTTGACAAATAAAAGTACCATTTGACAACTGTTTTACTTGAAGACCAAGGAAAAAGTTTAATTCACCCATCATGCTCATTTCAAATTTACTGATCATTAAAGCAGAAAAATTCTTGCAGTATTTAGGGTTAGTTGACCCAAAAATTATGTCGTCAACATAAATCTGGATTAGAATGATGTCACTCCCTTGTCTTTTGATAAACAAGGTAGTGTCAATCGAACCTTTTCTAAAACCAGATTTCACAAGATAAGAGGAGAGAGCATCATACCATGCACGAGGGGCTTGTTTCAGACCATATAAAGCCTTCTCTAACCTGTAAACATAGTTAGGATGTTTTGAATTCACAAATCCTTCAGGTTGTTCAACATACACTTCTTCTTTGAGAATCTCATTTAAGAAGGCAGTTTTGACATCCATTTGGTAGACTGTGAAATTCTTGTAGGCAGCATAGGCAAGAAACATCTGAATGGCCTCAATACGTGCAACTGGTGCGAATGTCTCATCGTAATCAAGTCCATCTTGTTGACTATATCCCTTTGCAACCAATCGTGCTTTGTTTCGTACAACAACTCCAGTTTCATCCTTTTTGTTTATGAAGATCCATTTGGTCTTAATTGGCTCCTTATTCTTGTAAGGATTAGGAACCAATTTCCACACCTCAAGACGTTCAAATTGATTCAGTTCTTCCTGCATTGCTCTCACCCAATCTGGGCAACTTAGAGCTTCATTCAATGTCTTTGGTTCAACCATACTCAAAAAATTCACAAACAGACATTCATTCGCGGATGCGGATCTTGTCTGAACTCCATATGTTGGGTTACCAATAACTTGAGAAATTGGATGAGCTCTAGTCCATTTGGTTGTATGAGGAATTGGATCAAGTGGATCACCAGATTCTTCAGAATCAACAAAATCAGGAGTATGTTGCTCTGACAATTGTTCAAATGAAGTAGCAATTGGTTCAACAAAGTCATCAGGATCATAATCTTGAGAATTGGTTGACGGATTTGTCACTTGAGAAATATGTTGAGGTTGAGTATGCAACTCAGAATTATCATTGGGTGGAGGAGAATCAGATGAAGAATTAACATCTGATGATTGTGATGGTGAAGACTCATTGGGATCCATTTCATTAAAATTGGAACTGGATGGTTCATTTGTATTCACTTCAGATTCAGGAACTTTCATGGGAACATGGAAAAATTCTTCAAACAAGATATCCAAATCTTGTGTAGTCGGAATAGAAAATGATGATTTGACAGTTGAATCAGTTTTTGTTGCGGAAGCTTGTGGACTTTGAAGTTCGGTTCTTGAACTGTGTTGTTCAAGAACCATCCCCGAGAGTTCATCAAATCTAACATTCATACTCTCTTGGTTCTTCGGTTATATACACGATAAGAAATTGATTCTCTTGAATAACCGATGAAATATGCCTCATCGCCTTTTGTTTCAAATTTGCCCAAATTATCTCGATCATTGAGAACATAACAAACACATCCGATTATGTGTAAGAAGTTCACATTGGGCTTTCTTTTGTTAATCACCTCATATGGAGTTTTATCAAACCTCTTGTTTATGATTGATCTATTTTGAGTGAAACAAGCAGTAGCAACTGCTTCAGCCCATAAATTCGGAGGCAACTTCGAATAAGCAAGCATTGTTCTAGGTGCTTCAATAAGAGTTCGATTACGACGTTCAACTACTCCATTCTGTTGAGGTGTCCTGGCAGCGGAAAATTGATGAGTAATACCCATGGACTTAAAGAAAGAATCAATTGTTGAATTCTTGAATTCAGTGCCATTGTCTGAGCGAACAATTCTAACAGATGATTTAAGATTTACTTGGGTTTTCTTGATGAAATCAATTATCACATTCGGAGCATCACTTTTTGCATGAAGAAAGAATACCCAAGTATAACGAGAATAATCATCTACAATCACAAGAATGTATCGCTTTCCATGGATACTTTAAACTTTCATTGGTCCACACAAATCCATATGAATAAGGTGCAAAGGACCTTCGGTACTTAGATACTTCTTTGGTTTGTGTGATGCTTTCTTCATCTTTCCAATTGCACAAGCTGGACAAACATGTTCACTTTCATACTTGTAATCCGGAAGACCTTCAACAAGTTGTTTATCCATAAGAGCATTGATCGTTTGAAAATTAAGATGAGAAAGGCGGCGATGCCATAACCACGAATTTTGTGCAGTTGCTTTCGAAAGAAGACAAATCTCTGAAGAATGAGTTGGAATGTTGTTGAGATCAATTGTGAACAAATTGTTATCTCTTGTACCAGTAAGAATATCCACACCCTCTTCAGTCTGCACTTTGCATTTGTATCTTCTGAATAGAACTTGAAGATCATTGTCACAAAATTGTCCAACAATAAAAGGTTGTGTCCTAATCCTTCAACATAGGAAACTCTCTTGATAGTGACTCCATTTTTAACAATGTCTCCATAACCAAGAATAGGAGCGATATGATCATTTCCGAATTTGACAGTTCCCATAAACTTCTCAACAAAGTTCGTTAGAATGGACTTGTTCCCAGTCATATGACGAGAACATCCCGAGTCAACATACCAAACACAAATGAGACATTCCTGCAAGGATAATGAATATGATTTAGGTACCCACATAAACTGGGTCCTTGCAGGTTAGAGGGTTAACATGCAAGTACACATATACTATCTAACACTATATAAGAAACAATCTAACAATAGCACACAAACAAACATTTTATTGAAAGTAACAAACAAGCACACATAATTGTTCAAACAACAAATACGAATTACAAACAATGAAAAGTAACGAATTATACACAAGTTTTGGGACAAGCAGGACTAGTCCTAGATGTATTAGCCCTATCTAAAGAATTTGATCTACGGACAATCCATACTTGTTTGACATTTGTGGTATTTCCATCAAGCTTGACTTTTCTAGAAGCATGCAAAAATCTATCTTTAGGAATCCATTTACTGCTACTAGTTAAGCACAAGTCACCTGAAACACGAACATTCTTTGAGTTAGAAACAATTTGTTATTTTATTCTTAACAGTCTTTGGACCACTTTTTGTTTTGATTTCTTTTTGGGACTTAGGTTCAGATTTATCCTTAATCATCGTTTGTTTTCTAGAAGTCTTTGATTTCTGAGAATCTGAGGAATCTTTGTTTGATTGTGGTCTTGAATCCGTCTTGGGTGATTGATTGGTCTTTGGGTGTTTGGTGGTCTTTGATCTTTTGAACTTATCAAATTGGGAAGGTTGTGAAGAGTGTGACTTTGGAATCTTCTTTAGATAAAAATCATGTTTATCCTCCTTTTTATTAAAATGTTTTTCAAATTCAGGAGCAAAATCATAAGTTCCTTCCAAAAATGTTGATATGTCATCAGTTTCCAACTTCACACTTGCTTCACTTATCTTAAACGGACAAGGACTTCCCTTGAGTGAATTTGATGCTTTGTCTTTTTCAGTTAAAGATTGAAGTGCAATTTTCTGAAATTCAAATTACATTTTAAGTTTATTAAGTTCTTTAAGCACATTCAACTTTTGTTCTTTTTCTTTTTCAAACTTTTGTTTGAAAGCATCAATTTCATTCAAGTAAGTTTGAGTTCCCTCGGAAAACTTGGTAAAGGACTCAGTCTCATAAGCAGTCAGGAAGACATAATCATCAACATCATTGACATCAAAAACATCATCTAGTTCACAATCAGTTTGAACAGAAACATGCACAACTTCACACTTGCTTCACTTATCTTAAACGGACAAGGACTTCCCTTGAGTGAATTTGATGCTTTGTCTTTTTCAGTTAAAGATTGAAGTGCAATTTTCTGAAATTCAAATTACATTTTAAGTTTATTAAGTTCTTTAAGCACATTCAACTTTTGTTCTTTTTCTTTTTCAAACTTTTGTTTGAAAGCATCAATTTCATTCAAGTAAGTTTGAGTTCCCTCGGAAAACTTGGTAAAGGACTCAGTCTCATAAGCAGTCAGGAAGACATAATCATCAACATCATTGACATCAAAAACATCATCTAGTTCACAATCAGTTTGAACAGAAACATGCACAACTTCACACTTGCTTCACTTATCTTAAACGGACAAGGACTTCCCTTGAGTGAATTTGATGCTTTGTCTTTTTCAGTTAAAGATTGAAGTGCAATTTTCTGAAATTCAAATTACATTTTAAGTTTATTAAGTTCTTTAAGCACATTCAACTTTTGTTCTTTTTCTTTTTCAAACTTTTGTTTGAAAGCATCAATTTCATTCAAGTAAGTTTGAGTTCCCTCGGAAAACTTGGTAAAGGACTCAGTCTCATAAGCAGTCAGGAAGACATAATCATCAACATCATTGACATCAAAAACATCATCTAGTTCACAATCAGTTTGAACAGAAACATGCACAACTTCACACTTGCTTCACTTATCTTAAACGGACAAGGACTTCCCTTGAGTGAATTTGATGCTTTGTCTTTTTCAGTAAAACACTCAAGAATTTCAGGTATTATAACCTCATGATTATCTTTGTTACTTTTATGCCCAGGGTGACTGAAAAAATCATATGTCTCATCCATTAACTCATAGTTAAAATACACATCTGCACCCTTCTTTAGAAAATCCTCAGCCTCAAAATCACCATGACTTGGTCTAACAAATTGGTCAGTCATCCCACATCTCAAATAAGATTCCTTATACAATGATGGGATTTCTTCTTGTGCTTGGAGCAAATGTTCTGGATTGACATAACCCAACCCTGAATTGAATGCAGTTTTCGAATTTCTTGGCCTATTCAAAAAGATTTGTTGATATGATCGATTAATCTTATACAACTTTTCTTGATAAGACTTGATTTCAGCTTTAAGTTCATCATTTTCTTTATCAAGTTTTTGTTTAAGAGAATCTTTTATACAACACTCATATTTTAGGTCAGAAATTTTGTCTTCAAATTCTTTCAAATCAGGGGTAGATTCTTTAAGTTTCACATTTAATGACTCAATGTCCTCAGCCAAAGCATTTGCTCTAAACATCTCATTGGTCTTCTCAACTTGTAATTGTCTCACAGTCTTGCTCAATTCAAGAACTTTGGTTTCAAGTTCTTGTTTTTCAAGATGCGATTTGGAGTTAGGAGTAAAAGTGACTGCAGCTTTTTCAGATTTCAAATTATCAAAATCCTTTTGAAGTAAATCAAATTTATCTTTAGAATTTTGTAATTCTTTTTCTTTGTCTTCCAAACCTTTGGTTATTTTTGAAATCGTTTTACTCAACCCTTTACCATGTTCCACAGCTGCATCACTTATATCCACATAATATTATAACACTTTCTTTGGAAGAGTGATTACATGATCATCCTCTGAAGAACCTTCATCACCTTCATCTAACTCCTTTGATTTCTTGATCTTCGTCATGAAGCACACATTTGCTGCAAGTTCATCTGTCTCTTCATCAGAAAGATGTAGCCATTTGTCATCTTCAGCGAGAAGAGCAATTCCACTTTCCTCTTGTCTTGCAAGCAAAAGTTTGTACTTGTAGTACTCCGAGTTCTTCTGACGAGGTTTAGTGCAATTGATGGCAAAATGTCCTGGAAGACCACAATTGTAACATTTCTTGTCCTCATTCCTCTTGTCCATGACCTTCTTTTCAAACTTCTTCTGATTGTCAAATTTCTTTTCAGCACCAACAAATTCTTTCTTGTTTTCAAACTTAGGAGCATTCGCATTCTTTGCATAAGAAGAGACTGATGAAGTCCTAAGTTGATTGTTTGTTGGTTTCTTCTTGAAGAATTTCTTCTTGAAAGCTTTTGTGAAATAAGCAAGTTCCTTGTACATTTCTTGTTGTTTTTCATCCAAATCAGAATCACTCATTTCACTTGAGTCAGAATCAGTATCAAATTCAACAAAGTTCTGTCTTGAAACTCTTGAAGACTTCTTTTCAGCTACCAAGGCCAGTGGATCAGAATGAGTACTTTCTTCTTCTTGAAGACTTCTTTTCAGCTACCAAGGCCAGTGGATCAGAATGAGTACTTTCTTCTTTCTTCTTTTGGATCCTCAGAACATCATCAACATTCAACTTCAGCTTTTCATACAAAGTATGAATTGTGAGTTTCCCAAAATCTGATTGCTGATTGAGTTGAGTGCCATAAACTTGCCATTCCTCCTCAAGATTTTTGATAAACTTGATGTTCAATGCCATATTGGTTCTTTTGACATCATTCTTTCTCAATTCATTGATAACATTGCAGAATCTGATGTAAACTTCATTCAATGGTTCACCCTTCTGTTGCTTGAATGTTTCATACATATTCAGAACAGTTGACAATCTTATGGTGTTTGAAACATCAGACCCTTCCATCTGCTTTTCCACTTCATCCCATATATCTTTTCCTGTTTCATATGAGTCAACATTGCAATAGATGTCATCTGGAAGTGCTTGGTAAAGATAAGCAATGGACATTTGATCAGCCTCAACACGATTTCTCTAATCAGTATTCCAACTTTCTTCTGGCAAAGGTTCATCATTCACTGGATTCTTAGGAATTTCAGGACCATCCTTATAAGATTTCCTTAAAAGTTTCCCATTCTTCTGTCTGTCTATCCAATTCAAGAACCTTTTCTTCCACTGTGGATAGGAACCTCTAAACAACACAGGAGGTCTCCCTTCAAAACCAAGAGCCAAAGCTTCCCTTGAAGCCATCAATATTAAACAATAAAAGACTTAAAAAAATTTTTGATTTTCTATTTGTATTGAATGCCGAGCTAAAATCTCGGCAAATGGACCAAAAATTTTGAAACTTTTTTTATTTTCTGCCCACTTGAAGAATATTGATCAATAATGATTTTGAATCAATTTTCTTGATTATGAAAATTTGACAAATCTAATTCAACTAAGTGCCGAGCTTTTTCTTCGGCAAATGGTGTAATCAGCCAAGTCACAACACGAGTACACTGATCAACAACCAACTTCAACTGTTTGCCGAGCAAAAAGCTCTGCAAATAGAACAAGTAGCTCCAACACTTAACAATTTTCTTGATTATGAAAATTTGACAAATCTAATTCAACTAAGTGCCGAGCTTTTTCTTCGGCAAATGGTGTAATCAGCCAAGTCACAACACGAGTACACTGATCAACAACCAACTTCAACTGTTTGCCGAGCAATTTCTTCGGCAAATAGTACAAACAGAAATGGATCACAAAATACTTGGTCAAATTTTGTTGATATAAGTATTTGCCGAGATTATATCTCTGCAAATAGTGTAAATAGAATCAACACTTAACCAACTTCAGCCAACACAAGTATTTGCCGAGCTTAAATCTCTGCAAACAGCACAAATGAGATTGTCACTTGGTCGAAACAACCAAAAACACTTGTTTGCCGAGCTTATTGAAAATCGAATCAAATGATGAAATTAAGCTCTGAAATTGATAACGAAGGATGATATACTAATAACAAAGTGATCGGTGAACAAAGTTTGAAGAAAAACACACTAATTTGCAGAAATCACTAGAACAGTGATCTCGGCAAATGGACCAAAAATTTTGAAAATTTTTTATTTTCTGCCCACTTGAAGAATATTGATCAATAATGATTTTGAATCAATTTTCTTGATTATGAAAATTTGACAAATCTAATTCAACTAAGTGCCGAGCTTTTTCTTCGGCAAATGGTGTAATCAGAAATGGATCACAAAATACTTGGTCAAATTTTGTTGATATAACTGTTTGCCGAGCAATTTCTTCGGCAAATAGTACAAACAGAAATGGATCACAAAATACTTGGTCAAATTTTGTTGATATAAGTATTTGCCGAGATATATCTCTGCAAATAGAACAAGTAGCTCCAACAAGTAAGATCAAAACTAGCCAACGACCTCTGCAAACAGCACAAATGAGATTGTCACTTGGTCGAAGAAAACCAAATCAACTATTTGCCGAGCTTAAATCTCTGCAAACAGCACAAATGAGATTGTCACTTGGTCGAAGAACCAAAAACACTTTTGCCGAGCTTAAATCTCTGCAAACAGCACAAATGAGATTGTCACTTGGTCGAAAAACCAAAAACATTTTGCCGAGCTTAAATCTCTGCAAACAGCACAAATGAGATTGTCACTTGGTCGAAAAACCAAAAACACTATTTTGCCGAGCTTAAATCTCTGCAAACAGCACAAATGAGATTGTCACTTGGTCGAAACAACCAATTTCAACTGTTTGCCGAGCAATTTCTTCGGCAAATAGTACAAACAGAAATGGATCACAAAATACTTGGTCAAATTTTGTTGATATAAGTATTTGCCGAGAATTTCTTCGGCAAATAGTACAAACAGAAATGGATCACAAAATACTTGGTCAAATTTTGTTGATATAAGTATTTGCCGAGATAATATCTCTGCAAATAGAACAAGTAGCTCCAACAAGTAAGATCAAAACTAGCCAACGACCTCTGCAAACACGAGTATCCACTAAACGAAAAAATAGTCGGTTACAGGTCTTCTTCGTCGTTCAGCCAAACACCCAAACGCCAAGCTTACTGAAAATCATTGATTTCTCTTTCATTTTTGCGAATTAAAACTTGTAATTTATATCAAAATGCTCAGAAACTCAATGCGCACAAATCCTTAAACAAACTAACTACTAATTTTAACCAGAAATCAAACCCACTCGAATATGCGATTTGCCGAGCTTATTGAAAATCGAATCAAATGATGAAATTAAGCTCTGAAATTGATAACGAAGGATGATATACTAATAACAAAGTGATCGGTGAACAAAGTTTGAAGAAAAACACACTAATTATGCAGAAATCACTAGAACAGTGATCTCGGCAAATGAGAAATTCAGAAAAACTCAAATTTTCAGAAAATAAGCACAAAAACAGCTTCAATTATGCTTGTGGATCGTTCAGATATGCTGATTGTGCTCTGATACCAAATGTAAAGATGAGAATTTGAGCTTTACTGTGTGTTTAGTGTGTGTTAATGGCGGTTGGTAGTGAGAGAGAGTAGAGAGAGAAAGTAGGTATTGCAGGGAAAGATTAGATTGCATTAAGGGTTCAAAGGTTCAAAAAGTTACAAAATGCATTATGGAGGGGGGTTTATATACCTATACATATTTTACACTATGCCCCCTTCCATACTTAGACATTTACAACATAGGTACAAATTACATAGATGAAATACAAATCAACTACTACAACTTATATTTCTAACATTTCCTTAAAGCAAGACAATCTTTAGTCATGTGGTCGAAATCCTCGTGAAAAGCGCACCAATCGGATCTTCCTTTCCATTTATGACTTTTATTTTTCAACTTTGGCCATCTCACTTTGTTCCCAAGTTGATACATTGCAAAAATTAGACCTGAAATGTCAACAGAAAAATCATAGTCATTTATCCTAGGATATTCCTCATTATTCTTATTTTTATCCACGCCATCGACTCTGTGGTTGTCAGATCTTGAATAGGGTTTAGCCCTAAAAGATTTGGAAGATGAGGTTTTCAATTTTCGGTTGGGATGATCATAAGCAGATTGCAACTTTATCCTCATCCTATCCTCCTCATCTGCATATCTTGAACCTCGGATCCTTGCCTCCAACAAGCTCCTACATGGATTTTCTGAAAGATCATCATAGATTGGAGAATCACTACGCAAACCCATATGGAAAGCGTGTACCGCCGAAGTGATCTCAAGATCTAGGATAGGAAAAGACTTTTGGAGAAACCTGTTAAGATAACTTCCAAGAGATTCATTAGAACCTTGGGTGATCTTATAAAGGTTTTTAATTCAATTTCTATAAAAATGATTTTAAAACAAGTTAATCATATGAGAGAATGAAGTAATTGAGTAGGGAGGAAAACTTAGTAGCCATTCCAACGCGGAACCCGTAAGAGTAGATTCGAAACCTTTGCACAAGTATCCTTCCTTCAAATGCGTAGGAATAGGAAAATTTTCCATCTTTTCTCTAAATCTGGCAACATGCTCTTTAGGACCTTTAGTGCCATAGTATAGCTTCAATTTAAGAAGCTGGATACATTTGGGGATCTCCATATCACATATCGGAGGAGCAAATCTGGAGATATAGCTTCTTGGTGGAACTTCTTCAGAACTGATTCCATGATCCTGCAGATTGTTAGTGTCCAGAAAGTAATAAGGGTTAAAAATATTATGACCTGGGTTCTGGTATGAAGATTCCAGAGTTACGTTAAAATCCTTAGCGTCAACATCTTGAGCTTTAAGATCCTGAGCTTTAAGATCCTGAGCTTTAAGATCCTGAGCTTTAAGATCCTGAGCTTTAAGATCCTGAGCTTTAAGATCCTGAGCTTTAAGATCCTGAGCATTAAGATCTTGAGCTTTAAGATCCTGAGCATTAAGATCTCGAGCTTTAAGATCCTGAGCTTTAAGATCCCGAGCTTTAAGATCCGGAGCTTTAAGATCCTGAGCTTTAAGATCCTGAGCTTTAAGATCCTGAGCATTAAGATCTCGAGCTTTAAGATCCTGAGCTTTAAGATCCCGAGCTTTAAGATCCTGAGCTTTAAGATCCTGAGCATTAAGATCTTGAGCTTTAAGATCTTGAGCTTTAAGATCCTGAGCTTTAAGATCCTGAGCTTTAAGATCCTGAGCTTTAAGATCCTGAGCTTTAAGATCCTGAGCTTTAAGATCTTGAGCTTTAAGATCCTGAGCTTTAAGATCCTGAGCTTTAAGATCCTGAGCTTTAAGATCCTGAGCTTTAAGATCCTGAGCATTAAGATCTTGAGCTTTAAGATCCTGAGCTTTAAGATCCTGAGCTTTAAGATCCTGAGCTTTAAGATCCTGAGCTTTAAGATCCTGAGCTTTAAGATCCTGAGCTTTAAGATCCTGAGCTTTAAGATCCTGAGCTTTAAGATCCTGAGCGTCAACATCCTGAGCTTTAAGATCTTGAGCTTTAAGATCCTGAGCATTAAGATCCTGAGCTTTAAGATCCTGAGCTTTAAGATCCTGAGCTTTAAGATCCTGAGCTTTAAGATCCTGAGCTTTAAGATCCTGAGCTTTAAGATCCTGAGCTTTAAGATCTTGAGCTTTAAGATCCTGAGCTTTAAGATCCTGAGCTTTAAGATCTTGAGCTTTAAGATCCTGAGCTTTAAGATCCTGAGCTTTAAGATCCTGAGCTTTAAGATCCTGAGCATTAAGATCCTGAGCTTTAAGATCCTGAGCTTTAAGATCCTGAGCTTTAAGATCCTGAGCTTTAAGATCCTGAGCTTTAAGATCCTGAGCTTTAAGATCCTGAGCTTTAAGATCCTGAGCATTAAGATCTTGAGCTTTAAGATCCTGAGCATTAAGATCTCGAGCTTTAAGATCCTGAGCTTTAAGATCCCGAGCTTTAAGATCCGGAGCTTTAAGATCCTGAGCTTTAAGATCCTGAGCGTCAACATCCTGAGCTTTAAGATCTTGAGCTTTAAGATCCTGAGCCTTAAGATCCTGAGCTTTAAGATCCTGAGCTTTAAGATCCTGAGCTTTAAGATCCGGAGCTTTAAGATCCTGAGCTTTAAGATCTTGAGCATTAAGATCTTGAGCTTTAAGATCCTGAGCTTTAAGATCCTGAGCTTTAAGATCCTGAGCTTTAAGATCCGAGCTTTAAGATCCTGAGCTTTAAGATCCCGAGCTTTAAGATCCGGAGCTTTAAGATCCTGAGCTTTAAGATCCTGAGCTTTAAGATCCTGAGCTTTAAGATCCTGAGCATTAAGATCTCGAGCTTTAAGATCCTGAGCTTTAAGATCCTGAGCATTAAGATCTGGAGCTTTAAGATCCTGAGCTTTAAGATCCCGAGCTTTAAGATCCGGAGCTTTAAGATCCTGAGCTTTAAGATCCTGAGCTTTAAGATCCTGAGCTTTAAGATCCTGAGCTTTAAGATCCTGAGCGTCAACATCCTGAGCTTTAAGATCTTGAGCTTTAAGATCCTGAGCCTTAAGATCCTGAGCTTTAAGATCCTGAGCTTTAAGATCCTGAGCTTTAAGATCCTACTTTGTACCTGTTCTTTAGATTGAAAAATCATAGAAACAAGATCTTGGTTAGAATCAACAGTGGGATCCAACGTAGTTATCCCGGATGTCAATATCTTGGCCGCATCACCATCTTCCTTTTGAGATGATTGGATATGAAGAGGAGAGCCATCTGTCCCTGAAATTGAAGATGATAAAAAAGAAGAAGATGATTTGCATTCAAATAACATTTTCGCAATAAGTTTTGTAAGATAATGTAATCACGAATTTTAAGAAAAATTTGAGAAAAGCACCACTTGCCCCACGGTGGGCGCCAAATTGTTTTGGTCAAAAATACCTAAGATAATCTACCTTGAAGACTTAAATCAATTATGTAACCAAACTTTCATTCATGAGGTTAAGGGCTTGCAAAATATGCTGAGTTTCAAAGATGCGTTTAATAGAAAAGATTTTGATAAAAGATTATGTCGACTAAACAAGGACTAAAGGACTAATATAATCGAAATCAGAATAATGTGTATTGAAATAATGCAAAGAACAATAAGTAATGCTAATTATAGTAAAGATCTAGTAATTATCAAGATAAAAGTAAAGAGTAAAGGACAAGAACACCGAGATTTGTTATCGAGGAAAAGCCCTTAATCCTTTAAGGATCGCCGGCATAAAACCCCCAGGAGGAAACAATCGTCCCTCCGTGCTACTTTTATTATTATAAATCGAAGTTAATTACAATTCGAGAGTGCAAGTGATTGATCTAAGTGTTACAATGATAAAAAAAAAGTGTTAAGTGAATGTGGTTACAGAAGAAAATAGGGAGAAAAATGTGTTTTTTCTGAGATAAACCGAAGTCCTCTAGCCTAACAATCACTTGCCCCTTTTATAGAGAAAATATCCAACTAGCTATCCTAAAAATCTGGGATCTTGAGCTGGAAATCAGGGATCTTGAGCAGTTTCTTCTCTTTGACTTGATGGTTGGATAAAATGGACGTTGTGGAGCCATTTCCACACGTTTTCAACCATAAATTCCGACTTTGGGGGCAAGTCTTCCGTTTTAATTGTTCCTGTACAGCTAAGTCAAAGAAATAACGGTCGGATATCTTAGAGCCCCAAGATCTTGGACTACAAAGATCTTGGAACCTGAAGATCTTGGAGGTGAAAATATCTGGCATATCAACAGTCATGAAAATGGCTGAATTCAGACACAGGATTAAAAAAAAACTGATCAAACCCGTCACATCCGATTCAAAACATGATTCGTCGTATGACGATAACACGAACAAGAAAAATCTTATCTATTTACCAGTTTACTCATTTACCTAACATATTTGGTCTTACGAAGACATCCTATCATATCTCAAAGCTAATAAGGGGGGAGGGAGTGAGCGAGGGAGATGAGAGGGAGATGGGAGGGAGCTCACGAGATCGAAGGGAACTCGGCCGCCACTGTAGCGAGATGGAGGCAGGGCGAGATTAGAGCTCGCTGAAGGTTGGATGAGGCATGGTCAATTGGACCGTTAGAAGGGGGTGAAATGAAACATATTCAAACGGTCAAGTGACCATTTTAGGGGTCGAAACTGTATCTTTTTCGAATTCGAAGGACTATTTGTGTTGGAAAAAATTCTGAAACCTCCTTTTATATATATATATATATATAGAGAGAGAGAGAGGTTAGGGTTTATGTGGCTGTTAGACACCCAAGCTTGGGTGTAGAACCCCTCACATCTTGTTTTTTTAATCCATAAAAAGCATGGGGGGCCAAGCATTTATAGATATATTAAAAAATTAGTATGTGAGGGTTCTACACCCAAGTTTAGGTGTCTAACAGCCACATACTCCATTTTCTCATATATATATACACGATTCGTATATATATGCATACACAAATATATTTACACATACAATTAACCTAAAAACATGGATCCTAGAATGAAAACCACAATCGCAAACACGAAAGGTCTTGGACGGGCCATTCGAAGTGAAACCATGAGTAGTGAAAACCGACCCCATTATTCTCTAACAACAAAATGTAGGGATTTGAATGCGGTATTGGGTTTGTTTAACGGCTTTCACCACCAAGCGGTAACTTTATTTAATTACGGTAATGAATTTTTAAAGTTAATTACGGTTGTTAAATGTTAAAGTTGATGAATTTTTTAAGTTAATTACGGTTTTTTTTTGTTATACTTGTAGACACGTCTTTGGCAAAGCGGTTGTAACGATCTTGATGTCTACAACAACGCGTGCGAGTTGTTCGTGAAGAAACAAGGCAAACCTTTTACTCATCAACGAGCTTGGGCGGTTGTCAAAACACATGCTAAATGGTTGGAACAAAAGAACGTCTAAAATGAGAATCTCGTCCATGACGACAAGCAAAGGAAGTCGTCAGAATCGGGCCAATATGAGTTGGCTAGTGTAACATCCCAAAATTCAAAAGGTTATTGTTTATATATAGATTATTATTTTTATATTATTATTATGTTTGGAAATTATACTAATTTATTAGTTATAAAAGAAAAGGTTAGAAAAAGGACTAGTTTTGTAAAGAAATGGGACCAGTTATGTTATGTTATTGGATGGAAGGACTAAAGCTGTAAAATTGTTTAAATTGTAGGGACTTAATTGCAAAATTCGTCCTTAACTTCCTAATAAGGATTAAGGAACCAAAATATATCATTTTTCCATCTTTTTGTGTGTGTTCTTGAAGGTGAAAACCCCCAATCCGAAAATCAAAGAAAAGAGAGAAGAAAATACATCAAATAAATAATATAATCAAAGAAATAACAATAATCTTTGAATAAAACCCATTTTTTTGGTAGTGGTGTGGTGATGGCCGAATTTAAGAAAGCAAAAAGAGGGCAAAAAGGTTGATTTTAGGTCTTGCATGGATGATTGAGTGTTTAAATTACATATCTACTTGAAGGTATAATGTTTATTTCAACTTCTTATGAATTAGGGTTTTATTGTTATAGATATTTGGGGATTTATGAAATAAATAATGAACCTAGTTTGAAAGTTGAATAATAAAGTTAGAATGTCATAACATATTGTTGGTAGTGATATATAAAAGTAGGAAAAATGATCCGTACTGCATGACTTTACCTATCTTAGGTACTGCCATGTAATAAAAAGTTACAAATTAAACCTTTGAATTTGATAAACATACATAACCCCTCTGAATTTTACATAATCCTCCTCTGAAATACACATGCTTTACCTAAGATAGGTACTGCATGCTTTACATAAGCTTTCCCCATAAAAGTATGTATATGTATTTTCAAGAAGAAATCAATATTCATTTACATGTGTGATAGGAATTTGGTTAGTGATTGAATTGAGATGAGTTTTGGTATAATAATATTATACTACTTGATGTTAAAATCATGTTAAAAACAGCCCCTAATATGTATATTAAGTTAAGGTTATCAAATGGAAGTGTCATGAACTTGTTTGAGTTGATTTAAGAGTGTTTTTGTGCAAACTCGGATTTGGATCAGCAACTTTCATGGAAAATGTGTCATTTTAAAATGCTCATAACTTTCAAACCTAAATCCGTAGGAGTCGTGTAAGCTGTCGTTTGAAAGGTATACGAGTCAAGTTTCATATGAAATTGGTTTCAGGTCCTAGTTCAAATTTTAAGTAAGTCAAATATGCTAAAACTTACAGCTGGTCAAATCTGACTTTACAGTGAAAAACAGATTATGTAACTGTTTTTAAAACGAGTAGAACTCACTTGTAAGGGATTATTCATGTGTTGGTCACTAAAGATAAAATGTATATATATGTGTAATCTTTAAGTGGCCACTGGAATCATGTAAAAAGATTGAGTAGAACTCAAGTTATGCTTGTTTGAAGTCAGCCTGGTCAAATATGAAAATGGTTATTTTGGTATGAAAATGAGTTTGGTCATATGATAATGATATAAAAGATACCTGTTTTGTGAATCAACCCAAGAATAATGTGAGATTTTAAAAGGTAGGTTGGGTGTTGAAATGTTAATGATTATGGCTAGGTGGCCTAATATGTGATTGATAATCTTATATGCGTTTGTGATTTATTGCTAGGTTGAAAGCTTTATATTGTGTTCTTGCGGTCATCTTGATTTATGATTTTGGTTGTCGCGAAGGAGGTGAGTTTTCTTGCATACTTTTATATATGCGTCGGGTCGATTACCATATGATGGTGGATTCCGTGTGTGGTAATCGATTTGGCGTTGAGCCTAAGTAGTGGTCGTTTTTGATTACGGGCCTAAGTAGTGGCCATAGCCCATTTGAGGCATTTGAGATATAGCCTAGGCAGAGGCATTTATATTGTTTATTTGAAATTATAATCATTTGCTTATATGGATCCATGGAATGCGTTAGTACAAAGGTGAGTATATAGGTATGGTACGACGTTGTTATAGGCTATATGCAATATACCTTTGTGCATTGCCCTCCTTCGTGTGTATAAACGTATGCAAGATTATTCACTAAGCTTTGATTACATTTTAGTTGTTTACCCTTTTTATAGGTTGTCCCGGATGTGGAAACAAAGCTAAGTAATATGAAGATTATTAACATTGAACTATAAAACTTGAAGTATTTGGCTAATTACGGAAAAATGGTATTGATGCTAGAACCCATAGTAGCCCTCTTGATCTTGGCTCATGATATATCATTTTGTTAAAGTTATTGTTATGTCAACTGTTAGATTCAAGAAGTTTTTGGTTATTTATAATGAGTCATTTTGTAATAGTAATGTAATGGTTATCATTAAATGTATTTTGAATACTCATTATCCGTAACAGGTTTTTGATGTAGATTTTACGAAAAGGTCATGCCGAAATTTTTAACTTTTGTGTGTTGTCTTTTATAACGAGTTTTGTTAATGTATTTGTCGAGATTTATAATTCAGTGTATTCATTTTAAAAAAAAACTTATAAAATGGTCGAGACGAGTTTGATCCTGCCAGCTAGCAACGAATTTGACTCAGTTTTACCGAATCTTAATGAAGACCCATCGCCTCCCATTGAAAGCCGCGCAAGAAAGGAAAAAATCGGCGGTGAAATGTCGTCCAAGTCAAGTGTCAACGATATTGTTCAAGATTACACGGCGAAGAAAGCTCAAATGTTAGACGAGAACTCAATGTTGCAACAACAAGCCTTCCAAAAATATCTAGAAGAAAAGGAGAAAAAAGCCAACTAATCGCAATGAAACAAATGAATGAAGATTTCAAGTTTTTCAACAAATCGCGCCATCGAATCACGGACCCGGCAGTGTTGGATTGGGCCATCAAGCGAAAGCGTGAGATTGCCGCGAAGTATGGTTGGCAATGTGACTTTTAGAAGTATTATCGTATTTTAATATTTGTGTAACGAACTTTTTATTTAATTAATATCAATGTTAGTTTTTAATATTATTTGCTTAACTATATTTTCGAAGGGTTTATAATGCAAAATTATTAATGTTAAGGATAAATAATGAATTTTTTAAAGAAAAGGTTGAGAGTGATGGTTGCCACTAAAAAAGTTAGAAAAATAGTTGAAGGGTTGAAATGAGTTGGAGTAATTTGATTGGATAATTTGAGGGAAATGAGGAGATGGAGAATGATGACTCCCTCCCCCTAATGAACTAGCAAGCGAGGTCTCCAATGAGATTTCTATCTAACTAAGTGAAAAGAAAAAACCATGATAAGGTAAGGTAGAGTTAATTGATAGCTTATCAACGTGCTCATCGCTCAATTCCTTAGCTCGAGATTAGAGATAATTTTTATGGAAAAACTATTTATGGGAAGTGATAAAATTACCATGGTTGTTTTTGATTATTTTATAACATGGTACAACTTTACAATACAATATACATTGTATTTGTGCGATGTGATAGCGGTGGCGGTGACGACGGACGCGATGATGGTAACGGCGACAGGCAATGATGGCGTTGGCGGTGGCGATGGTCACATGTGATGGTGGCGGCGGTGGTGGTGGCGACAGTGGTGTTAACGTAAATGTAATTGATGTAAAAGAGGTAGTGTAGTTATTTTATAGGTTGAAGGATCTTTAGGATAGAGATCCTCTAAAGTTAAAGTAACTTTATAGGTAAAGTTAAGGGAATCTTGACCCTTGGATTAAAATCAAGGGTTAAGATTAAACGATGATTTTTTAATCTTGACCATTGATTTTAATCCAATGATCAAAATCCCCTAATTTTACCTATAAAGTTTAGTTGAACTTTAAAGGATCTCAATGATCTTTATTGTAACATATTTCATTAAGGGTAATTTAGATATATCATAGATGTAATGGTGCAATATAGTTAGAAAAAGGCAAAAATATCTTTTCTATTAACTTTTGTTGAAAGGGGGAGGGATATTCCTTTTTATTAAGTAATTAGATTTATGTCCGTGTCAAATACATAATCGTTTATTATGTAATCAAGATAAGATAAATTGTTAAATATGTAAGTTTAAATGTAAAATATGTAGCTAAAATCAAATTAAAAGAATACAATTTTAAAGCATTGAAATTTGAAAGCATATAATATTGTATTTAATCCTTTTTAATACATTTTTGTTAGGTCCAGTTTTGGTAAAAACTGGAGAGTCTCCAGGTGCATCTGGAGACCAGAAGATTTGTCCGTGAAATAATAGAAGTCCAGTGGCCAGTGTACAGTTGATGCCACTGGAGCTTCCCTCCAGTTGAGATCTGATCATACATATGAAGACATTCCAGTTGAAGTCGAAGACAACAAGTGGAAGAAAGAGAATGACAATGACAGCGAAGCCCAGTTGACATTCTAACCAGATCGAAACTGGAGAATGTCAGTTTAAAGCATTTACAAAGCTTTACACTGATTACGAGGAAGACCTTTTTGCTTGATGTACCTTTATCCGGACAATACACATTGTCTATGTAAAAAGTACAAAAGTACATAAAGCAGGTTGGATAAAGTGACTTTATGTCATACTTTATCAAGCATTTCTAAGGAAATAATACCCTTCCTTAAATGCTCTCAACCATATTTGTACGGCAAGGTTGACATCCCAATGTCAACCTTTGCTTATAAATAGAGGTCTTTGCACAACCAAGAAACAACTTTGCATATTTGACATTTGCATATTCTTGGTGAACTTGTGCAATATTCTCTCAATCACAAAAAGGAACATTTCACAACTCTAAGTGTTTCGATTGTCAAAGAGAATTTCCAAGTATTAGATCAATTGTATTTCATAGGTTGTTAGGATATTTACATTATTGTATTATCTTGGTTCCGCAACAACCTTGTAATTGTTGAAATTGTGTGAACTTTCGTAGACCCGACTAACCATATGTCTTCGGATTCTTTGAGCCCGTAGGGTCATACACAATAGAACATCTATAATGTTTAACCATAAAGCTACGGAATGATATTTGATCATTTACGCATTTAATTAAATATGTATTTAATTAAATTATCCGTTTATAAATTAACGTGAGTTAATAAACGATAAATGGATTAACCGACGAATATTATTTATAGTAGTCAATTAAAGTTTACTTTAATTGATTGACAAATAAATATATTAATTAAAAGTAGTTTAATTAATTAAATGGGTTAACGGGTTGGATAATTAATTAGTTAATAATCCAATTTAATTAATAATGGATTAATTAAATATATGGAAAGTCCGGTCCATCCCCTCTAAGGCCTCATGGCCGAAAATCCACTAAAGGATTGGAGGTGGGGATCGAAATTCCCATAGGGGAATTAAAGGGTTTTAGTTTCCTAATCTAATTAGGAAACTATTCCTATATAAACTCCTAGAATCCTCATTAATTCTTGCTCATTCTTGAAAACCCTAAAAACACACACAAAAGGTTTTTCTCCTTTGTGTGGTTCGATCCTCACCAAAGAAAAACAACAAAACCCCAAAATTGTTTTAGGTTTAATTATTTAGGTTTTTAGTTAAAACCTAAATTAGTTTTTGCAAAAGGTTTCTTGCCTTTTGTGGTTTGATAAGGATTTCGAATTCCCCATCCTTGGAGGAGTTCAAATTCGACATCCCTACTAGAGGGAGTCGAATTCGACCACTAGGTGGTTAAAAGGGTTTCGTTCGGTTGCGGTCGTAAGCTTAAAGGTGTCTAGCAGATCCTTGGTTAAGACATTGTTCGTGTACGCACTTACGGAGGGTTTCTACTTTGGAATCTTGTTTCCGGAATCTTCTACGTCATGGAGGAGCTCGTCTATCGCAACGTGGTTAGTTTTCTTGTATTTACTTTAAGTTACTTATATTGCATTGCATGGAGATCTGTGACCGGACGTTAGAATTATTAAATGTTTTCTCTTAATGATACCACACGTGTTTTAATAATTGCTAACGGTTCATTAACACGCTTCCGCTGTTTACTCTGTTTTGTTTTGTAAATTTAAAAATGATTTGTCTCTCAAACCGGGTCGGATACCCGACCCATTTTATGTTATTCGGTTAATGAAATCCCAACAGTGGTATCAGAGCGGTCCATGCATGGTATAAGTACTTACCTTGATTTTTAGTCTTGAATAAAGTCGCTTACGTTTAATTTCGTATATATATATTTATATATGTATATATATATATATTTATATATAAAGATATCCATATAATGTGAATAAGTGATGAGCTCATTTATATATTTTAAATAGAACTAGCCGTTAATTATTTAGTTGAAATAATTAAGATCTTCGAATAAATGCAAATATATGAGATGTGGATATATATATGTTTTATATATAATTTTTTGAAATATATATATATATATATAAAATATATATCCATATAATGTGAATAAGTGATGGTTCATTTATATATTTTAAATAGAACTAGCCGTTGTTATTTAGTTGAAATAATTAAGATCTTCGAATAAATGCAAATATATGAGATGTGGATATATATATGTTTTATATATAATTTTTTGAAATATATATATATATATATATATTTATATATATGTTTTATATATATTTTTTAAATATATATATATATATATATATATATATATATATATATATATTTACATATACGATTTTAAATAAGGAAATAATATAAGTTTGTTATATACTTAAGTGATTTTATTAATAAGAGAAATCAAGAAGGTTATTATAAATGGAAAGTTCACTAGTTCATTAATATGGATATATTTCTATTTTGATAAAATGTTTTATAAAACGATATCCATATAATATGAATAAGTGATGGGTTCATTTATATATTTTAAATAAACTAGCCGTTAATTATTTAGTTGAAATAATTAGATCTTCGAATAAATGCAAATATATGAGATGTGGATATATATATGTTTTATATATAAATTTTCGAAAATTATATATATATATCCATATAAATATTTTGTATTCGTTTAAAGATCAATTATTTTCCTTGTATGCGATAAGTAGGTTTAAATATATATATTTGTTTATATATATTGCATGCGGATTTAATTGTTAGATTACATAAACTACTTGTTGTACGTATTTTGGTTTTATATATTTTTGCATTAGGATTTAATGCGTGTCTCTAAAATATATATTTGAAAATTAAAATACGAGAAAAGGAAAGAGTTTTGTTTCAAATAAAACTCATTGAGGTATTAAAATTGGATTTTTAAAGGGAACACAAAATGATTACATTTTACGAAAATTAAAAAAAATGCTTTTAATTAATTAAGGACATGCATTAAGTTTTAATTAGGACTTTAGTTAGATGCCTTAGTCGTTTAACGAATTAGAACATTAATTGCATGTGCCTTTACGTAAAATGAAATGCGGAGACGTATATTTAAAAACAACTTATTACCTTAACAAACTTATTTAAAATCAAAGTAGACATACGTATAGTTTCACAAATGCCTTACCCATCAACAGATCAAAGTATACTATAAAACCAAGCTTCATATAATAATGCACATAAGAGCCGAAACAAATAACCTATCAAAAGGGCCGAATGAAATCATAGGGTAGCTACTCCACTAATCATTCATTTTTGGTGCCAACGCCTCGTATGACACTACGATAAGCGCCCACCGTCGAACTTATCAAAATATGCCTATGACCGATCCATACACCTCCTATCAAAATATAATATCAAAGTGCACATAACCACTCGGTAGTCATCAAAAGGAGACGCCGTAGATCAAATCAAATACACCGCTACGGCCGGTGCCACGTCATCAGTGTCACAATAACGTGCCCATGGGACCTCCATGGATAGGTTACTCTTATATGCATATCTTAAGAAACCGTTTTGACCAACTTATATACATAAATATATCGAATATATTTTGAAGAGACAGAATTAAATTTTAAGACTAATTAAAACATTTTAAATAATAACTTAAAAGCACATCTCCGTCCACCCGATTCTCACAAAATTATAATGGAGTCATCATGACTTATAATATGCGACTGTATTAAATTTTCGGGTCAAGTAATATTCGAAGGACATATCATGAATCACAAAGTGCGACTGTATTAATCTATCCGGGCCAATTAATATGATTCATAATATGCGACTGTATTATCTTTCGGCCAACGAATATTCAAGGGACACATTAGTGTACAAATCATCGCATCAAATGTAACACACCAAACCCACCTTTTTTCGGGACAGTTTCAAATCGGGTTTCAAGAGATGGTTTTGACACAACTATAGATAACAAAATATTATGATTTCCCAATTTACAATCATGAAGGCAACATCGTTAGTACATCAAAATTTAGTGATATCACAATACTTATATAAATGATAACAAACATATAACTTCTCAGATAACACGTCATTTTCATAAAAATTACACATTTAATCAAATAAAGTTTTGAGAGGAAAGATGTTACCGAGAGGATCCTAATACCACCTAGAATATTCGTACTATTATATATATAACAAATAAAGTTTTGAGAGAAAAGATTGTACCGAAGAGATCCTAATAGCAACTAGAATATCCGTACTATTATATATATAACAAACAAAGTTTTGAGAGAAAGGAATTGTACCGAAAAAATCCTAACACGATCTAGAATATCCGTACCTTATCGCCGCTCACAAATATTGCAAAAATGAAAGAATCCAAAAGAATGCGATCACCTATCCAAATCTAACAAATATAAAAATTACAAAGGTATAAGCACAAAAGACCATCCAATGAGGAGTTTGTAATATCCTTTATATTTTTTTGATTTTCTTATAGTTATACGTATTAAAATATTTTGAACACATGCTAAGAGTATTAATTGACACTAATTTTACAATGTCCTGTAAGTTGTTTTGACTTGTGTCTATCCTACGAAAAAATATAAAAATAAACATGACGATTTGAATATTTCGAATAACGATGGCTTAAAATTTATACAAGAGATAAATCTTTCTGAAATTAATTATTAGGGAGCCAAACTTACAGTACCATTTGTACAACCAATTTTATATGCAAAATCAGTAATAAATCTTATCGACAAAAATGAAAATCATATTTGTTTTGCAAATATCTTAGACAACATTAATTAACTATTAAAACAATGAAACAAATTTTAGTCAGAATCATGAAAATATAGATGTGGTACGATAAATTATAAAATAATATATTAAAATTTAGTTCAACTAAAATAAAAAGTCGGTTTTAAAATAAAATAAAAATTATGTATTTTGAAACATTATAAAATTAATAATATAAATTATATAAAGGACTTACCAAAAATATGATATATACTTGAAGCCTTTAGCAATAAAGATGAAGATTCTTGAAGCTTTAAACTATGCACATCACTTGACAAACCAACCCAAACTTATATTAACTTTCTTGTTCTTATTTCGTCAGAAGCAAAGTTGTGAAAAGGGATAAAAATTTAATCAAGGGGTTTTGAAGCTATTGATGTGAACTACAAGTCTTTAACCTATCCTCTTATTTATTCCCTCCTTGTCAACGGTGTGTGTTTGTATACAAAAAGCCATATTTATTCATTGCATTTTAATTGTCATCACTCTATTATAAATATCCATAATTAATTAATAGCTAACATGAATACACATATATTACGTTTTGCCTACAAACACCATGTTTACTAGCTAGTTTTTAATTATTGTTTTTTCTTTTTTTTTACAAGTGTTACATATCTTGTTATCATAAATATGTAAGGTTATTATTACTATATCTTAGTCTATATAAAATAACAACTACACCACAAATTTGATTAAATTAAACTTAGGATATTTGTATCTCTTTAATTATAAATGGTGTCCCTATAAATATATGTCTTACATACTATCTTATTTATAGTGTTCTAATTTTATTGAATATTACAATATTATCTCCTTAAAAAGAATTCGTCCTCGAATTCGATCGTACAAATAATATTATGACTAAACGACCATGCTTTCTATATAAATATTGAAACATAGAAGGTATTTTATATATAATGATTTTATATATCATTCAAACTTTGTTTACTTATGTTTTTTTATTTTTTATTGTATTTTTTTTTACTAATACTCAGCACATATACGTATTTCAACTGAAAAATACCATTATGTATCTCAATCATACAAGTCACATTTATCATAACAAGTTCATGCATTGGAGATAACTATAAAATTTATATCACTAAATACTATGAGTTCAAATTTAAAATTTATTTCCATGAGGTTAAACTAAGCATGTATCTATAACTATATAAGCAATTAATTAGGAACAAACATTATATAATGTTAAAAGCATGCAAACATAAAATTTTGACTCCCCTTTTATATATTAGATTAGATGCCCGAATGAGTATACAAAGATTCTATCCAAGAAATAAATTAGTAACTACTCGTATATTATAGATAATCTTTTCCAATTTTATTGCACTAAAATCATCTGAACATACATTGCTTTGTATCTTTGATTTTTCCAAACAGTATACAAGACTTGTCAATCTTTATCGATATCATTACCATTACTGTTACACATGTGAGTGCTACAAGCTACTAACTAACATCCTTATTGTGATTATCATTTATTTGTCATACTTTTACTTTATGATCCATCAATTATTATTGCTTAATTTCTTAACCGATTTACATGCCTTCAACTCTTCAATTTAGCTTTAGTTAATAGCATATATTAGTTATTGTATCATCACAAATTAGAAAAATTATAGCATTTTTAATTTGGACGTGACACCACATTTCAAGTTACATTTCAACTTCTTGTTATCAATAATTAACTTCTAACAACTAGACCAAACTAAATAAATACTTCTATTTCTTTTTCTCGCATTCATCCTCGAAATTGAAAGAAAAATCCTAACCTAAAGTCTACCCAAATCTCACAGGTCATAACTTAGGTTTAAGTTTCTACAGGAGGGAACCTATGCTCTGATACCATTCTGTAACGCCCCAAATTTTCAAAACAATACAAAATGATATCAAAGAACTAAAAGGCCAAAAGGGCGTTAATCTTATTCAAAGTCAAACGAAATTCAACCCGACAAATCAAAATAAGTACTTCTAAAGCTCGAAATAAAACTCTAAATCAAAGGGTGTTAAGTCCACTTCTATCTACTCTCTTCTCTCGTTCCCAAAGCCCACTTGATCACCTACCGTATAAGAAAAAAAAAGGAATACGGCTGAGCAAAAAGCCCAGTGAACGGATATGACAAAAGCAGAAATATAAAATGAAATGCGGAGACGTATATTTAAAAACAACTTATTACCTTAACAAACTTATTTAAAATAAAAGTAGACATGCGTATAGTTTCACAAATGCCTTATACATCAACAGATCAAAGTATACTATAAAACCAAGCTTCATAAAATAATGCACATAAGATCCAAAACAAATAACTTATCAAAAGGGCCGAATGAAATCATAGGGTAGCTACTCCACTAATCATTCATTTTTGGTGCCAACGCCTCGTATGACACTACGATAAGCGCCCACCGTCAAACTTATCAAAATATGCCTAGGACCGATCCATACGCTTCCTATCAAAATATAATATCAAAGTGTACATAACCACATGGTCATCAAAATGAGACGCCGTAGATCAAATCAAATACACCGCTACGGCCGGTGCCACGTCATCGGTGTCATAATAACGCGCTCATGAGACCTCCATGGATAGGTTACTCTTATATGCATATCTTAAGAAACCGTTTTGACCAACTTATATACATAAATATATCGAATATATTTTGAAGAGTCAGAATTAAATTTTAAGACTAATTAAAACATTTTAAATAATAACTTAAAAGCACATCTCCGTCCACCCGATTCTCACAAAATTATAATGGAGTCATCATGACTTATAATATGCGACTGTATTAAATTTTCAGGTCAAGGAATATTCGAGGGACATATCATGAATCACAAAGTGCGACTGTATTAATCTATCCGGGCCAATTAATATGATTCATAATATGCGACTGTATTATCTTTCGGCCAACGAATATTCAAGGGACACATTAGTGTACAAATCATTGCATCAAATGTAACACACCAAACCCACCTTTTTCGGGACAGTTTCAAATCGGGTTTCAAGAGATGGTTTTGACACAACTATAGATAACAAAATATTATGATTTCCCAATTTACAAACATGAAGGCAACATCATTAGTACATCAAAATTTAGTGATATCACAATACTTATATAAATGATAACAAACATATAACTTCTCAGATAACACGTCATTTTCATAAAAATTACACATTTAATCAAATAAAGTTTTGAGAGGAAAGATTTTACCGAAAAGATCATAACACGATCTAGAATATCCGTACTATTATATATATAACAAACAAAGTTTTGAGAGAAAGAATTGTACCGAAAAGATCCTAACACGATCTAGAATATCCGTACTATTATATATATAACAAACAAAGTTTTGAGAGAAAAGATTGTACCGAAGAGATCCTAATAGCAACTAGAATATCCGTACTATTATATATATAACAAATAAAGTTTTGAGAGAAAAGATTGTACCGAAGAGATCCTAATAGCAACTAGAATATCCGTACTATTATATATATAACAAACAAAGTTTTGAGAGAAAGGAATTGTACCGAAAAAATCCTAACACGATCTAGAATATCCGTACCTTATCGCCGCTCACAAATATTGCAAAAATGAAAGAATCCAAAAGAATGCGATCACCTATCCAAATCTAACAAATATAAAAATTACAAAGGTATAAGCACAAAAGACCATCCAATGAGGAGTTTGTAATATCCTTTATATTTTTTTGATTTTCTTATAGTTATACGTATTAAAATATTTTGAACACATGCTAAGAGTATTAATTGACACTATTTTTACAATGTCCTGTAAGTTGTTTTGACTTGTGTCTATCCTACGAAAAAATATAAAAATAAACATGACGATTTGAATATTTCGAATAACGATGGCTTAAAATTTATACAAGAGATAAATCTTTCTGAAATTAATTATTAGGGAGCCAAACTTACAGTACCATTTGTACAACCAATTTTATATGCAAAATCAGTAATAAATCTTATCGACAAAAATGAAAATCATATTTGTTTTGCAAATATCTTAGACAACATTAATTAACTATTAAAACAATGAAACAAATTTTAGTCAGAATCATGAAAATATAGATGTGGTACAATAAATTATAAAATAATATATTAAAATTTAGTTCAACTAAAATAAAAAGTCGGTTTTAAAATAAAATAAAAATTATGTATTTTGAAACATTATAAAATTAATAATATATAAATTATATATATATATATATATAAACATATGATATATATATATATATATATATATATATATATATATATATATATATATATATATATATATATATATATATATATATATATATATATATATATATATATATATATATATATATATATATATATATATATATATATATATATATATATATATATATATATATATATATATATATATATATATATATATATATATATATATATATATATATATATATATATATATATATATATATATATATATATATATATATATATATATATATATATATATATATATATATATATATATATATATATATATATATATATATATATATATATATATATATATATATATATATATATATATATATATATATATATATATATATATATATATATATATATATATATATATATATATATATATATATATATATATATATATATATATATATATATATATATATATATATATATATATATATATATATATATATATATATATATATATATATATATATATATATATATATATATATATATATATATATATATATATATATATATATATATATATATATATATATATATATATATATATATATATATATATATATATATATATATATATATATATATATATATATATATATATATATATATATATATATATATATATATATATATATATATATATATATATATATATATATATATATATATATATATATATATATATATATATATATATATATATAATGTGCGGACTTGAAATGTGGAGTTCTTTTTCCGCTTAAAACAAAGTGTTTCTATGTTATTTTGTTCAAAAAACCACAAATGAGGTCCATGCTGCGAAATAGTTTGTACAGTGTCAGATGATTAAGAATGTGTTTTATGTTTGTAGTTAATGATTTAGGTTGTATGATAATGCCAGTTATGTGAAGAGGTAGTAAATCGTATTTTTACCATGGCTGTTTCATATTATAACTATTTATTATATATTTTTATATAAGTAATTAACTGATAATAATTATATATTAAGCCATATAGACTTTAAAGCCCGTGCATTACACGACATGATTGAAATTTAATTGATCGCATGTATATTTTTATCGATTTTCTAAATCTTTTAGAAAACTCAACATAATACATACATATAATAGAATGTAAGAAGTGCAACCCAATTAGCCATGGTATTACACTCTGTACATACAAATGGTGTGTACACAATATCTATTCTAATTAGGCCTGGCAAAATGGGCGGGTCGGGCGGGTTTGGGTAACGGGTCAAAGCGGGTACGGGTCGAAACGGGTGCGGGTTCCAAACGGGTCATTTCATAAATGCGGGTCAAACGGGTGCGGGTCGGGTGCGGGTCAACCCGCATTTTTTGGTTTTTTTTAATGGTATTTTAACATGTTTATAATGAAGTTACAATTGCTTAATATATACATATAAATAATATATATATACATAGCTGTTAACTCGTGACTCGTGTGTCGACTCGTTTTGTGAATTTTTGAATCGTGACTCGTATCGTAAGAGTTATAAAATGAAAATTACATAACAAAATTATATAATACATGTGTAAAAACATACATATATTGATATTTTTAACAAAAATATATGATGTATGTGTAAAATTACATGGCAAAAATATTACTTAGATTTTATTATTTAAAATTAATATATAATTATAAATTGGATCAAAGAAATGAAAGAATACATCCATAAAAAATAACAAAAATAAATAATAATAATAATAATCATAATAATAATAATATAATAATAATAATAATAATAATAATATATATTAAAGTGAATCTGATCGAAAGTTCTTTTCGTTGATGTGAGAATTGAAAATAATTAATTAAATAAGGGGTGAAATAATAATTCATCTTAATTAATAGATTGAACATCCATTAACAAGTTGAGTTTACTCCAAATTGAAGGTGGGTAGGTGTACTGGCGTAACACTCTAGCGGCAGTGTGTACCACATTAACAGAAATATGAGTGATCACTCAAAATTTTGAAGACCCGCTCGACCCGCAAAGCTATATTAATAAGTTTAAGAGTTAAAAGTGAGACCCGCTTGTCTCCTTTTTGTAAGACCCAGTTGTACCCAATAAACAATATAAATTACCCAATGAAACCCAATCTAATGGAATTGGGTATGGATTGCCAGGGCTAATAACATTTGTAGTTTTACGAAAAACCATGTAATTCATTTCATGGAGTAGAACCGATTAAGTAAGAATATACCATCTTATGGCTGATATATACAGTTTTCATGATTTCTTCAAAAAGTGGCAATATCAAGCCATTTGCTATGAATGGCTCAATTACGGTTATGTCCTATCTGACTTGTCGTTAAGGTTAAGCAGATAAGATACATGAAATAGTTTGAACATAAACACGTAAATTGTAACATTTGAGATTGACAACGACAACAATGAAAAAAGCTGACTCCATTGTTTTCAACCGTCATTCTGGTATTTATTCAGAAGTTTAAGCATCAATGCTGAAAGAAAATTTTATTCTTGAGAACTCTTTGGCTGAGGTTAAGTTCTGACCCTTTATTTCCTTTCAGCACAATGTGGGTTATGTGCATAAATTTTGTATAAACCTGCATAAACAAAGATCGAGCAAAGCTCCTGAAGTTTGTCGTAGGTTAAATTTCTACGAATAGACACGTAGGAGCAGAAAAGTCAAGGTCCAAGTAGAAGCAAAGGAAATAACGATACTAAAAAAGATATAAGTTGACTCGTGTCACATCTAGGCTATGGACTATGGTGAATGTCTACTGGTGAAAATGATGGTGTTGGGAATGGCTGTATTTTATGGCTACTCAGTGATCACGGTAAGTTAACCAAAGTGCAAACCTTGTGAAAGACTACCGGGCCAGTCTAAAAGGCACACAGTGAGGATAGAAATATTAGCGTCCCTATCACTTATGAGTAGATCAGGCTGGTTAAATAACCGAAATTTTGGGTGAAAAGATGGTCGGGTCAATCAAGTTGGATAAATGGGCAACATGGCTGAGGTTGAAACATCAAGACTCACCAAAACAGCCCATGAATACTTTGTCTTGGTCAAACCTTGTTATGCCTTCCGTGTTAGAAGACAGATATCGGAACAGGATGATAATGTAACTAAACACATACAATTTTAGTGACCCGTCTCCTGACCCACCCATTTAGCCGTTTCAAATATGGTTGGTTGTGCATTATCGTATTTGATCATATCTTTATCTTAGCCTGAGATGCATGCCAGGCATAATCTGTAGCTGACGCCATAGGTTATCAAGGAGGCAATTGTTTTCGAGAAAAGTTTTGACTACGTGTGGTAGATAGTTATGTTTTCTCTGTAACGGGTCAAAAGGGTCAATAACTTTGAAATCATATTTTTAATGACTTAATAAAAAAAACTATTTACTTCAGGCAGAAGGGATGAAGGGCTATTTATATGTGTACTTAATCTATTTGTTGCCATTGATGCTAGTAGGTTCGACTTCCAATTCTATTTCACCAGTATATGTATATCTATGTATGAGCGGAAACAGAGCAAGAAGCCCATTAAGCACTCTAAATTTTTACATTATAAAAGAATATTTTTTTAGTACATAAATGTGGTTTTCTTACTTGTGCTTAGTGTGGATGGGCATGTTCAATAAAATATACGAAGAACTATCGACTTTTTATAGATGGTTTTTATCTCTAGAACAGAACAGAATAACAGTAAATGTTCGCATAAGATATCCGAATTTAGATTCAACTATCGAAACAAAATAAAGGTGGGCCTGGCAGAATGGATAATCGGACACATCGACTTGAATAAAAATGGTGACTCTTTTTAGGATGTACTCTGTCTCCTTGAGTCATTAATATGATTAAGAAATTTTAAATACGGTGAGGTTATACATTTCTAAGCAAAACGATTGAAACCATCCATAGCATAATAGATGAAATCAGTATGATCAGGAGTTGATATCACCCACTCGGAGTCTGGGGTGGCATTAGTATAAGATAAAGCATATCTCTAAACATGATCTTTTGCTCATTCTTATAGGCCCTTTATGGGATCGTTAACCAACTTATCTTATTAATGCCTTTAGCCAATTTCGCAGCTCTAAATCGTCCAGAACCAAAAAAATTACTTTAAGCTAGTTTTGATGTGACTTAGAAGCTCGATTCGCCATCTACATTGTGTTCTATTAAAAGAAGGCTAAGAAGCCAAGTGGGTCAAATAAAAAAAGGTTTATAAGGTGAAAGAAACAGAACTGTTGATGTAAGCCAAAGTCTATCTTCAATGCATAAAACCTTAGGAGTTGTTCTAATAAATCTTTACGAACTTTACTAATAATGTATATAACGGTTTGTGGGAACCCAACATGCCTGATCTGTGTCTATCAATCCGAATCGTGCACTTACTACTTTTACCACTATTCAACAATAAGAATGAAGGATGAGCATACCTCACACCAGCATCTAACATCTCTTAAAAAAAAGCTACAGTCCCTTTCTTCCATTCGCACTTTCCGTTAGCATTACTGAGCCTGCCCACCCAACCACCTATGATTTCCGCTCTATGCAAAATGGATCTAGGGTGGCTTACTCATAGGGAGTCGAAACTGGTCTGTCTCATGCTGCTTTGAACTCCCATGGAGTAAATGGTCCTCTCATGATCATGTCAGCATCAAGGATTACTATATATTCAGCATCAGTGTGGACATGATTGAGCCAATGAAGGACTACAACAGACTTATTTATAGCCGGATACCTGATAGCATGAAACATACATAAATAACTGATCCCAATCTATTAAAACATAATATTAATGTAAAAGTGCAATGCAAATTACCCGTCCCTGTTGATGGATGTTGGATAGAACATAATGTGTGGAAGCCAAAACATGACCATTATATTGTTTTAGGTAATCTTCTGTACAACTTCAAGCCTTGTAATATTTCCCGGCTTTTCGCTGAGGTTAAGGCTGCACATCAGACCAACGGTTTGCCAATCAAAATACATGGTGCATTTTGTGGAGAAAAGTGTGTGGATTTTTGCGTTTGGATATATTTACAGGTTTATCAACTTGAGATTCTCCGTGTTGAAATTCCATAATTTTCAACTCTGAGTGGTCAAATCTTTAATAAAAAATGGACAGAAAGGTTTTGCAGGACAACCAACCTATCGACCCATTGACCATTTCTACTATACTTTTTTTAACCCGCAACCAGTATGACTGTTACCAAAACCTCCATCTTGCCACGCCTATTATTTGTATCAAAGTAATTGTTTTCTTCCGATCATCCAGCTTAAATTAAAATCGGGACAAAATGAGGAATCTGCTGCTGATGAGTTCAAAGGGATTAAGTGTTAACACAAAAAATTCATGTTCCTCAAAGAATGCAGACAACGATGATAAACGACCACAAAGAAGTAGAGATTTCTAAGTGTGATAAAGATGGTGTGAAAGAAATGTTTGCAGAAAAAGATGAAAATATACCCAATGATGGTGAAAATAGAAAAGAGATCACTAAGAAGCTTTTTGCAGCTGCGCCACCATTTAATCCATATGACATTTTGGTTTTGGGGCCACATGAAATTGAAAATCCTTATTAATTTTATTGCATATGGAATATGTAATATGATGATATCAAAGTGAATATGCACCTAAGATTCATCGTGTATGATATCACACCCACACCAAAGGCAATAACCTTTCCCTTATATGTCAATATATAAACCTGAATGAAATCTGCACCCAAAAGTTATCCTTCAAAGCAACCACATTTATCAAAGAATCTGATTAATAACATGAAATTTATTGATGATTATGTATGTAAAAGAAATAAAACAGTGTGGGTGAGAGGAGGGTAGCGAATAGTCAAATGCTTACCAGAAAGATCTGCGATTACGGAGGGGGATGATGATGATGATGATCGGAATGGAAATTGTGAATACCAATATCTATAATGGGAGTAACTCTTATTATTATTGTATTTTGGGAGCAATTGAAATAAAGAAACAAATAAAAGAGAAAATTTATTATTACTTACTTAGAGAAGAAAAGGTCAGTTGTTGCTGTTGATGTTACTGCTGCTTTTAGTTCACCACCCGAATCCATGGAAGAAGGAAAAGGGAAAAAAAACCGATGTAAAGCGATGGAGAAAAAAACTCGCATATAATTACTGCCTATGAATTACAATGAAAACTTAGTAGATGAAAAGTTTATTAATTTGTTCACCTTTCATCAATATTGTTTTTACTTCTGCCTCATTATCACGTTAGGAATCACATTTAAGAGACAATGATAACCTTTCGGATCACCATCACAATCATTCAATCCCCTAATAATCATTCGGCCAAAATTCCAATTGGATAACCAAAAGTTTATCATTAAAAAACCATTAATAATCACTACACATTACTTAATAATTGAGCCACAAAGATCGACCCATATATTAAACAATCAGATAAACATTCATTCAACCAACCAATACATTCAATCAATACATTCATTCATTCATTCAATTTTTATATACATCAATCGAGTAAAAGTAAAAACAAACACTACCGAAATTGAAATTAACCACATAATTGATATCAAAACAAAGTAAAATCATAAATACATTCATTAATTTTGGTTTTAGAATTAATTACATTTACAACTTTAGAATATATATACAAAAATATTGATATATACTTGAAGCCTTTAGCAATAAAGATGAAGATTCTTGAAGCTTTAAACTATGCACATCACTTGACAAACCAACCCAAACTTATATTAACTTTCTTGTTCTTATTTCGTCAGAAGCAAAGTTGTGAAAAGGGATAAAAATTTAATCAAGGGGTTTTGAAGCGATTGATGTGAACTACAAGTCTTTTAACCTATCCTCTTATTTATTCCCTCCTTGTCAACGGTGTGTGTTAGCATACAAAAAACCATATTTATTCATTGCATTTTAATTGTCATCACTCTATTATAAATATCCATAATTAATTAATAGCTAACATGCATGAATACACATATATTACGTTTTGCCTTCCATAGCCGATTACAAACACCATGTTTACTAGCTAGTTTTTAATTATTGTTTTTCTTTTTTTTTACAAGTGTTACATGTTATCATAAATATGTAAGGTTATTATTACTATATCTTAGTCTATATAAAATAACAACTACACCACAAATTTGATTTGATTAAATTAAACTTAGGATATTTGTATCTCTTTAATTATAAATGGTGTTCCTATTAAATATATGTCTTACATACTATCTTATTTATAGTGTTCTAATTTTTTGGAATATTACATTAAATATACCTATAAGAGGAGAACTCCCCATCTCCCATGAATCTCATAAAGATCTAAGAACCTTAATTGGTAGAGACCCGTTCTCACTCATTTATGACTATAACTAATTCCCTGTAGCCGCGAGCCCCACACCGGATATATATGCCGTTGGGTCTAGATGAGTCTTAGACTTAATTCATTAATATGTTTTGATTTTATGATTAAAACGTGGGTAGTTAATGATTAGGGATAAATGTCGATGATATTAATTGTGTTTTTGTGATTTTGTAGTTTGTTCTTTTAAATGATATTATTGAGCCAGATATTGCTGAATGGTATATGAATACCTTGATGCAAAAGAAGCTTATACCGGGATGCTTTGCAACTTGGTATGAAGCGTTGAAAAACTACCTTATGTACAAGGGACTTTTCAACCAACTCACAAAGGATTGTTCCGTGGTTGTTAAAGATATTGATGAGCTTGGTGGGCTTTCTGATAAGGCCTACTCAAGTTACCTTGCTCACAATGATGCACTGGGGTGTAGTCATTAATTCCATTGATGATAGCTATGCTCGCGACATTCGTTGTGACAATGTTTATCGTCTATTTGGAATGATTGTTAGAGAGAATCAACATGCTGTGAATGTCATTGCAAGGGGAACTCTTAAAGAAGCAAGGGAGTACCACAAGGTCAAAGAAAAATCGATATCGGATCACGTGAAGGTTATGAGAGGATACATCGATGAGATGGCAGCCTTTAGGCAGCCTCTTACTCATGATGAGCAGGTTCTCTTGATACTTAACTCACTCAGTCAACACTTTGCATATTTTGCCATGAATTATTTTATGACTTGCAAGCACAATTCGCTAGATGATCTTGAAAAAATGTTGGTTAATGTTGAGATGAATTTACCGGAAAAGGCACTCATTCCGAGGCCTTACCACAGAAATTCATTGTGCACATTCTGCAAAAGTAATTCACACAACACTCATAGTTGTGAGAAGATTGATGAATGGCTTCGTGAGACTTATCCTTCGTAGGGTGGACGAGGAAGAAAGAATAAAGGAGTATTTGGAAGGAGAAAGATAGTCTTGAAATAAATGCTTCGGCAATCATTTTGGAGTTATCTTTTATTTGATGTTTTAATTGAAAACATTATTGTTGGAATTCGTCTGCCCAAGACACATATTAAATTGACGTGGCTAGTACGTGATGATCCAAGTCGGGTCATACCCAATAACAAGCTAGACAAACACTTATGGTATTTATTTATATGATTTGATCTTTAAATAAATATCAATACTTGAAACATTTAGAAAGTGGTTTTCTAAATACTTGCACTTGAGCTATGTAAATAAATTATATGGATGATTTATTTTGAGAGAAATGTGAATATGTTTATTTGGTAAAATAAACATTTATGTGTGTTGTATATAATATGTAATATGTTACATAAGATATGTAACAAGTTATGTTGCATTTTATATACAAAATGTACAAGTAAATGGTTTATAAAATTTGGACACAAAATTTGTTTGTGACCACCCCATGTGGCCGCCCCCCCCCCCATGTGGTTATTCATGCAAGTTTGATATATATTCAACACTTGTACATACACAACACTTGACATAGATTGTATCAATTTTCTCATGCAAAAGAACAAGACTTCTCTCTCAATACTCAACTAGCATTTTTCTCTTCCTTTTTCCTCTATTGATTTCGGCCAAAGGGAGCAAAAAGGGAAGGCATTTCAAGTTTAAATCCTAGCACATTTGGGTGTTTGTTGATAGTTTGGGGTATACAAGCTTGAGGTTCTTCTAGGTTGAAGACTTGCCACTTCAAGATCATCATCTCCTTCATATCAACCTTCTCATAAGCTTGGAAGAAGGTAGTCTTCTAAAACACCCTATGGTTGTTGTTTTGTATGTATGTTATTCATATACATGGATCCTTATTGTTTGGGTTTTCTTTTAAAAGTTAAACTTTGGTTTTAACCATACCAACATATTGAAAGGTTCAATTTTTCCGCTGCGTTTTAATATTATAAGGATAATATTACTTTGATAAAAACCCAAAAATCCCAACAATTATTACCCTTTTAGTTTTATTCTTGAGATAATGTATGGATTTTGAATATTTTATGTTTGAAATCTATTAGGTTTTATCCATATTCTTCCTTGATTAAATTGGTTGTTTTGATTAAATGTTTTGTTTTATATCTTGCATGTAATTATAGTAATTATAGCTAAAGATAAAAGGTTCACAAAGTAATTTGCGAAATAATGAAACATTTGGAAATTTCACGGATTTAATTTGTGAAATAAAAGTCGTACATAAAGTAATTTACAAGGGAAATCCAAAAGATGAACTTTTAGTATTTCTAGAAGGTTTTTGTTGTAAGTATTATTTGTCTTAAATATAAGAATCATTGTCTTCACCAAGTGTCACCACTTGAAAGGCTTAATTCGATAAAGCTTAATTGAAGCAAGATTCGTAATATTAAAGGACAAATAAAAGAGTTGTGATCTCCACCAAGTATCACTACTTGAAATACTCAATTCAAAGAGTAAGTGGGAGAAAAGTAAACTCGAAATTAAGTTCTCTATCAAGTGTGTTGTACTTGAAAGATATGGTTCTAGGAATCAGTGGGAGAATTTTGGAAGCAACAAAAGCAACATCTTTTACTAGTAACATACTCTAAGTTTGTGATTGAATGATTGAATGTCTTGAGCATTTATTATTAAATTACAAATTAGATTATTTACCGAATAGTAGAATTCGATAAATTGGAAGTTTGAAAAGTTACATGTCGTTCATCCGAGCTAGATTGGATTGAAGACAAATTGAACTTAGTAAGACAAGGTTGAATTGGATTAAAAGGTGTTAATGCCAAAACTAGTTGCATGATGTCTAATAGAGATATTCATAGCATGGATATAGATTGTAAATGAACGCAAATTAAGGAAATAATGAGACACACTTAAAACTACCTCTTGAGGAAATTTTATGAGTGTCTTAGTCATTATGATTAAGTCTATGGCTTGATTAAAAAGGAAAGATTATGCAACTATACATTCATTGTATCAATGCAAAATCTTATGACTAAAGAAGATCCTTAATTAAAGAAGTTTAAGATATACGTAAGCTGACCCTTTTGAGGTAAGCTTTAATAATTATCTTAAATAAGATCTAGGTCATTAAGATCAAATCTAGGATTTGATGGATTCCTGCAAGTTGTGCAAGATAAAATGACTAGTAAGGATTCTTAAAGTATTTTAAGAATTAAATATGCTCATAAGTAAGGAAATGTTAGTTTCTTGAAATATCATTATTGCTACAAGATTAATTTAATATCTCTTTAGTGATTAAAGATTCCTTTTTCGTATCGGAACGAAAGGATCCCACTTTAAGGAATCTTGGTCAATTTTCAATAAAGAGAACAACTTAGGTTATGATTAAGCAAAAATGTTAGATTTCTAAATGTGAAAGAAGTTTAGAAATGTCAAGTTAAAATCTGGACATTCGGAACAGTTATTGTGGAGCTATTCGATAAGTAACATTATCCAATGAATACCACGTTCCAATTTAGTATATTTTATCCATGAATGGTTTTTAGATCATTCTAAATTGCCATTGCCGGTCACACACATGGGAATGATTGTGTGAAAGAAAGGTAATTGTGAGAGAAAGGTTTCTATTGGCTTGGGAGCTAAGGTCATTAGCTTTTGGGTGATATAGATACTTGGTCGTAAACGAGATACGAGCCTTACTCACAAGTATTTGATGAGTCAAATATTGGTTGACCCGCCCCGAGATCACTTCTTGGATTATAAGTTAATTAAGTGAATCTCGAAGTGATTCCATCCATGAGTATCCTTTGACTTGTTAAATGCATAGGCGTAGGCCCGGACCATGTCGATCATTTACTTTGATTTAGTTCCGAACCGGATATCTTTACCGGCCGCAGTAGGGCTACTTTGGGTAAATGTGAGATATGGAAAGGGCGTATGTATTTAGTAATAGGAATTCGCTCCCAAGTTATGGTTTGATAGTAAACTCGGCCTATGACAGCTTGATATAGTAATGAAATGTAGGGCCATACTGCGAATAGTTCGGAAAGCTATCATCAAGAAAGTCATAAAGGGTTTTAATTCTATTTGGCAATTGACTTTATCCTCGTGCCAAAATGGAATGCATCATTAAGAGTGAATGGGACATGGATGAACTTGTAAAGTCCCTCACACGATGGTTTAACCCACGAGTGTAAAATAACAAGTCAAGTATGAACTAGATTGGACTAGTATTACTTTAAATATAAATGCAAGAGTATAAGTAAAGTAATAAAGACTTAAAGCAATATTTAAACAAGTAAATAAATGGTGGAACACAATGTAATTTTCAAGTGTATTTTATTTATTGATGTTAAACAAAATACAAGATTGTTGCGGAACCTAGATATTACAAGTATGTAACTATCTAAACATCTTTGAATTACAAGTGATCTATACTTGCTAAATAATCTCCTTGGATCGATATACTTAAAGTTGTGAAGTATAACTATTTAGATCGAGAGTATTTTAGGAAGTTCACCAAATTGCAAAAAAGTAATTTGTACGAGGTATGTGACTTTGTATTTATAGGCATATAAACTCAACAGTGAATTTATTATGCCGTACAAATATGGTTGCATGCATTTAAGGCAACTACTTTAATTCCTTAAATGCATTGGTTAAAGTACAAAGGATAAAGTCATATTGATGTGACTTGTCATCCTTTTAACCAACCACCTTTACACACGTATTGTACTTTTATCAATAGACAAATGGGTTGTCCGTGTAAAAGTGTGTAAAGGCATAAAGTCAATTCCTCGTAATCAGTGTTCAGACTTGTAAGGTCTAGAACACTGATAAAGGCTCCAGTCGGGAGATCTGGTAAGACTGTCAGTGGGCTCCACTGTTTGGCAGTCTTCTTTCTTCATACTTCAGTCTTTGACTTCAGTAAGAATGTCTTCAGTAGAAACGATCTTGACTGGAGTGAAGTCCAGTGAGCAAATCTGGAGGATTCCAGATTTCCTGTACAAGTAAATAGCTCACTGGTCTTCTATTATTTCTGGACAAATCTTCAGTGACGCTCCAGTCTTCAACTCTGGAGTGAGTCCAGTAAAACTGGACCTAACAAATTCCCCCTATTTGTTCAGAAATAATGCAAGGTTTTTCAAGCTTCTATCTATACAATTGTATGCTTGAAAAAACACTTGTTTTGACTTAGTCTAAAAATTTAAGTTACTGGAAAACACTTTATAGATCATCAGTGTTCCAGTTTCATCTTTTAGTTCTAACTTAGACTAAATCTGATCACTTACTTGTGAATCAAAAATGCAACTATATTTACATACATCAACTGATAAACAGTTACAATTTTGATCAAAAATAAAAATTACAATACAAGTAAATGATAAAAGAGTTAGGCCCTTCTCTTTGAAGTCTGTCTAGGAGCATCTTCAGTGGCCTTTCTCTTGGGAGATGGTGAGGATGGTACAGAAACTGGTGGTCGCATACCCAGAGCAGCTTCCATCTGTTGTATTCTCTTCCAGACCTTCTCAATCCTCTTCATAAATGCTTTGACATCAGAAGTTAAATCAGTTTTCCCCCTGAAAGTCAAGCCTATCTCCTTCAGTTCAGTCCATCCAAAAGACTGGACTGAAGCATTCTTCCTTTCATCCATGAAGTTACCTTCTCTGGTCAACTTCACTTGAAACCTGGTCATCTGTTCATGATTTTCAGCAAACTTAATCTCAGCACTTATGATCCTTCTGGCATCAGCCCTGAACGTCATCAGTTCATTATACTTATCTTTCAATTTGGCAGCCTGAATCAATGCTTCAGTTTCCCTGGATACCTTTTCTTGTTCCAAGGCAGACTGGATTTCTTCACGATTTATTCTTAATGAAGTATCCAAGGGAATGAAGGTACTGAGGTCTGCATCTCTGGCTGCCTTGATCTGTTTGGTAGTAAGTTTGGGTAAACCCTTTATTTTCATTCGATATTCAATCTCCAGAGCTGCAGCATTTTGTCTGACCTTCTTCTGGAGGTTCACCAGTTCCTCCATTCTTTTTCTGATCAGCTCAACTATGCTGACACCATAAGTCACTGCATCATATGTTTGTTCTTTTTCAGAGTACCTTGAGCGAACATAAACATCATCCATTGCATCCAAACATTGATGAACTCTAGGGTCTTCCTTCATTATTTTATATACGTCAACATGTATGCCCAACCTGCCAGCATTATAAGAATCAAGAGTCCCCATCTTTGCCATTTCCATTTTGTGGGCCTGCAGTTCATCCTTTTGCCTTTTCTTAAAAATTTCAATCATTATGCACTCCTGCTCCAGTCTCTTTGAAGTGTCATCATCAGCAGTAGGAAATTCTAATGAACTCCCAGTGGTTTCAATCTCTCCTCCAGACACTACATGTTTCTTTCTTTTTACTGACTTCAGAGAAGTTGTGATATCTGGGAATGCTTCAAACTGGGGCTCACTGGCATCAGTACCAGCAGCCTCTTTTTCCTGCACAATGGCTTCAGTACCAAGTGCCTTTTAAGCTTCTTGTGCACTGGCATCAGTACCAGGCACTTCCTTTTGTTGCACAATAGCTTCAGTGCCAAAGGCGTTTTCGATTGCACTGGCAACCACTTCTTTCTTCTTTTCAACTACCTGCACATTCTTTTTAACCTGCACATTCTTTTCTTCTTTTAACCTGCACATTCTTTTCAAACTTTTCCCCCTTGGAATGATCACCAGTTCTTGACTTGAGATCATTCCACAATTGTTCAAGCATGTGACGGTCTAATGATCCAAAAGTTCTGCCTGCCACTGGAGTTGTAACGTTCACTGTATTTCTGAGGGCCAACACTTCCTTCTTAACAATTTCAAGTTGATACGTCCCACGGTGTATCAATATACCAAAGTATATTGAACACAGAACAGTTGTAGAGGGGGTGAATATAATTTTCTTCAATCTTTACAAACTTTTAAACACAAAACGTTTTAAGATTCAGTTAATGAATATTAAGCAAGTAAGTAAAGAACAGGAATCATTAAAACAGTAAAGCAGTAAAGAACCAAAAACACTCTTGAACACAGATTGTGATTTTCAAGTGTAATCCTTTATTAAGAAATAATCTATAC